>LR738715.1:640008538-640021940 GCA_902687465.1 Secale cereale
GGGGGGGGGTCCAATATAAGTATGCTTGATTGTGGAAGTATGACGGTACTGTTTTCCTCAACCACATATTATAGATGGTACAAGAGGCAGAACCTGCACAACATTCTGTACTACTCCTACTTACATACCACTGCAGTTTTAGTAATAGAGCAACAGGCTGAAAAGCGCAGTATCTCAGATTTTAGGTTCATGGGAAAACAGTAGACCAAAAGAAAAGGTAAAAGTACAAAAGAATTGCTATGGCATATCATAACAGATGACAATGCAGAGGGCAGTGTACCGGACTTGATCAAGTATGGGGAGTTAAGTTCAGAGCTTTGTCCCAGACAAGATCAAGTATGGGGAGTCAATTCAGAGCTTTGTCCCAGAGAGTCAGATTGAACCTGAAGCATTAAACTATACGAAGACTGATAAGTGGAAAATTGGCTGACAGTTTCTCAGAGAACAATTTGGTCAAACAACCCACTGTCTGCTTCTGTTGGATCTGCTGGTCACGTAAATGCACTGGCTAATGATATTGATGTTACCATGTAAACTCGAACCTCTAATTAAACATACATGAAATATTTTACTTCGTCTTGAAGGCCTTGAATTTGAGAACTGCAAACATTCGAGACCTCTGACTGCAAGTCCAAACTAGACTTTATAGAGCAAAGTATATCCACTAGAAAGAACAGTCAGCGGCCACAATAATGATATATTCCCTCGCTGGCGAATCCACTGCGCATTCAAATGAAAAACACACTGCAGAACTTGAGAATGAGTGCTAACCACATGGCTGCAGAACTTGAGATTCTGCGGGTTGACGCCCATGATCGACAACCCGGTGAAGACCAGCTCCGGCCTCCACGGTAGGAGAGAGAACTTCATGACCATGGTCCACCTCGTGGTAATCTCATAGGGCCCTGTCTAAACCAAATTCACAGAGATTGTCACGAATTCGCAATGCGCACGCGCGTTCTCGCTGCAAACTGTGAGCATCGGTCGAGCAGGAAGAGACGCTGACCTGCTTGACGTCGTGCAGGTAGAAGTCGGGGCGGAAGATGACCTTGAGGAGGCGGATGTTGGCGAGGTAGCCGTCGATGTCGTCGTAGCGGGTGATGGGGTCGCGGAAGCGGACGCGGTCGTCGTACGCGGAGCGGTCGATGCCCACGTCGTCGAACAGGTGCGGCAGGTCGGCCTTCAGGAACTCCTCCAGCCGCTGCGCGTCGGCCGGCGTCAGCCCGGCTTCCCTGTTCTCTCCGGCCGGTGCCGCCGGGGCGACCGCGCCGCCGCTCGGAGCCGCCCCTGCCAAGACGGCGAGGCGTGGCCTGCGCCTCCGGCAGGACGCGGTGAGTGCCGCGGCGGGTTTTCGTAGCGGGGGAGAAGTGGCGGTGACGGCGGCGGTGGGCGCCGGTAAATGGATGAGGAGGCGGGAGGAGAGGCGTGTGGCCATTGGTGCCGTTTGGAACTGTGTTGGGAGTTCCTCTCTCCACGCTTTGGTTTTCCGTTTTGCCCTCAACTTTTCTCGATGGTTTGTTTTTGCGCGCCGTGTAAAAATTTGGGCCACGGGATTATTTCCCCTCCCAGAAGCCTCAGAAAAATTTCTGAAAGCCACAGCGTGTTTGACACCATAGGGAGAGGGAATGGGAGTTTTAGTGATGGAACTTTGCCGGGAAACGATTAGGGCTCCTTTGATTCAAAGGAATTCTATAGGAATTTTGGAGGATTGAAATCCGTTAGATTTTTTTTCTATGTTTGTCCTTTGATTCATAGGATTGAATCCCATAGAAATTTTTCCAATGGATTCTTTTGTACTACATTTCATAGGAAATCTAACATCCACTCCAACCTCCTTCTACAATTCCTTTGTTTTTCTCATGAAATCAAACACTCCTTGCTAATCCAATAGGATTCAAGTGGGCATGACACTCCAATCCTATACTTTTCCTATTCCTGTGTTTCCAAAATCCTGCGAAACAAAGAGGCCCTTAGTTTCAGCCGGCTGATTTTTAGCGCGCGTCTGCCACCCGCTGTGCCGTTGGATCCCTGATCCATTTTTCCCACGATACAGTGTCTCCACATCCATCCCTTGCACGTGTCTGGTCCTCGTTGGATATTAGCATATGCTTATCCATATGCGTTTGATTTTTACTGTCGCACACACTACTTCGTGCACTACTGCCATGTACGCAGAAATTTCTGCAACATGTCTCGTGTTGCAGAAATTTCCCGCAACATGACCTATGTTGCAATGATAAAAGGGTGACGCTCAGTCACTCAATTCATCGGATCCGTTGCAATTTATTTTTTGAAACAAGGCCTCTGTTGCCGGAAAAACTGAAACAGAGCTTTTGTTGCAAAAATAATTATTTTACAACGGACCTCTGTTGCAAAAAATAATAATAATCTGCAACTTAACCTATGTTGCAAAAATTTCCGTAACATGGTCCGTGTTGCAGAAACTTCAATTTAGTTGATGCACGCCAGCCGCGGGCTGATTTTGCACTGGGTTGGCGGCGGCGTCGCATGTGTGCAACTCTGTCCACAGGCAATAGTGTTGTTTCCGCAACAGAGCATTTGTTGCGGGAAATAACAAATGGCCATGCGAGGCGTACATACTAGATCGGACGGCTATCAGTTCGGCCATCCAACGACCGTAGAGGCGACAGATAGAATCTGTACATCGGCCGGCGGACGCGTAGCGTCGCCCAAGTTTGCCTAGGAATTAGTCATGGGAAATTGATCTTGAATCTCATTCCCTTGTTTGGCATGTGAGGACAATTAGAACTGATAATCGGTCACCACACTGACTCTTAAACCGTCCGGACTGAGCGGTCCGAACGGAATTTGCCATTCAATACAGTAGCTCATCGATCTGCAAAACGGTCCAAATGTCCGTTTACAAACCGGGGAGCTTTGCAGGCGTCCGGACGGCTGCCACGTACGTCTCGGACATCCCGAACCCATCTGAAAACCTTTCTAGTGCCCTCGCTCGCATCACATTCATGCCGGCCCAAAGCAAACGCGACCTCTCACTAGAGTGGCATTGAAGCGGCGCGCCGGCCGAAAGCGTCCCCGCAGCGTGTCCTCGCCTCCGAGCCTGTTCAATGCCGGAGCAACGTGATTGGACGGGACTGGACGGATATCCTCCGCAGTCAAAAGGGATGCCCATCCGTCCATCTGTCGACATTAATAGGCACGGTGATCGAGAAACCCACTTTTACAGAGCTAAATCTGGCAGATCTCAGGGTAGGCATTCCAAGCTAACGTGTGAGCACGATGGTAATAAGGACACGAGCTTTTACCCAGGTACGGGCTCTTCAAGGAGATAACATGATACGTCCTGCTGGTGTTTATTGCGTTGGATTGATTACAAAGTAAAGAAGTTCTACCCTAAGATTGTTGTGTCTAATGTAAGATGTTCTATCGACTAGCCTAGCCTTGGTTTATGTAGGATATCGGCAACATAGGATTACAAGAGTCCTAATTGGGTACGTTTGTGAAGGAGAATCCTCCATGGATAAGGAGTTCTTGTCATGAACGACAACGCTTCTTGACTTTCTTTGTAGATCGCCATGGACCACTTAAAAGTGGCCCAAAACAAAACCGACAAAGGGGGTCCTCGGCCTAACCCACTAAGGTCGGGAGTTGACATGGTGAGAGGGCTCCCTAGCTGGGACGCCATCGGTAGGCCCTAAACCAATCTTTGAATCTGATTGCACCTCACCTCATCTCAGCTGTACGCCTAGTTTGGTCGTCAGTCTTGAAATTAGTTCGACGTGAACCCTTCGAACAATGTCTTCTTTGCAGCTAAGCTTCGATGGTGGACTGCATCCAAAGTGAGTAAAACCGCCTCGGTTTTTGGAATGTTGAAGGAGTACGGTCGAGCTGCATGCCAAAAAGGTCTCCCGTGCAGCTAGTCGCTCACAGCCGGCCTCCATGTTGGACTACTTCCAAAGTGGTGCGAATCACCTCAGTCTTGAGATGTTGAAGCAGATGTTCGGCCTCCGCAGAAAAATGTTTTTCCACCAAGCCGATTTCTACGAGACGATTTTTTAGGGATTTTTTATTGGTGCAATTTATTCCCTGCTCAGATATATAGCTAATACTAGCTCTCAAGGTGAGTTTCGGCCCAAAAACCGGTATGTGACGGTGCTGAAATCTGTCAGACCCCTCAATAGGGGTCCGAGCGCAGCTGGAAGTCACAGCTGAAAGGTCGCACGAGGGTTTTACCCAGGTTCAGGCCTCCGGAGAGTAATACTCTTCGTCCCGCTTGTTTCTATTATTCATGATGGAGGGATACCTCTTGCAATGGGTTACAATGGTGTATGAGATTGCTACCGAGAGTTTTCTATCCGAGAGCAGATGAGAATGAGAGCCATGTAGCCTCCCTTTATATACGCGGTGAAGGCTTTACAGGTGGGCATATGCAATCTAGGGCACTGCCGCCCATGGCTTGGGAAACAAGTTGGTCTACATCGTCCACCTTATCCTCTAGGGCTTCCTTTTGTCGCTGGGCCTCATGGACCCCTAGGCACGACTTCTGTCGGCATCCCCTCGTTAAGCCACCCCCGGTGCATGACACCATCAGTAGCCCCCGAGCGCAGCGGAGGTCGCAGGAGATAGTCTTTGAGACATCTGGTTGGCTCCTTTTCTCTGTAGTGCCTTCCTTCGTGAATTTGCTTTATTGCCACCAACCTCCTGGATTCTTGGTCGACAGAGGGTCTATTTTTGCGAGGCCCCCAACTCACACATACCCCGTGCCCTTCTCTTCAAGAGCTAAAGGGGAGCCACGACTTGTCTATGTGCCTCCCAAAGAGTCACGCCTGGCGTCGTCTTGTCAATAACATGGATCAAGAGCCCATTTAGTTTTTTTTTCCATCATGATGAGGGCGCCTGGATTCCCGCGCCCATGTCTCGAGGCATGGTAACCGCAGATGATGTGGGACGCGTGTCACGCTGTGATGCCTGGATTTCCGGAGTCTACTGTGGTTGCCATAAGAAAGGTAGGAGAGGGGTAAGATTCCCCACTCTGCCTCCATCTTCTTCCTCATATTTCCACCGAGCCATCAATCCTTCATTTCCTCCCTTGTGACTTATATGATCCTCGAGCCCCTAGGTTCCTCTCCCAAGCCAAAGCGAATGCCGAAGTCGAAGACCGGCTCATCCTATGGTCGTGGAAGTGGCGCCGCTAAGGCGACCAAGGACGTCGAGCGAAAGCAGAAGAGGGAAACAGTCGCCGCGGACGAGCCACAGAAGATAGCCAATGACACCACGGGAAAGTGGGTTCCTTCTACTTCCTCAGATGTGGAGGTCACGAGGCTGAAGGCAGAGGCGTCATTCCCTTCGACCCCGAGATATCAAATACCTTCAGCCGGAGAAGTTCCTCTGACGCGTGCTCCATTTTGATTACTTCGGCCGCGGGCTTGGCTTCCTCTGCATCCTTTTGTGTGGGGATCATTTTCTTCTTTGGTTGCCAACTCCGTCACTTGAATCCCACCTGAATCCTTCATATCGCCAATTTCATCACCTTTTGTGAGTGTTATCTGGGGACCGCTGTCGTGGAATTGTCACGGCAGATGTCCTAGTGTGAGGACTTAGTCGCGAGGCCAACACATCTATGTGGTAGATTGAGAGGGGTTGAGTGGAATCGAGAGACGCAACGCAAGACAAGGGTTTAGACAGCTTCGGGCCCCGGGAAACATCATCCGGTAATAGCCCTACATGTTGTTTGAGGCTAGGTCTAAATTATGGCCGTCTAACTTGTGAGAACTTGTCCCTCTTTGGGGAGCCCTGCCCCTCCTTATATATGTTGAAGGGACGGTTACATGACTAGTCCTAGTAGGATTAGGATTACTCTATTACAAGGAGTCCTAGTCTTGCTTCCTTTGTAGGAAAATATTCCTTGTGCTTTCTTCATAAACCGGCCCACCATAACATGAACCGGCCTTCTGGGCCTTGGGCCTTGTCATCCGTGATCCGCCCCCCGGGTTACCAGTGAATTGTCAAGTGTAAACCGTCTCAAGTAAACCGCCAAGTCCGGCCAGGTTATACCTCCGGCCGGGTTACGCCGCGGGGTATATCCACGCCCACGACCCCATCCACTCCGGATCGTGATTGTTTTGATTTTTTTTTTACCTTACCATGAGGATGATCCTATAGTAGCACTTGCCTTCTTCCGATTCGGATGGATGTAGTCATTAAAGACAGAACACATAGTATTAGCCCTCTTCCCAAAAAGGAATAATTGATGTTGGCTTTCACGTGACAGAGTACTAGAAGTACTTTTGCTTTGGTCTTTACGCCAGGGAGTAGTTCTCCATCTAGTCTCATTCCCCTGGACTTGCAACAACGGAGCCTGATTTGTCAGTTTCGGCAGGTTACGGCTGCAGATAAACAATCTTTGATATGACAGATCGTGAGACTGCGGTAGCGGTCAGGCCGCATCGTTCGCCAATTCTCTTCTTCTTTTTATCTCGATTGGCGAACTTGGAGACGATACGAATGCTTCTGCACTGCCTCCTTCCCCCGGTCAACTGCAAGTTTCTCGATCATCACTCCGACGTGATTATGTAACTGCACGATTGCAGTGTCGTCGGAAAACAGCAGCTTGTAGCGGACACAAACTCAGATCCCAAGTAGGGGCAGTAGCCCGCACTCGGCGACTTGTGGAAGCGCACCCGAGGCCACCTCAAATTTCTTTTGATCTCAATCTTGTATTACCGGCTCAAAGATAATCATGATTTTGCGCTGGCTCTTCTTCATCTGACCTATCGCGAGCTCCTCGATCCCTAAGAAAGATCCCTTCAAGAAATCAACACCACCGTGCGCATGCCCCACGGTGGGCGCCAACTGTCGTGGAATTGTCACGGCAGATGTCCTAGTGTGAGGACTTAGTCGCGAGGCCAACGCATCTATGTGGTAGCTTGAGAGGGGTTGAGCGGAATCGGGAGACGCAACGCAAGACAAGGGTTTAGACAGCTTCGGGCCCCGGGAAACATCATCCGGTAATAGCCCTACATGCTGTTTGAGGCTAGGTCTCATTATGATCCTCGTGGTGTCGCCGGTAAACCGGCGCTTTGTGTCTAGCCCTATAAATTATGGCCGTCTAACTTGTGAGAACTTGTAGCTCTTTGGGGAGCCCTGCCCCCCTTATATATGTTGAAGGGGCGGGTTACATGACTAGTCCTAGTAGGATTAGGATTACTCTATTATAAGGAGTCCTAGTCTTGCTTCCTTTCTAGGAAAATATTCCTTGTGCTTTCTTCATAAACCGGCCCACCATAACATGAATCGGCCTTCTGGGCCTTGGGCCTTGTCATCCGTGATCCGCCCCCCAGGTTACCAGTGAATTGCCAAGTGTAAACCATCTCAAGTAAACCGCCAAGTCCGGCCGGGTTATACCTCCGGCCGGGTTACGCCGCGGGGTATATCCCCGACAACCGCCCCCCCACATTCATTTGTTTTGCTATCTCTTCTGTATCAAGCCATAAATGAATGGTAACGCCCTCCTCGACCTTGACGGCAAGGTTGTCAGAATCCCGATTTTGTTATACAATTCTATGACTTTACGATCCAAACTAACTCCTCTAATTCTACGATTTTAGTTCTTAGAATCTATGTTTCTACGATCCTAGTAGTGAAGATTCTACGATTTGCGATCCTACCATTGAAGTTCCGATTCGATTCAAAATCACAATTCTGACAACCTTGCTTGGTGGGGTGAGCCTTCAGCTACGACCTTCCAGCAAGTTCTTCCCACTTGACCTCCTCCGTCGATGCTGGCTTGGCGCAAGAACTGGTTCTATGTGTCAGGTCTTGGTGACAGTCTGCGTGCCAACTTCGGAGGAGCCCCGCAACATCTCCGGTGTTAGGAGTGTATCGACGCCCTTTCTGATGACACCAAGCTGTTGGTCGATGTGCTCTGCATGGCCCTCGGTAAGGACACGACCGAGCGGCTGTTGCACTACGACATGGTCGTCGTTGCCCTCGTTCACGCGGAGCAGCATATCTCTTTGTCGTTGCCCTTTGTGTCAACAATGGCCCGTGACCGTCGACGATCACCAATGTGGCGCCTTGGCTGACCACGGTCAACGCCGCCACCGTGGACCGCATGTTCCCAACGAAGCTCAACCTCGGCAACAGACTGGTGCTCGTCGGTCAGTCCTTCTACGACATGAGGGCCGACATCAAGAGGAGCGTCGCGCTCGTGAAGACCAACATCAGCGAGCCGGAGGACCTGACACCCGACAAGGTGATGGGTGGGATCGTCATCTGCCGCAAGTTGGATGGCCAGGTCGAAGTCGCTGACGCGGCTACGTGCAGAGTTGGGAGCGCCGCCCGGGGGGGGGGGGGCTTCGCCCCCCTGCACCCCTAGGCGTCCCTGATGGGGGCAGCCGCTCCAGCCAATGGCGAGTCTAGGGGTGGGGTGGTGCGGGCCATGGCCCCACAAACAATTTGTAAAACTTTTGTACTAGTGCATTTATATGTATATTTGGTACTTTATTAGCTATTTGTAATGTGTTTTGATAAAAAAATACTACATTTTGTAATGTTGCCCCCACATCGATCTAGTTTTAGATCTGCCACTGGCCCCAGCCCAAGTTTGTAGGTGATGGGTCGGAGCTCCAATTCGCTTGTCAGAACTTAACATTTATCTTATACTAGTACAAATGCCCGTGCATTGCAACACGCATAGAAACTCAGAAAACGTGATCCATGTGCTATTACCCTTGACTCTTTACATTCAATTCTGATAAATGTAGATAATAAGGTTACATTGATTATTACTTTTTGGAGTCTGGTTTTTGGACGTTAAGAAGCCACATTAGTTTTCTTCATGTGAGAAATTGTTGGACAAATGCCAAAAGAAACAACAGGGGTCTCCCGCATTTTTTTTTTACTACCAACAGAGAAATCAAGAAATGGCTCATCCGCGAACCAACCTGTGGTTGAGATGGTTAGGTGGGCAGTGGTATCCCCAACCCACCAGGGTTCAAATCCTGATGCTTGCACTCTCGGAGGTGCTCATAAAGGTAGGGTGTGTGTGCGCTCGTTCATAGAAGTGGGTGTATGCGCGTGTATATGACCGCTTGCGTATGTACTGATGCTAAAAAAATACCTCATCCAATCCGTAATACATGGATATCATTGAAACCTCTTTTCCAATACATCCAGAAATTACGTATCCATGGGCTGAAGCCCGTTCACAGTAGCCATGCCATGTCGATACCATCCTCCCGATCAAGGCTCTCCAAGTTCTTCAATCTTGATATTGACATGTTCATGCCCCACACCGGGGGCTCGCCGTGCTTGACGTCAGTTGGCTGTCCTCTAAAAGATCACCGGCATAGTGTAAAAATTATGGAGACAATTCACTCTCCATTGATAGCACTAGATGGAACGGGGCGCTCCGCTACGCCCGACCATAGTCATTCTCAACATTCAAATTTAATCCAACCACCATATAAATATGATTTACAATGCTCATAAGAAGGAAGATTGTAACACATCTTGGTTTTTTCTTTTTTGAGGGGTTGTAACACATCTTGGTGAGGCATCCTTCGTGTTGCTGCTCATATAGCTGATCAAGTAGTTAACAATTGTACCTTCTCAGATGTTTCAAAATCCTTTATAATTATGAAAACCCATTATTTTGGCATTTCACATATTCAGATTAGCTAGAACGTCAATCAGGTATTTAAATCCTATAAGACCCAAACACATAATGAAAATGTACAATTAATCAAAGAATGATCCGAAGGATCCCGCTGTTCACCGTGCCGACCATCATTGCCGGCAGCTCATCTAACTATATCGCTGAGCTTTCTAGGGGTGAAAGCCGTGAGAGTCGATTGAGGCTGGCGATTTGGATTGTGTAGATCGATTTTGACTCGGTCAGCGCTTGGGTCGTGTCGATGGAATTACTCGCCGGTGGGCTTCCTTTGTACCGCTGCCTATTTATTTTGGGTCGTGGGAGTCAGTGGAGGGCCTGGTTTCTTTCTTCGCTGGGTCAAAATCAGGGGGCGGCGGCGTGGCTGTTGCGGCCTCTTGGCTGGCCACGCGTCCACTCGATGTGCTGGGTCGGTTTCTGGTGGCTAGGCAGCCGGGAGAGCTCGGAAATTCCTATTCGAAGCATTCTGCGTCAAGCTGGCCCCAAAATCACTAATTGAGGAGTGCTCGTTGCAAAGATCATCCTAAACTTCAGGTTGTAACAAGTGACGCGCTATAGGATGTTCTTTCTTTTCTCGTAGACCCATTTATTTAAAATATTTTATTTCTTAAATCGTGCGTCCAAATCACGAACCGTTTTCATCGTTGAATTCCTCGCGTCGAGGTCTTCAGAACTAGATCCCATGTTGTTAGGTTTTGACGAACTTTTTCCACGAAAAACGGACGAAAAAAAACCGGACAAAAAAACCGCACCAGGCGCATTGGTTTATTCCCTTTTCGAAAGAGGCACGCCCGTGCCTCTCTCGAAATCACAACCGTGCCTCTGGCGAAAACAAAACCGTGACTCTCGTGGAAGAGAAAAAATGTGGTTTTTCGTTTTCGAGGAGGCACGGCCGTGACTCTCGCGAAAGCAAAAACCGTGACTCTCACGAAAGAAAAAATAAATAAAAAACACGTTTTTTTCCGTTTCCGAGAGGCACGGCCGTGACTCTCGCGAAAGCACAAACGTGTCTCTCGCGGAAGCAAAATCGTGACTCTCGCGAAAAGAAAAAAAAACCGGAAAACACGTTTTTTTTTCCCGGGAGACACGATCATGACTCCGGCGAAAGCACAACCGTGCCTCTCGCGAAAGCAAAACCGTGACTCTCGTGAAATGAAACAAAAAGAGAAAAGGCATTTTTTTCCTTTCCGAGAGGCACAGCTGTGCCTCTCGCGAAAGCAAAACCGTGCCTCTCGCGAAAGCAAAACCGTGACTCTCGCGAAAAAAATGCGTTTTTTCACACAAATTTTTTGATCCAAAAGCTAAGGAAGACCGATGAAAAACCAAAACGTCCAAAAATCCGTTTAAAAAGCTGAAAACGCGTGCGGAAACATAATAAAAAACAAAATCCGAAGGGAGCGCCCAGGCGCGACACGTGACGAATGGCTGAGAGCGTGCCAAGTGGTGCTGATCGCTGCGAGGCTCCCGAAGAAGCGCTCGTTAACTAGTTGCTCCCAGATGTCGCTCCTTCACACAGGAGCTTGAGCGACCACTCCGATTGGGCCGGCCCATTTAAGCGTTCCCGGTTTTGGGAACCTTCTAGAGGTTCCAGCCGGGTTTTTTGGTTCTGAGAACCTTCTAGAAGGTTCCCTGAACTGTTTTTTTACCGGTTTTCTTGTTTTCTTATGATTTTCCACTATTTATTTTTTTCTTATTTCTTATTTCTTTTCATTTTTTATTTTATTTTCTATTTTTCATGTCTTTTAACTTTTGCAAAAAGTTCATGTTTCAAAATTGTTTGATTTTTTTTTAAAATTATTCGTGCTTTTAGAAAATGGAGGCGTTTTAAAAATTTGTTCAAAAATTCAAAAATGTTCCTGTTTTAAAACATTGATCAAAAAATTGTAAAAAATGTTCTTAGTTTCAAATTTTTGTTCAGGTATTAAAAAATTGTTCATGTTTCCAAATTTGTACAAAGCATGTTTGTCATTTTTAAAAAGTTCCCGTTTTCAATTTTTTCGCAAATAAAAAAAACCGCAGTTTGAAATATTGTTCGTAAATTCAAAAACAGTATGATATTTTCACAAATTAAAGTTGCTCAATTTTTTAAGTTTTGTTCATAAATTCATAAAATGTTTGGGAATTGCAAAAAATGTTCCAACTCTCCAAATTATTCCACAAATTCACTAATAGTTCATATTTTCAATTTTTCTCACCAATTCAAAAAATGTTCTAGAATTTTGAAAAATTGTAAAAAACATTTGTTCACAAATTCAAAAAATATTGAATCTTTCCAAATTTGTTGAATCATCAAAATTTTCATGTTTTACAGAATTTTTTCGAACATTGAGAAAATGTTTATGCTTTGAAGAAAATATTCGTAATTTCGAAAAATTCAGTTGTAGGAGGTCCCCGTTCGACCCAATAGATGGACTGTAGTTTTTGGATTTTTTTTATGCGAATGAATGTTTAAGTTTTGTCGCTGTCGCATGTCTCTTTGAGGTGCTTCAGGAAATTGCACAAAAAATGATCCAAATCCAGATTTAGCTTCACTGGAAAAGCTGATTTCAAATAGCTATTTGTTTTGGATTTCAGATTCGGCTGCACTGGCAAAGCTGAATCTGATCTCAGAATCCGAAACAAACAGGGCCTAAGTGTCGTGCTGCAAAATGAATATCAGAGCGTCTACGTTCCGATGATTTGCACTCTAGGCCAATAACTTTGAAGTCGCGTGTTCGAATTTCAACGCTAGTGTTTTTTTTTGTTGAGATTTTCCATCTCTGGACCGTGCAACCGTGTGCCATTGTAAATGGCTGGCACAGGCTAGCCGCCCCCGTGCGAAACGCTCCGGCGGATCTATTCCCGGAGAGCTCCCAGCTCGGGGAATTTTCGAGGGTTCGCTGAAGGCAGCCGCCAATGGGCCGGCCCATTAGGAGCAGACAAACTCGGGGAGCGCAAAAAAATCCCGATCAAGTGCTACGCGAACGGGAGATGGAACTCACGATTTTTTTTAGAAAACTTTCAATCTATTCATCTTTTATAGAAATAATAAAAATTACATCCAGATCCGTAGACCATCTATCGACGACTACAATTACTGAAGCGAGCAGAAGGCGCGCCGCCGTTATCACCCCTCCCTCGCCGGAGTTGGGCACAACTTGTTGTAGTAGACAGTCGGGAAGTCGTCGTGCTAAGGCCCCGCAGGACCAGCGCACCAGAACAGCAACCGCCGCTGATGAAGAATAATGTAGACCGAAAGGATCCAACCTGAAGACACACGAACATAGACGAACCACAACCAGATCCGAGCAAATCCACCGAGGATAGATCCGCCGGAGACACACCTCCACACGCCCACCAACGATGCTAGACGCACCACCGGAACGAGGACTAGGTGGGGAGACATTTATTTCATCTTCAGGGGGCCGCTGCCGTCTCGTCTTCCTGAGTAGTACACAAACCTTAACAAATCTCGAAGGAACGACTAACAATGAAGCCCTCCCGCCGGTCGTTGCCTGGATCCACCGCCCCCATGGCCCTAGGGCCACCGGAGACGAGGCGGACCTACGGCGAAGCCGGCAAGAGACACGAACCCTAGCTTTTCTTGGAAGAGGAGGCGGCGGCTAGAAAGAGAACTTCTCTATCTACTCGTAACTCACGATCCCGTTGTTCACACGTGTTCATAACCAGTGGACCTAACGATTTCTAGTGCTGTATTTGCAACGTTAGAATTTAAGAACCAACCGTAGCGGTATAACAAAATTTCTT
>LR738715.1:640021950-640036469 GCA_902687465.1 Secale cereale
GAGGACTAGGTGGGGAGACATTTATTTCATCTTCAGGGGGCCGCTGCCGTCTCGTCTTCCTGAGTAGTACACAAACCTTAACAAATCTCGAAGGAACGACTAACAATGAAGCCCTCCCGCCGGTCGTTGCCTGGATCCACCGCCCCCATGGCCCTAGGGCCACCGGAGACGAGGCGGACCTACGGCGAAGCTGGCAAGAGACACGAACCCTAGCTTTTCTTGGAAGAGGAGGCGGCGGCTAGAAAGAGAACTTCTCTATCTACTCGTAACTCACGATCCCGTTGTTCACACGTGTTCATAACCAGTGGACCTAACGATTTCTAGTGCTGTATTTGCAACGTTAGAATTTAAGAACCAACCGTAGCGGTATAACAAAATTTCTTTTGATTTTTTTGAACAATTCATGATATGTTTTCACAAAAGTTTACAAACATTGTAAATAATGTTGGAAAAATTGTGAACAAATTTTCGAGTTTGATCAAAATTATAAACATGAACAGTTGGTTCTTTAGAAGTGAACAAAAATTAAAAAACATGAACATTTTTTTAAAAATCACGAACATTTATTGAAATGTTTTATATATGATGAACTATTTTTAAATATATATTGAAATTTTTGGAAATATACGTTGAACAATTTTTAAAATACATACGGAACAATATTAAAATACACAATGAAGTTTCTGTGATATATGCTGAACACAATTTAAATACAGATTGAACTTTTTTATATACGCTAAACAATTTCAAAATATACAATGAACATTTTTAAAATATGTTGAACATATTCTTAATATAGTATGAACATTCAAGTATACGAAGGAGTAGGGCATTTTGGAGACCGAGCTCCATGGAGTCCTTTATTTTGAATAATTCAAAATTCATAAATTTCAGTTTCAAAAAAATATAAAAAAAATACACATGTATGCAAGGATGTAAAGTGTATGTGTGAAAAATTTCAGGATGAAATACCTTGAATTGAAAGCTGTACAAAAAAACCAAAATCATGGACTTTATAGATGAACATTACATATGCTAAAAGGCTTCAGATTTGTCTTTTTTGTGTAGCTCACATTTTAATGTATTTCAGCCTGAAAATTTGCACACATGTACATTATGTATCTAGGTATATGTGTATTTATTTTCAGAATTTTTTGGAACTGAAAAGTTTGAATTTTAAAGTTTTCAAATAAAGGCCTCCATGAAGCTCGGTCTCCGTTTGGCCTTTTCGTATACGAAGACCATAATTGTATATAAACATTGTATAATAATCAAAATAAGAAAGAACTAGGAAAAAAGGAAAAATAAGAACGGAAAAGAAGATAAGAAACATAAAAGAAAACGAAAAAGAGAAGAACCAGCCTCGCGACCGTGGGCCGGCCCAAATAGGTCGATGGGAGCCGATCTTCAGCAAAGCAGCGTCTTTTTGACGCACGTGAACGTCAAATAGGATCTGCCGGCAGTCGGTGCGGCATCAAACCTCCCGCACAGAAGGGTTCATGAGGGACGAAAAAGAGGCGAAAAAACAGAGGGAGAAGCGATGAACATAAAAAGAAGAAGAAAACAGAGGAGGAGCTATGGTGCCGTTTGGAGTATGAATTTCTACCCGATTTTTGTTTCACGTGTGGCATGCTAGACCATATTGATAAGGATTGTGGCATCAAGCTGAAGAAGGGGGAGGTGAAACAATTTGGTTCGTGGATGAAAGCTTATACTCCAAGGAGGAGCGGATACTTGAATAAAGGATTTTGGAGTGAAGGAAGGTCCAGCGGGAGTGAGGATAAACACAACTCAAACTGGCGCCCATACAATCTAGGAGGGCACAATAACAGGGCGGGGAGTGATAGTGACAGTTGGAGGAAGTCTACTGAAAGCAATCCAGCGCGCCTACATGGGAAGGATGATAACAGACAAGAAGTGACGAGCCCTTTGAAAAATCCAGAAGGTGGTGGCGTGGGTCAGAAGGGGCAACCAGAGAAGAAGAACAAGAGAAGCTTAACTTTTGAAGAGAAGGATGCATCAGGAAAGGATGGGAGTAGTCTGAGTGTGCAAGGAAATAACACCAACTAAGGGGATCTTCTGATGGAGGTTGTGCCTCCGCACGAGCAGAAGGGTAAGGAAGAGAATGGGGATGGCATCAAGCAACATAATGGCAATGTTAAGGGGGTTTCGAAGGAAGGGAGGCGTGGGGGTCAGGGAGGGAAGTTCAATAGGAAGGATATACAAGACAGTCAGGGAGACCAGACTCCTCTTGGGGTTTGGTTGAGAGCAAAGAGGGATGGGGGAGAGATGTAGGTCGATGACCCGGCAGAGGAGGCATTAAAGAAGGCTAGGGGTGATGGCAGGAACTCCTTAATGAAGCAAGGCTGACATTTCAGCCCTGCAAGCAGCAATGAAGATAGTCTCATGGAACTGTTGGGGGCATGGGAACCAGCCGGCAGTTCGGGGCCTCCTGGAACTTCTGGGGGCTGAAGAGCCTGATATTCTCTTTCTTTCGAAGACAAAACTGATTGAGAGAGAGGGTTGGAGAGCATGAGATGGAAGTTGGGATTGCTAAACATGGTGCTGAAGCCGCAGTGGGTCGCAGCAGTGGGCTCGCGATGTTCTGGCGACAAGGGATGAATGTTAATTTGAGATGGATGGGTAAGTATTTCATTGATGTGGAGGTTTGGGAGGAGAATGGGATGAAGTGGAGGTTGACAGGTTTATACGGAGAGTCTAAATGGGGAGAGAAGGAGAACACATGGAAAGCCATATGAAATCTGCAAGCACAAGCAGATTTACCATGGATTGTCTTGGGTTACTTTAATGAGATCTTGTTTGCAAATGAGAAGGAAGGAGGGCCGGCTCGGGCCCAATCTTGTATGGATGCCTTTCGGAATAATTTGGAGGGGTGTGTTCTCGAGGACCTCGGTTTTGTTGGCGACCCGTACACGTGGAGAAACAATTGGCACATACTTGAGGGGTACACTATGGAGCGGCTTGTGACACCCCGAGACCGGTGCGCCAGGTGTCAGCCAGTTATTCGTTGCCGTTGCCATGTCATCTGCTTGCGTGTTGCATCTTGCGATGTCATTATGTGTGTTGCATCAGCATGTTTTCAAAACTTGCATCCGTCCGAGTCCCCTCGTCCTTTCCGTTGTCCGTTCTGAGCCCAGACACACTTGCACGCGCCCGCGACGCCTTCGAATATTTATTTTTTGAATGGTCGAAAAACGTTCTCGGAATGGATTGAAACTTGGCATGTGGTCTTATTATAGTATAGATAGGCCACCTGCCAAATTTCATCGCATTCGGAGCTCGTTTGATAGCCCAACGGATATATATAGCGGCACTAGTCGCCGGTTTAAACGTCGGACGTTTTCGGTCTCCGAAAACCCCGCGGGCCTCTTTTCCCTTCTTCCTCGTAGCCCGAAACCTTTTCTACACAGCCCACTAACTTCCCCTAGGCCCATCCTACCTCACCTCGCGATCGGATCCGTCGGATCACGATCGGAGGGCTCCCAAACGCTCCAAAACCCCTCTAACCCTAGCCCATTCTCTATATAAACTTCCCCCATGCCATTTTGGGCATTTTTCTAGCCTAAACCTAGCCCCTACCTCCTCCCACCTCGCAGCCGTCGCCCCCTCATCTTTTTCCGCGCCAGCGAGCCCTCCTCCGCCACTTGGCGGCGTCCTACTGGCTTAACCGCCACTCTAGCCGGCCTTGGCCAATGGCAGTGCGCCAGCTGGCCAAGCCACGTCGCCCCTCCACGCTAGGCCCATCCGCGGCCCGCCCCGGGCCGGAGCGGGCCCGAGCAGCCGCCGCCGTGGCCCACATTTCCCCGCGCCCCGCTGTGCGCGCGAGCTCCCTCCGCCTCCCGAGTCGATCCGCGACCTCGCCGGAGACTGCCGCTGCCCCGCCGCCGTTTCGCCGTGATCTCGCCGGAGATCCTTTCCTTCGTCGAGCCGCCGCCCTCTGCTCCCCGTCTCGCAGCCTAGACCATCTCCTCTGCCGCAGACGCCAGCGTCCGAAGCAGCATCGCCGCCGGCCGGAGGTTGCTCGCCCGACGTCCCCTCGCCGCCCACCGCCGGCGTCCGGTCGGATCCAGGCGGGATCCGTCCGGCCCGGACCGTTCCCGAGCTCTGCCGCTTTTGACACCGACAATGGTGCTTTCATTGAGAGCTCCGCTGTGCGCTCGCGATGAGCGATCGATGGCTCGTCTCGTCATCAACGACGGGATCACCCTCGAAAATAACTTGGCTATCGGCCAAGTTCTCCAGCTCGGCGGGTTTGCTATATGCGCCCGCATGGCCTCTGGGCCGGCCGCACTCCATGCGACCATCGATCATCACCTTTACGTCGATTCCAGCCACCTTGATGACGCGACCTCGGCAGAACTCTCGCCCTTAAATGAGCTGCTGGATCGCATCGCCGCCCTGGGGCTTTCATCGCCAGGAGTGCAGATCAGATCTAAATCCGGCCACGGTGAGATCGATCCTTCCCCGATCACTCACCTAGTGGCAGCAGTTGAGGACGGAGCTGAAGAGACTTCCCCTCTCGAATCGAAGACCGACATAGTTCGGATCTCCGAACCCATGGAGCTGAATACTCTCCTTCCGGGAGGCACTTTGTGCTTCATGAGCTCTGGGATTAGCGCCGGACCTAGGGAACGATTAGACCCTGTCAAGTCCGGATCACCCACATCGGAGGTTGTCAAAACTCCAAATACCAATTTGGCTCGGGATTCAAAATTACCAACACCCACCCACCCTGGGAAAAACTCTCCAAGCAAATCCGAACTCCCGGACATAGATGATCTTGCGAACATACATCAGCAGCCAGAGGAAACGGTCAACCACTTCTGGGCCAGATTCATTCCTACTTGTTAAAAACAAGATCAGGGACTGCTGTGAGGACGAAGTGGTTTCCATATTTTACCGCAATTGCAGGGATGAGGGCATCTCGAATGCCCTCAATCGACGTTGTGTTATGAGTTTCACAGACCTATCGCAGTTAGTACGGAAGTACTGCGCAATGGAAAATACTTGGAAAGCCCAGAGTACACCTCTTGAACAGTCCATATACGGACAATACACTACCAAGGCTAAACGGACATACCCTAGTAGGTCATCCGATAGCATGCCTATTGTCAAGAAGAACAAGCCTTTTTAAGGCACAGGTCCGTACTGGACGAACTACTCGATACACCTTGCCAAATACACGCAACCCCGGATAATTGCCCAAACCATTGCCTTAGAGCATGTTGGGTACTTCGGCAGGTAGCAAAGAGCGGTACGACAATTCTCGCCAACACCGTGTCAAGGAAGAAGGACATCGATGTCTTCACTATCTTCGAGACGTTCTCCTCAAATAACCGCCGCAAGAGAGCAAATCACGAACTTGCCGAGGTTTACCAAATTAGCTCTGCAAGCCCATGGAGCGACACGACAATTAGTTTTTCTGCCGAAGACGCACCTCGAGTCTGGCCGATCCGAGCATCAGCAGCTCTTGTACTAGACCCAATAGTGGACGGCTTCTGCCTCACTAAAGTACTTATGGACGGAGGAAGCGGAATAAACCTCATATATGAGGAAACGCTTGCAAAAATGCAGGTCGAGAAATCCCGCATTGAGCACACCAACACAACCTTCAGAGGAATTATACCAAGCTGCGAGGCCCGGTGTTCGGGAAGCATTAAGCTTGACGTAGTATTCGCCACGCCCGATAACTACAGATCGGAGGAACTACTCTTCCATATTGTGCCCTTTTATAGCGGATACCACGCCCTTCTAGGACGGGACGCTTTCTCACGCTTTCAAGCTATACCCCATTACGAGTACATGAAGCTTAAAATGCCACGACCCAATGGAGTGATCACATTAACAAGTGACCAGGATAGAGCAGTTCGCACCGAAAACAAGACAACATCCTTAGCCTTAGAGGCACTATCCGAAGCCCTCGCGACCGAAGAATTAACTACCCTACGATCAAAGGTAGATAAGGACGACGTGATCCTCGCCAAAAGATCGAAGTCTACCTCCTTCAAGCCAGCAGATGAAATCATCAAATTTCAAGTGCACCCAACGGACCCTAATAAGACAGCATCCATCGAGGCACAGCTGGATCTGGCGGTGGACAGCGCGTTACGCGCCTTCCTTCGGGAAAATTGGGACATATTCGCCTGTCACCCTTCAGATATGCCAGGAATCCCATGCAGGCTGGCCGAACACAACCTCAACATTATCAAAGGATTCAAACCGGTCAAGCAGTCACTGCGATGGTTTTCCGAACCCAAAAGACAAGCAATGGGAGAAGAGCTAGCCAAGCTATTGGAAGCCGGATTCATCAGAGAAATTAAACATCCGGATTGGCTAGCCAACCTAGTCATGGTACCAAAGAAGGATAAATCCTGGCGCCTCTGCGTCGACTTCACAGACCTGAATAAAGCCTGTCCAAAGGATCCCTTTCCTTTGCCCCGTATTGATCAAATCATCGATGCAACTGCCGGACATGACTCGTTGTGCTTCCTTGATGCTTATTCGGATACCACCAGATAAAGATGAAGGAATCCGATCAGGCCGCAATGACATTTATTACCCTGTACGTCCCTTTTTGTTTCAACAATATGCCCTTTGGACTCAAAAACGCTGGCGCCACATATCAACGCATGATTCAAACATGCTTAGAAAAAGCAAATTGGCAAAACAGTGGAGGCATATGTTGACGACGTAGTCGTGAAGACCAAACACGTCGAGACTCTGGTGGAAGATCTCCGTCTTACGTTTTCCAACCTACGAGAATATGACATAAGGCTCAATCCGGAAAAATGTGTCTTTGGCGTTCCAACCAGAAAGCTATTAGGGTTCATCATATCCCATAGAGGAATCGAAGCTAACCCAGCCAAAATCCGGGCCTTGTCAGAACTCAAAATACCAACTGACCTCAAGCAAGTGCAAAAACTAGCAGGCTGTGTAGCGGCTTTAAGCCGCTTCATCTCCAGATTAGGAGAAAAAGCATTGCCACTTTATAAATTGCTACGACGCACTGACAACTTCAAATGGACGGAAGCTACCACAACCGGATTGGAAGAAATAAAAGCTCTACTAGCGAGCAACCCAATCCTAGCTGCCCTCAGTGTTGGCGAACGAATGCTGCTGTATATATCAGCCACTCACCAGGTAGTGAGTGCCATGCTCGTTGTCAAACGAGCTGAAGAGGGACATAAATTCCCTGTCCAAAAGCCCGTATACTATGTATCCGAGGTTCTAACACGGTGCAAATCACGATACCCCCACTATCAGAAAATTGCCTATGCGGTCTTTATGTCATCTCGGAAACTACGACACTACTTTCAAGAGTGTTCGATCACAGTGGCATCCGAGGTACCACTCAACGATATTATCAACAATAAAGACGCCACTGGACGCATAACCAAATGGGTCATTGAGCTCTTACCATTCGAAATATCCTATAAACCACACCGGACTATTAAATCCGAGGTGTTGGCTGACTTTTTCGCAGAATGGACTAAATCCGAACTCCCTAAAGAGTACGGCTCATATTCCCATTGGACAATGTACTTCGACGGCTCCAAAATGCTTGCCGGATTGGGGGCCGGCGTAATATTGATATCCCCAACTGGGGATACAGTCCGGTACGTCCTACATATTATGTATACGAACTCGAATAATGCGACCGAATATGAGGCCCTATTACATGGTCTCCGCCTAGCTGTATCCATGGCATACAACGCCTCGAGGTACGCGGAGACTCGAACCTCGCTATCTCTCAAATTAATGGAGATTTTGATGCGAATGATTCCAAAATGGCAGCTTATCGCAATGCCATATTAAAAATGTCGGCTCGATTTGAGGGGTTGGAATTCCATCACGCAGCCCGAGATAATAACCAGGCCGCTGACGTACGCGCTTGCATGGGAGCTAAACGTGACCCCGTCCCACCTAACACATTTGTAGAAAGGCTGTCTAAGCCATCAGTAATATGGCAGGACACGAGCAGCGATACGAATTCGGATCCGAACATACCCCCGACCGAACTCAATCAAGATGTCATTGGAGACTTAAACATGGAGATAACTCCCGCGGCTCACGAAATCATGGCTGTCATAGCTCCCTGGACAGAGCCCTTCCTTGCTTACCTTAAAAGACAGGAACTCCCCGATGACCAAAATGAGGCTTGCCGCATAGTCCGGCGTTTTAAAGCCTACAAAGTTCACGAAGGTGAACTATATAAGAAAAGCACAACTAATATTCTCCAAAGGTGCATCTCCGAAGAGGAGGGAAGGAAAATTCTCACTGAAATACACGCTGGAATGGGCGGCCACCATGCTGCTACGTCTCGAGCTTGCGTTGTATTCCCTCGAAGAGGAAAGGGCGATGCAGCACAGTAGCTGATACGTCCAAAACGTATCTATAATTTCTGCTTGCTCCATGCCACTTTTGGGTGATATTGCTATGATATTCATACACTTCCATACACTTTTGATCATATTTGGACTAACTTACTAATCCAGTGCACCCCAGTGCCAGTTTCTGTTTTCGGCTGTTTTTGTATTTCAGGTTTTCACGTTTCGAGAACTGCCCAGAAAAATCCAGAAAAATTATATAAAAAATCAGCGATCCGGAAACAACACTGCGTCCGAAGGGCAGCCTGGGGGGGGGGGGCACAGGGGCTCCAGGCGCCCTGTGGGCGCGCCCCCCCTGGGCCGCGCCGGGGGGGCGCCTGGGCCCCCCGAGGCTCCCCCGGTGCCCTACTTTGGCATATATTTAAAGGGTCCTCCGTAACCCTCAGAACATGACTTCTTTTCGCGATCCCATCTCCGTTCCGCCGCCGCCGCCGCTTCCAAGATCGGGAGCACCAGGAGAACTCTTCCCGGCACCCTGCCGGAGGGGAGGATCACCACTGGGAGCTTCTCCACCACCATGGACGCCTCCCGGATGACTCGTGAGTAGTCTCCCTTGGATCATGAGTCCATGACTAGTAGGTATGTGATGTTCTCCTCCCGTTCTTGTGCTTCACTAATTAGTCCTCGTGAGCTGCCCTACATGATCGAGGCACCTATGTAATCCTTATGCTGTTGCTATGTTGAGTTTGCTGGGATCCGATGGATTATGAGATTATGTTCAGATTAATCTTGAGTAATATATTTGATTCACCTCTTTTATATTTTAGTTCATAAGTAATTCTTGCATGTTCTCTGTTGTTATTTATTGCTTTGGCCTAGTAGTAAGTAGTGACTCCAAGAGGGAACGTTATGCTCGATTGTGGGTTCATGCCCCTCGATGACTAGCTTGAGTGACAGAAACATGAGTCTAGGGGATGTGCTGTTGCCACAAGGGGGAAAACAATGGTGCTTGTGCCCGCGGGTGCAAGGATTGTTTACTTTACGCAAAGTTCTTTTAATGCAGTTGTCTGTTGCATTGAGTTTACACTATGGGTGGGACTCGCAACTTAATACGAGCGAGATGTTCTGGATAGATATCTCAAGGTGGATGATTAGTAGTAGATATTGATGGATTTCGGTCTACTTATTTTGGCGTACCGCCCATGCTTTGAACCTCAACCTTTCTTGCAATGTAATCAGCATTGGTTTGCGTTCGTGGTCCTGTCAATTGCCCAGCTGTAATTTGTTTACCTCACATAGCTGTTTTATCGTCTTTTGGGAGAGAGACATCACTAGTGAACATCATGAGACTCCGGTCCATATTACCATCATTGATCACATCCACTATTTACTTTTCGTTATTTACTTACTATTGCAAAACACTATCTATCACTACTATCATATTGCTTTTAACCCTTTGTGAACTACAAGGCCGGAGAGATTGACAACCTCTCTGTACTCGTTGGGAGCAAAGTTATTTGTATCTGTGTGCAGGTCCACGTTGATTGCTAATTGCGCCGTTAGCAATTGACACCTACTTGTTGAACCTAGGAGTCTCTGGGGATTCGATTCTTGGCATCTTTGCTAGGGGAAAACACTTCTACTTACTGCATCTTACACCTTCCACTTGGGGTAACCAACGAGGGGTTCGAGGCCCATCAAGGAGTATTTTCTGGCGCCGTTGCCGGGGACTCCACTCTTCAGGATAGGGGAGTTGCATCTATCTTTTACCTTTGCTTTTTAGTCTTGTTAGTTTACCTTTCATTTTTGCTTTAGTTTCTTTTACCGAAAATCAGAAAAAAATAGTTATCTTGCTTGCTTGCTACTATGGGTTCCACCGAGAACACCAAGTTGTGTGACTTCACTAGTCACAACAATGATGACTTTATCAGCACACCTATCACTACACCTGCCACTTCAGCACCTTCATATGAAATTAAACCTGCTTTACTGAACTTAGTTATGAAAGAACAATTCTCCAGTGCTGGAGATGATGCTGCTTTACACTTGAACAACTTCGTAGAACTTTGTGATATGAAAAAGTACCAAGAAATAGATGGTAATATTGTTAAGCTTAAGCTTTTTCCTTTCTCCTCGAGAGGAGGAGCTAAAATTTGGTTTCAGTCTTTGCCTAGGAATAGCATAGATTCATGGGACAAGTGCAAAGATGCTTTTATTGGAAAATACTATCCACCTGCTAAAATTATCCAACTTAGAAGTAACATCATGAATTTTAAACAATTGAATAATGAACACGTTGCCCAAGCTTGGGAACGTATGAAATCTCTTATCAAGAACTGCCCTACTCACGGTTTGACTACTTGGATGGTTATCCAAACTTTTTATGCAGGCTTGAACTTTACCTCGCGGAACTTGTTAGATTCGGCCGCGGGAGGAACTTTTATGTCAACTACACTTGGTGCTGCCACAAAGCTTCTCGATGAGATGATGACTAACTACTCTCAATGGCACACCGAACGCGCTCCAACAGGTAGGAAGGTAAACTCTGTCGAGGAGATTTCCTCCCTTAATGAAAAAGTTGACTTGATCATGTCTCTGCTTTCGAAGCAATCTACTATTGATCCTCGTGATGTTCCTTTAAATTCTTTGATTGCTCAAGAACAAGTAGATGTTAACTTTATCTCTAGAAATAATTTCAACAACAATGCTTATAGGAGTAACTTTGGTAACAATCCTAGACCGTTCCCCTCTAACTCTTATGGGAACAACAATGCTTATCCTAGTACCAAGAACTCCAATACCGAACTAGAGACCATGCTTAGAGATTTCATCACTACCCAAAAAGCCTTTAATAAGAATGTAGAAGAGAAACTACATAAACTAGACGATCTTTCTTTTAAGGTAGACCACTTAGCCAATGAGGTAAAATTGCTAAAAATTGAAACTTCTCCTCTTAAGGAGAGGGAAGTCATCCCTATTAATGCTACTCAAGTACAAATTAATGAAAATATTAGGATGATGGCTAAGCTAAAAGAAAGATGGGCTAGATAAAGGGAGGAAGAGGAAAGAATTAAGAGCCTTCCTACCCACCATACTGTTGCTACTATCCAAGTTATTGAGGATGTTCACACTCTTAGCACCCAATGTACTCCTGGTCCCAATGGACCTATTAATGGTGATGCTATAGAAACTACCAAACAGGTGAACCTTAAGGACACCACTACTACTTTACTTGATGCTCGTGACCTTGATTTTGATAATTACACTCTTACAGAAGTTATTGATTTCCTTCACAAGATGTCTAGAGATCCCCGCACTAGCACGCTTAACCTTGCCTTCACGGAGCATATCACTAATGCTCTCATCAAAGCTAGGGAGGAGAAACTTAGAGTAGAAGCCTCCATACCTAGAAAGCTAGAAGATGGTTGGGATCCTATGATAAAAATTTATTTGAATGACTTCTCTTGTTATGCATTATGTGATGTTGGTGCTAGTACCTCTGTTATGCCCAAAAGGATATATGATATGCTTAAATTGAAACCTTATGATTCTTGTTCTTTTGGTGTTCGTCTCGTTGATTCTTCCATAAAGAAACCTTTGGGGAGGATCGACGATGTTCTTATTGTTGTCAATGATAATTATGTGCCCGTTGATTTCACTATTATGGATATTGAATGTGATCCTTCATGTCCAATTATTTTGGGACGTCCCTTTTTGCGCACCGTTGGTGCTGCCATTGACATGAAAGAGGGTAATATAAAATTTCAGTTTCCTCTCAAGAAAAGGATGGAACACTTCCCTCGCAAGAAGGTCAAGTTACCTTTTGAGTCTGTTGTACGGGCTAGTTATTCTTTTACTCTTGATAAAACTTGATCTATGCATTATGCCTAGCTTAAAGGCATAAAAGAAAGCGCTTTTGGGAGGCAGCCCACATAAATAAATTTTTTACTTTTGTTGTGTCTTGATGTTGTTTACTGCTGTAGCATCATCATTGTATCTTTGCTTTTCATATTTGTGCCAAGTATAGCCTCTGATTGCTAGAAAGTTCAAAAGTTGTGAGGTGCTGTCCAGGAAACAGATTCTGTCCTTGGATAGAAAAATTCGTATAAAATCACCAGGTCATCTTTTTGGTCTGAATTTTTTCGACAGCGTTCTCTATATAATTGTATTTCGTGCTTCAGTTCTGAGTTTTTTGATTTGAGTTGCAGAAGTATCCCGAACAGGTCAATTACTGCCTGCTGTTCTGTTTTTCACAGATTCTGTCCTGTTTTGCCTTACCTTCACTTTGCAAATTAAGAACTTGCTTTTTCTTTGCAAAAACCTTTTGGAAATCTTGAGAAACAGTAGAACTTCAAGAATATCTTTATTTCCAGCAAGGTATAATTATTTTATTAAGGGTACTAACCTCGCTAATCAGATTATGATGAGTTGTGTACGAAGGGAGTTTTCAAGTGTGCGAGGGAAGATGGTAAAAAGATTCAGGAGTGTCAAGCGCTCAAGCTTGGGTATGCCCCCGTGCACCCCCAAGAAATATTCAAGGAGACTCAAGCGTCTAAGCTTGGGGATGCCCCCGTGCATCCCCTTCTCCATCAACATTATCAGTTCGTCTTTCGTTTCACTATATTTTTATCACTTCATATGTTATGTGCTATGCTTGGAGCGTCTTGCTTTTAGTTTTCTTTTTAGTTTTTCATAACGAGTCGGAACCCAGCATTCCTTTATGTGGGAGAGAAACACGCTCCACCTCTACCTAGAACATTACATAGAATTTTCATGTCTATCTATGCTGTGTATGTTCTTTGTCTTTTAATAGCTACTATCGTACTCTACTCTTAGTATTCATGCTTATCTTTTGAAGAGCTTTTATTTAGTTGGTTGCTTGAACTCTCTTTAATTACCATGCTCACCTTATTAAGAGAGTTTGCTTCCGTTGCATGGGTTAATGTGTCTATGATAAAGATGCTACTTTCATGATGGTGCTTAGTAGTTCAGGTTTTCTCATGGTTAATCTCAAATAGCTGGGGGGTTCCCAATGTGTTATTGGAGTACCAACTTGGTTTGTTTGCCTATGATGTGGTATGGTTAAGTAATATCTTCCTTCGAGAGTTTATTTTGATTGACTTGGCGTATGCTCACGCATATTCAAGACTGTAAAGAAAGTCTGTCAAGCCTTGATGATCTTTTGTTTCTAAGTAGCGATATAACTACCATGCCTGATTCAATATTGCTTTGTCGCTCTGCATGATTATGACCGTCATTGCTCTCTTAGTTGGTCGCTCCCAGTCTTTTGCTAACCTCCACCTGCACTAAGCAAACTAACCATGCAATACATAGCTCATGGGAAAGTAGCCTAAAAACTATTGTGGTAAAGAATATGTTGCCTATGTATCTTATTTCTTATGAGTTGCTTGCTGAGTGGTAACCATGTTTCTAGGGACGCCATCAACTGTCACACTTTTGTTGAATATCATGTGAGTTGCTATGCATGTTCGTCTTGTCTGAAGTAAGGGTGATTTACCGTGGGTTGAATTAATATGCATATTGTTAGAGAAGAACATTGGGCCGCCAACCAAAGCCATGCATCATGGTGGAAGTTTTAGCTTGGACCTTAATCCTCAATCTCTCATGAGAATATGCTTATGCATTAAAGAGGAGTCCATCATCTATTTTCTATGTTGTCCCGGTATGGATGTCGTCAAGTTGAGATTTATCAAAAACGAGAAATCAAATGCGATCTATCTCCTTGGACCTTTGTACAGGTGGCATAGAGGTACCCCATTGTGACACTTGGTTAAAACATATGCAATGCAATGATAACCCATGGGGATCCGAGCTAATTAGGACAAGGAGCGAGCACTATTGGTATTCGATGCATGAGGCTTGCAACTTATAAGATGTTTTATACATGACACATATGAAGTACTACTACCGTTGACACAATTGCTTCCATGTTTTCAAAATAAAAAGCTTTAGCACTTAACCTTTCTTTTACCTTTATATTGAAGCACCAACTACTGAGAGCATGATTGTCATTCTGAGTGTAATGTGCATTGTCCCAAAGTAGCATTGTCTTTTGCATGATTGTGATATCGTTTATTCTGAAATGATTGTATCTAGTCATCACTTAAACCTTGAAGGTGCCCTTGCATTTATGTTTTGCATCACTAAAGG
>LR738715.1:640044995-640067182 GCA_902687465.1 Secale cereale
GCAGAGTGTACAAACTGATCATGATTAGCCGTGTCCCCGATTATGGACAATCCTGAGTATCTGGTACTTGAATTATTGGTTGATCTCATCACTCTAAAGTTAATTTATTGGGTTAATGATTACTTTAATTTGGGATTGAGTTGGAGGTACCTTCTCAATGATGTTTCAACTACCATGATAGTTAAAATAAATTTTTTTCATTTGTTGTAGGGAAAAATTGGCTTTACGCAAAAACTTTAACCTTAGAGCCTCCACCAGCCAAATATGCATATAGTGTAGCCTTTATTTCAGTTACTTGCATCTTCTGTGTTATCTTGCCAGCATATTCCATGTGCTGACCCGTTTCGGGCTGCAACATATTACGTTGCAGACTTTTCAGACGAGGAGTAAGACCTTCTAGGTCGTTTGTCATGCACTCAGCTATGCCATTGGAGTTGATGGACTCACTTATCTTCCAAGCCTTCCGCTGTTATTTTGTTAGATGGCCTTAGCCATAGACTTTTGTAATAAGTTCTCTTTGGAGACATTCGATGTAATAAGTTCGTGATTGCCACTCTGTTATAAATCCTTCAAGTACTGTGTGTGTCAGCATTACCGTCCAGGGATGACACTGAAACACAGAGACTTCGGTCCATTCGGATCATGGTCGCTACAAGATGGTATCCGAGCACACGCTGATTGTAGGACACGACCACTAAGATAAACCCTAGGTCACTCTTCTCTACTCATTTCTGACTCCTCTCCATTTTCTACTTCTTTAGATGGTGGACCCAAGGAACAAGTTCACTCAACCGGATGAAGACAAACCTTTTGGACGACACTTGAAGGAAGTCACTAGGTACCTTAACATAGGAATACCAAGCTTTACCGGGACCTACACCGCCACTTTACCAGAAGAGGAGCGATGGAGCATTCAAGTTCAAATTCCCGGGAAAACCTTCGCACCATCCACTGAGCCAATAGAGTTTTCTTTTGACGCACCAACCTGGAGCCTAGGCAAGAGTATGGCAGCCCACATGGAAGGATCGGAGAAGTCTACAAGCAGGAGCTGAAGGACACCATCTACCAGATTTGTGGACGCCGAGATGAGCGTTGGGACATGATCAGCACCCGGAAGGACAGGTCCATTGCGGCGTTCATCCAGGAGTTAAACCAGCACATTCAACGACAGGAGCACCAGATGTGCGCAAGGATGATAGAATTGAAGAAGGCACTAAACATGAATATGGAGCTAGAAGAAGAACTTAAGTCTATTCTTGACGGATACAAGGAGGATATGTTGATACTAGTGGAGAAGAATGATGATTTGACAAGGAAGCTAGGAGTATTCATCGGAGATCCAGCACCAGGAGGAGAAGAAGAGGAAGAAGAACCCAAGGAGATTCGTTCTGAGGATTACATCATCATCGACTACACG
Organism: Secale cereale; assembly: GCA_902687465.1. Taxonomy (NCBI): domain Eukaryota; kingdom Viridiplantae; phylum Streptophyta; class Magnoliopsida; order Poales; family Poaceae; genus Secale; species Secale cereale. Next base: position 640,046,413 of record LR738715.1, read on the forward strand.
GATTCAGACCCCGATGATAGTGATGACAGAGACTATGAAGATGAAGCTGGAGCAGACATCATGGAATCTTCCGCTGATCAATATTTCTAGAAGACCACCCTATGCCTAGTAGTTTACCCCACAAAGTAGTATTTAGAGCACTTTGTAACGTTAGTTAGATCTTTGTAAGACCTTGCTTGAAATTGATTGGTGTGATATGATTGTGTTTGTCTCATGTGCATATGGGTAGTGATTTTCCCTTAGACCTCAATTCTATTATAAACTCTTCCCTCTACACCCATCAGATGCCTCCAAGACGTGAGCCCGGATTTGAGTTTCCCACTGAGCTCACTTAGTTGATCCAGCAGCAGAATAATTTGATGCAACTTCTTGTCCAAAACACTCAGAACAACCAAAACAACAACAACAACCCTCCACCACCACCACCCGTGGACAACCTGACACGTTTCCTAAGGTTGCAACCACCGGTGTTTGCTAGCAGCATTGAACCAATAGTTGCTGATGACTGTCTACGCATGATTGGAAGGGATTTGACCACCGCAAATTGCTCGGATGCTGAGTGTCGGGGGAAACTGTCCACCACGAACACCTATGGGACCGGAGCCCCTTGTACGTTGCGGTAAGGGAGCGGAGGGATCACAAAGAGCGGATCGAAGAGCACACGCGGGCAGTTTACCCAGGTTCGGGCCACGCGGACGCGTAAAACCCTACTCCTGCTTGGTTTGTATTGAGTTTGTGAGCTCGGGAGCTTGAAGAGCTAGCTGCACCGAGCAAGAGAGCTATCTAGGTTCCGAACCCTCTCTACGTTGTGCATGGGCCTCCTTTTATAGCCCAAGGGGTCACCGACAGGTGTCAACGTAGAGGAGGGTAGAAATGTAACTTTGGTGGTAGTTGTAACAGTGCGAGAACAGTGCATGAACAGTGGATAAACAGTGGTCTTTACCTAACATAGACAGTGGGGGACAGGAGCATTAAATGCCCGTCACCGTCGACCCCAAAAGCACCCGTCCATGCGTCTCCATTCGCCACGGTGGTAGCCTCGTCACCGTGGAGTGCCACCGTGTCCCCCAGGCTGCACAGCCATCCGCCACGCGTCCCTGGAAGGGCCCCAGGGCGACGCGTGGGCCGATGAGCTGGAGTGCGGGCTCACAGCGCAGGCTTCCCCCGGCAAGCACCTTGCCGGGGTCTTGATCTTGCCGGGCCCGGAAGCTTGTCGCTCCCCGGGCCCTGCCGGGGCACAGGGTGCGCCGAGGCATGTCTTCTAAGATGCAGTCTTCTGGTCTTCCTAGCAATCTCCTCTTGCCAGGGTCTTGTGTTAATGATATAATCTTGAGCCAGGGACGGCCTCCCCGGCAAGCTCCACTTGCCGGGGGCCTTGATCTTCTGTCTTGTATACTTTGTTTTTGAATGGCTTTATATGGATCAGAAAGGTCTCCGGCGAGCACGTGGTGAGCCCTGCCGCGGGAAGCTGCTACTGCCCGTGCACAAGTTGGGGTACTAAGGTACCCCTATCTTAGTACACCGACAGGAGCCCCCAGGCCTGGGCCACACACGGTGCCGAGCGCTGTTGGGCCAGGCCCAAAACAGTGCACGGGCACACGCGGCCCACGGCACGCCGAATCCCCTTCCGCATCCGCCGCGCCCCTCCCTAACGGCACACGTCGATTGCGGCGTCGTGGGAGAGATCGTGCCCTCGTTCTTTAATGGGAAATGCGGAGCGTCCCCCACCTCCCCCTTAAAAGCAGAGGAAGCAGGGGCAGTTTCCCTCCTTCGTCTTCATTGCGCCTTCAACCTCCAGAAAACTTCCGCGCTCTCTGCTTCCACCCCTCCTCCGCCGCTTTCCGCATCCGCGGCGCCGTCGAGCTCCTCGCCTCTCCCCTCGCCACCTCCGCCATGGCTCCGAAGAGCGAGAAGGCGAAAGCAGAGAAGACCAAGAAGGAGAAGTCCGAGCAGGCGGCGAAGCTTGTCGCCCTGCGGAAGAGGAACGTGGTCTTCGCGCCGAGGCTCAGCGCGCGGGAATTATGGAACAAGTACTACCTCTTCTGGTCCGGGGAGACCAAGGCTCATCCCCGCACCAGAGTCTTCCCCGCCATCGCCAAAGATCTGGTTCCCGGCGGGTATTTCTTCTTTGCTGCCTTCTTTCACTGTGGGTTGTGCCCTCCGTTTTCGGAGTTTTTCTGTGACATTATGAACACGTACAACCTCCACCTCCTAGACTTCACCCCCAATGCCATCCTTACGATGGCTGTTTTCGCACATCTGTGCGAAAACTACATAGGGATCCATCCAAACGTAGCACTCTTTCGCCATTTCTTCATGCCTAGAGTAGAGGCTGGCGCTCCCCTCTCCGACGGAATCTCCTGGATCTTCCGTTTAAACAAAAAGGACTCATATCTGAAAGGAGAACTCCGCGGCAAGTGGGAAGAATGGCGTGCAGACTGGTGCTGGGTAGTAGAGGACCAGCCGGAGCCCTTCACCGCGCCGCGCACAACTGCCATAGTGCGCGGTAGAGACTGGAGCGAACTGGCCCCAGAAGACAACAAGCTTAGTATTGCCCTTGTTAGAATCATCCGTCTCCGGGTAGCCAATCTGACCATCGAAGAGGTTGGCGCAGATTTCCTCCGCCGCCGCATTGCCCCTTTACAAGAGAGGAAAAGGCCCGCCTGGGAATTTGGCAATGCAGCGGATATCATGAGGTTGCGCTGCGGATTGAACTTCAATTTCACCGCTTTGGAGCTGAAAGGAATGGTGCGAGAACTCTTCAAGCATGACCCGGCGCATCCAGAGTGGTTCAGACCCGCCAAGGGAGTGGTGCCGCTATGCAACAGCACTGCCCGTGACTCTCTGCGCGCAATGATGCCGGAGTGCGACTCCCACGGCATCGTCCCCACCTGGATCCAGCCTCCGGGAGATGCCATTCTGAGCTTCTTTGATAACTTGGTTGAGGTGCCGAAGAACACCGAGGAGATCAAGGGTCTCACCCGGGCCACCACTGAGCGGGACATTGCCTATATTGCTTCCCGGATGGAAGAGGCCGCCGCAGCCGCAGCGGCAGGAGACTTCGGATTCACCGTCGACGAGGCAGAGGCTGCGGATGCGTCGTGCGAAGCAGAGGAGGCAGAGATCCGCAGGCTGCTTAAGCTTCCGCCCGACGAGCTTGCCGGGGTTCCTTCCCTGAGGCATGCCGGGATTCCCGGGGTTGTGAGCGAGGCCGCCGCAGGAGGCGAGGTTGCCGGAGGGAACAGAGGTGCCGGAGGGAGCGGAGCCACCGGAGGGAGCGGGGCCGCAGGACAAGATGCTGGACCCAGCGGGCCCGCCGGGGAGGGAGAGGAGGACGCCGAGGCCAATGAAGACACCGGTGGATCTCTGGGGCTCGATGACGACGCCTCCTTGTCCTCGGAGAACTCCCCGCCTCAGGCAAGTCCCAAGCGAACACCGTTGAAGCGCATCCGCAAGGCGGCTACAGCGACAGGGACGCAGGCGCCCCGACAGCAGCCTGTTCGCCGAGCGACGCGCGCCACCAGGGCGAGCCAGACTGCGGCAGAAACGCCCCGCGCTCCAGCGCCAAGCGGAGGGGGATCCTCCCGGAGCGAAACGGCCGCTCCGCCTGCTCCTCGGGCCCCGGCGCCAACGGAGGCTGGGTCTTCGCAGCCCCCAGCCCCGGAGACCGCCAAGCGCCCGAGGGAGCCTTCTCCTCCTGTTCCTCGCGCGGGAGCAGCTCATGTGGAGTTCGATTTCTCCGCCCTCAGCTCCGACGATGACGAGGAAGAGGAGTAAGTATTTGTAATTTCTTCGATTCTGTCTTGATTCTTTCCTTGATGATTCTGATCTTGTTCTTGCTTTGCTTGCAGGACCCTGACCCAGCGGATGGCGAAAAGGGCCAAGATCCCTGTTGATGAGGAGCATCCCAAGGTCATCCCCATGGACCCTCCTTCGCCTCCTCAAGTGCCCAAAGGATCAAGAACTAGAGCTCTCGAGACCGAGGTGACGTCACTCCTAGCCCTACTTCCATACAAATCTTGCGAGACATGGTCGCTACCTCAGACGGACGTGTCGTGTGTGCTCAGGTGTGAAGAAGACCACATCGAAGATGGGTGTGAAGATGGACAAGTCCCCAAGGTCATGGACGAGTTGATGCATCGAGAAGGAAAGAGGAGACCTCCAGGCCCCGGACATCCGGCCCCCTGGCCCGGACATCCGGCCCCTGGACGATCAGCTACAGAAGGCCAGCAGCAGCCGAAGCTACAGGGCCCGGACATCCGGCCAGGCATGGCCCGGACATCCGGCCTCGGGCCCGGAAATCCGGCGCCTCTGTCCAGAGAGCACCCGAGGCGCGCCCACTCCAGCCCGGACATCCGACCATTGGCCCCGGACATCCGGCGCCCCGCGAAGCCCCGGACATCCGGCTCGACGCCCGGATGTCCGGCCCCTGATATGCCTGCGCGCATCCCCTGGGCCGAGGCCCGTGTACCCCTTCGACCCATACACTATATATACTCCCCTCCTCATTCCGTTTAGGGTTAGCTGTGGTTTAGCTCATTTTCATACTTGTGTGGATTTCTCCCACGAGACGGTGCGCCTCTACGGAGAAGATCCACTACGGATTCAGGACCTCCTTCACGGAGAAGATCCCCCGGGATATCAAGACCTCCTCCGGGAGAAGACTATCTGTATCACCTTTGTTGACTTTGGATCATGGATCTCGACCTTGTATCGCGAATCTAGCGCTTGTGTGATTGCTACCGTGTTGATTTGAGTGTTCTCTCTTGTGTTTTCCCCGTCTTCCTCTTGTGTTTCTCCGTGTTCATCGTGTGCCACCCTCCAAATCGTGAAAGGTCCGCTGATTAGGGTTCCACCCTACATCATCTTGGTATCAAGAGCAAGGTTGATCGCGATTTTGGAGCCCCACACCCCATCTTCTAGCTTGTTTTTGTCGTGTTCTTCCCAATTTCGAAAAATTCCCCATAAAAAGAGCCCCAAAAATTTTCTGTGATCTGTTGATTTGACAAGATTTTGTTGAATTTGTTCCATGGATTTGCTGTGCCACGTGTGGATCTAGCTTTTCCCCCACTTTTCCCCAAATTTCATCCGCAAAATCCGCTGAATTTTTGCCACAAAACCACCGATTGCTACGTGTTCTTCCTGGCTCGGGCACCCCGGACATCCGGCTCGTGCCCCGGACATCCGGCCCGGCCCGGACATCCGGCCTTTGGCCCGGACATCCGGCCTCCCGCAGCCACAAAACCACCACCACACCCCACCTAGCACTCTTCCACCGCCATTTTCGTTCGGTGATCCACCCATTCTTCCGCAAACCACCACCATTCTTCCGCAACAACCACCACCACTTTCCTGCTCCGAGCTTGAAAAGTTTGTCTCCATTTGCCTTGGATACTTGAGTTGTGGTTTCACCGTTTCCTTGGATGTTTAGGCTACCTTGGAACGGCAAGACTTTGACAACACCACCGCTCAACTTCGGCAAGGACGGTAACATCGACGACACTTCGCTCATTCTACCTTGCAATTGCATTGTCACCCTATGAACCATCTTTGCGTAGCTTTCCCATTGAGACTAGCCATTTGAGTATTGCCGGGCCACGACACTTGTGCACATTAGTGATAGTCATAGATATTGCATACTACATCATTGTGAGTCACATCACATCATCTTGGCATCTTGCATATCTCCTTGTGCCGCAATAGTGTCCCGCATACACAATAGCTACCTTGATACGAGAAGCATACATATGTGCCCAAAGAAAGAGCTCAAAAGCTTTTAAGCAAAAGAGCCAATCCAAGCAAAGAAACAATAGCATCATACGCCTTGCATCCAAAGAGATCTTACATAGCAACATCATCTTGTGCTCAAGCATCGGCACATCATACACTCATAGCATACTTGTGATAGATAGTCGTTACGTTTTGCCTCTTATAGGTCGTGCACAAGTGCGTATCCGCCTATTAAGAAATCGGTTAACGTCTCTCTAGCGTTGTGCAACACGAGCATTTTCCGTGGTTTACCACATTTTTCGCTCATCCTTGGTTGCACAGCCACATTTGTCTATCCGTGCGTGTGTTCCGTGTGCTACTCTTTGCTAGTGATCTACTTGTTGCATGAGCAAATTTGTGAACCATTTTCAACATCTTTGAGTCACTTTGACTATTGCATTGAATTTGTGCCACATCCTAACCGAGCTCCTCTCAAAGCTTTACTTGTGTAGGTGTGAGAATCGACACGAAGTGATACCAATAGTGCTATTTCCGGGTTACATTGTTGAGTGATCATTGATCCATTTTCAACCTCGGTTAAGGTACATTGATATTGTCTTCTCCTTTCTCCCACTCACATACTTGCTTGTGATGATGGATAGGCCAAGTTCATCTACCAACCCGATCTTCGACGATCCTCAAGAAGCGAACAACTACGTCACCAAACTACATCTATTCGGTGTCCAACGAGCTCTACATCAAGAGAGTGAAGCTATGCGAGAGTACATTGGCCAAGTCGCCGAAGACGCGCGCCAATTCCAACAAAGTACCAAGGAGCAAATCGACCTCATCAACACCAACATGTCTACTCAATACAATGAGCTCCGGACATTGATCATCAACCGACGTTCTTCCTCAACATCATCTCATCGACGTAGCCGCTCAAGTCGACATACCGACTCTACACAAGACTCAAGTACACCTACATCAAACACTCTTCGTCAAGCCGCACGTCAAGCTCGACATGACCGCCGGCAACCTCTACATGACAAGAGTTCTCAAGAGCTATGCGACGAGCAAGAAGATCGACGTCGTCAAAACCAAGCTACACTTGAGCAAGCACAAGAACGGCAACGACTACGCCAACAACAAGAAGAGCGAGCTCGTCAATATCAAGAAGAACAAGATGCCGAGGCTAACCGCCAAGCACAACAACGTCGAGAAGCTCAAGCTATGGAGGCGCAACGTGCTTTACAAGATGCACATCGCAATGTGGCCGCCCGCAATCGACACACTCGTCAAGAAGAGGATTTCCTTCGAGATGAGACGCAAGAAAGGCGCCATCAAGCAAGAACGCAAGAAGAAGCTCCTCCTCAAGCGCGGCAAGACCAACAACCTCAACAAGAATATCAACTCCAACTAGGACATCTACATCACCAAGAGCAACAAGATATGGCAAACCGCCAAAATCGAGATCGCCCTCCCAATAGGCAAGGCAACAATGACGAGCATCGCTATGGCAAGCTCAAGTTCACCATGCCAAAGTTTTCCGGAAGCATTGATCCCGAAGACTAACTCTCATGGGCATTGAAAGTTGACAAGATCTTTCGCCTTCACAACTTCGATGAAGAGAAGAAGATCGCAATGGCATCCCTCGAGTTCTAAGACTATGTTCTCATTTGGTGGGAGCAAATCATGGAGAGAAGAGAAGCAAAAGGCGAACCTCCTATCACCACTTGGGCTCAAATGAAGGAAGTGATGAGAGCACGCTTCGTGCCTACACACTACAATCGTGACTTGTTCAAGAAGCTACAACTCCTCAAGCAAGGAACCAAGTCCGTTGAAGAGTACTACAAGGAGATGGAGATTGCCATGATACGAGCAAACATCACGGAAGATGATGAGCAAACTATGGCGAGATTCTTGAATGGACTCAATTATCCTATCAAGAAGATTGCGGACTTCCAACCATACAACAATCTCCTCGAGCTAGTACACCAAGCAACCAAAGCGGAGCGACAAGTTCAAGAGGACTACAAGTACTCCAAGTTCAACTCCAAGAACTTCGGCTCCTACAACCAAGTTTCAACGACTTCGGCTACTCCGCCTACCTCTACCAAGCCTTCTACAAACTTCGGAGACAAGCCAAGCTACAAGAATGCGACTACTTCGAGTCGTCCACCTTCTACCAACAACTACAAGCCAAGAGCTTCCTCAACTACAACTCCTACCGAAGACAATAACAAGACGAGCTCCATCAAATGCTTCAAGTGCCAAGGACGAGGCCACAAGTCATTTGAGTGCAAGACCGTTCGCACCATGATCATCAACGACGACGGATCCTATGACTCCATGAGCGATGATGAGATGGAAGCACTTGAGCGTGTCGCAATGCATCGCCAAGTGAATGACGACGAAGACCATCAAGTGTTTTGCGACAATGACTCAAGCCCCAACCTTGTTGTCTCCAAAGTCTTGACACTCCAACACCAACAATACGACAACCAACGTTGTCACATTTTCCATACGAAGGCCGGCATTAATGGACGCGTCGTCAAGGTTATCATCGATGGAGGAAGTTGCCACAACTTGGCAAGTGAAGAGCTATGCGACAAGCTCCATTTGGTCAAGACGAAGCATCCGCACCCCTACAAGGTCCAATGGCTCAACGACGCCGGAATTCTTAGAGTCGAGCACACCGTGCAAGTCTCTTTCAAGATTGGCGCCTACGAGGACACTCTTGAGTGTGATGTGATACCCATGTCCGTGTGCCACCTTATTCTTGGACGACCATGGCAATATGATCGTGGAGTCACACACAATGGACGGACGAATCACTATCATTTCAAGATGAAGGGCAAGGAATTCGTGCTATGACCTATGACTCCAAGTCAAGTAGCCGCCGACAAGCATTTACCTACCACCCATCGTGGAGAGAATGGTGAGAGAGCGAGCCACCAAAAGGAGAGCGAGAGCCACAAGCCAAATATGAGCGACTCCACGATGAGCTACACGAAGAAACTAGTGCTATTTGCCACCAAAATTGAGATGAGAGAAGTGTGTGCGAACCCATCGAACGTCGTTCCCCTTGTGCTCTTATGCATAGGGGAAGACAAATCTACTAACACTTCACAACATCTACCTTTTGTGTTGTCTCCATTATTGCAGGAATTCTCGGACGTCTTTACCGATGAGCTACCACCGGTTCTACCTCCACTTCACGGGATAGAACACCGCATCGAACTCGTACCCGGTGCACCATTTCCCAACAAGGGTTTCTACCGTGTCAACCACAAGATACAACGGCATGTGCCCAAACTCATCGACAAAAGTCATGTACGTGACAGCTTTAGCACTTGTGACGCTCCGGTTATTCTATTGCCTACGAAACATGGAAGTTTTCACGCAAATGCATGCTTGTTACGCAACTGCTTACTTGTTACACAATTTGAGTTGCATGTGATAGGCTTTGAGAACCTAAAAGATTTATATGAGCATGATCCTTCCTTTGCAAATGCCTATGCTAAATGCTTGACTCACACTTCTTGGGAAAATCATTACACCAAGGATGGACATCTTATGAGAGCTAACAAACTTTGCATCCCCGAGTCTTCGATTCGTTTGCTCCTTTTGAAGGAATCGCATGGAGGAGGACTCATGGGACACTTTGGACGCGACAAGATGTTCGCTACCCTCTCTAAGAACTATTTTTGGCCCAAGATGCTACGTGACGTCTCACACCTCACCAACCGATGTTCGACATGCCGCAAAGCTAAGTCCAAAGCGCAATCTCATGGTCTTTATATGCCTCTTCCTATTCCATACCACCCATGGGAAGACATAAACATGGATTTCATACTTGGCTTGCCTAGGACAAAAAATGGAAAAGATTCCGTGCTTGTCGTGATAGATAGAATATCGAAATTAGCTCATTTCATCCCTGGTAACAAGATCGACGATACTTCACATGTTGCCACTCTCTTTTGTAGTGAAATACTCAAAAAGGTGCACGAACAAACACGGGCAACAATCGAGCGACAAGTACATCGCCTCACCACCAAGATCAACGTCAACAAGGCCACGATGGTGTTTCACCCGGGAGATCTTAGTTGGCTACATCTTCCCAATGACCGTTTCGCACAAGAGCGCAAGTCCAAGCTTCTACCTCGCGCCGACGGACCCTTCAAGGTGCCCCATGGTGATGAAGATTTCGATCCGAGGTCGGATCTTTCCCAAGGGAGGGGAGATGATGAGGAGCATCCCAAGGTCATCCCCATGGACCCTCCTTCGCCTCCTCAAGTGCCCAAAGGATCAAGAACTAGAGCTCTCGAGACCGAGGTGACGTCACTCCTAGCCCTACTTCCATACAAATCTTGCGAGACATGGTCGCTACCTCAGACGGACGTGTCGTGTGTGCTCAGGTGTGAAGAAGACCACATCAAAGATGGGTGTGAAGATGGACAAGTCCCCAAGGTCATGGACGAGTTGATGCATCGAGAAGGAAAGAGGAGACCTCCAGGCCCCGGACATCCGGCCCCCTGGCCCGGACATCCGGCCCCTGGACGATCAGCTACAGAAGGCCAGCAGCAGCCGAAGCTACAGGGCCCGGACATCTGGCCAGGGCCCGGACATCCGGCCAGGCATGGCCCGGACATCCGGCCTCGGGCCCGGAAATCCGGCGCCTCTGTCCAGAGAGCACCCGAGGCGCGCCCACTCCAGCCCGGACATCCGGCCATTGGCCCCGGACATCCGGCGCCCCGCGAAGCCCCGGACATCCGGCTCGACGCCCGGACGTCCGGCCCCTGATATGCCTGCGCGCATCCCCTGGGCCGAGGCCCGTGTACCCCTTCGACCCGTACACTATATATACTCCCCTCCTCATTCCGTTTAGGGTTAGCTGTGGTTTAGCTCATTTTCATACTTGTGTGGATTTCTCCCACGAGACGGTGCGCCTCTACGGAGAAGATCCACTACGGATTCAGGACCTCCTTCACGAAGAAGATCCCCCGGGATATCAAGACCTCCTCCGGGAGAAGACTATCTGTATCACCGTTGTTGACTTTGGATCATGGATCTCGACCTTGTATCGCGAATCTAGCGCTTGTGTGATTGCTACCGTGTTGATTTGAGTGTTCTCTCTTGTGTTTTCCCCGTCTTCCTCTTGTGTTTCTCGGTGTTCATCGTGTGCCACCCTCCAAATCGTGAAAGGTCCGCTGATTAGGGTTCCACCCTACATCACCTGTGGTTGAGGTCGAAGACGACTCGCCCGCCGCGGCGACCGGAGACGCGCCAGCGACAGGCTCGTCGGACCAACCTGCTGCTCCGAGGAGCAGCCCCCAGCGTAAGTCTGGGTTTTGGATTTTTTTGTTCGTCGGGCGCGCTTGAGGTTTTAACTTGTACTGACATCTTGCTGCTTCATTTGTCTTGTGCAGAAGTGGAGCCGCAGCCGCAGGAGCGCCCGGAGACTACTCCCGAGGAGCCACAGGTTCCACCCTCCCCGCCAAGGGTGAGCTCCCCGGCGAGGGAGGACGCTCCGCCAAGGACGGGCACCCCGCCGAGGGCGGGCACCCCGCCAAGGGCGAGCAGCCCGACGAGGGTGGCCACCCCGCCAAGGGAGGGCGCGGGCGGCCCTCCGCCAGCAGGAGCCACCGCTCCACCGCCAAGGGAGGACTCCCCGGCGAGGGAGCCTGTCGTCGAGGAGGTCCGCGAAGGTGAGTCTTGTAGCTTCATCTTCTTGGACTTGTCTTTTTGGATATTTGCTTGAACTTTTCTTTTCTTCTTCTTCTGTTAGATCCTCCTCCCCCGGAGCGGATGGAGACGGAGGCCACCGTCGAGGAGGAGGTGCACGGCGGCGACGGCAACGCCACTGCCACTGAGGGCATGGCTGGAGCCGGCGATCCTACCGCTGGGGAGACCGCGCCGACCGCAGACGCCGCGGGCGAGGAAGGGACCGGCGACCGCACTGCTGACCCGGAGGCAGCAGGAGCGTCAAGCGCTGCGCCGGCCGCCGACCCCTCCGCATCCACGGAGCGGTCGGGCGTCTATCTCGAAGCGCCCAACGGAGTCTTCATACAAGTTCCGTGGGCATCTTCGTCGCGAGCCCCCGTGGAGGGAGAGACCTTTGATGGATAGGTCCTCGCCTCCGCGGGGTTGAAGATTGTTGAAGCGCCTGGCGGGAGCGACGAGCCCGAAGAGGAGAAGCTTCTTCGCCAGCTCCTGGCCCTTTACCGGGCCAAGCAGGCAAGGCTGGACTCTCGGGAAGCTCTTACCGCCAAGGCCGGAGCAGACTTGGAGAAGCGCGCCGCGGAGCTCCGCGCCGCCAACCAGGCGGCCCTCCGCGACTTGGCGGAAGAGCACGAGAGGCTTGCCGGAGAGCAGCAAGAGTTCCTCCTGGAGAAGGCTGAGGCCGAGGAGCAGCAGCGACTGGTCGGTGAAGAGCTGTCCCGGCGAGAAGGAGCGCTCAACCAGCGGAAGGTCGACCTCGACGCTCACGAGGACGACCTTACCGCCCGGGAGCAGGCCCTTGGCGGGGCCCTAAAGGAGGCGAAAGCTGCCGCTGCCACCGCGGAAACTGCCAAGAAGGATCTTGAGGCTAAGGTGGCGCAGCTGGAGCAGTACCTGAAGGCGAGCACGGACCGGATCACCGCACTCAATATGGAGCGGGAAAAGGACGCCCATACCAACTCTGACCTTCAGGTACGCCTCTCCAAGCAGGGCGATGAGCTCAAAGCCGCCAAGGATTCAATTGCTGATCTGGAGCTGAAGGTCTCCACGTTGACTGGCTCGCTCGACGCCGCCCGGGATCGCGAAACAAAGCTGAAGGCCGAGCTCCGCAAGGAACGAGGCCTAGTGGAGCGCCGCCACTTCAGCGAACAACTTCAGCCGGGCGGTGGAACAATGGACCGACGATCTGGTAGCTTCTGCTGCCAGCATCAACAAGGAGCTGATGGCGCTGAGGGTGGAGCACCTCGTGTACTCTCCGGACCAGAATCTCCCCCACATCGCCAAGCTAAGTCTTTTCTTCAGGGGCATCGCGCCGGCGCTTGCACGACTGCAGGAGAAGCTTCCCGCGCAGCTGGCCGAGGAGTCGCGCCAGCTCTGCGCGGGCACCTTGGAGCGCGTCTTGACGAAGATAGTCTACCGCAACCCTGGCATCAATCTCGTCAACGTCCTCCGCAGCTTGCCGGCCGATGCAGATCTGGAGGCGCTGAAGGCGCAGGTCGCCCACATCATCGCCAAGGTGAACAAGATCTCCAGGCGTGAAGGCGATCGCGTAGATTAGGCCTCTTTCTTTTTATTTCCTTTGCTGCTTCAAAGTGTGCCATGAACATGAATCTATCAGTCATTGCGACAAGTTATCTCTGTAATATATTATCTTATTTCCGAGCAATTGACGCATTGTTATCTCCCTTGTTTTTGGTCCTTTACTTTGTATGCTTTTTACCCTACGCTTTTAGGGAACTTGCCGGCAAGGGACCCTTGCCGCGAGCGCTGAGTGCTGGACTCTGAGCAGCCTGCTGGCAAAGGCCTTACCGACAAGCAACCTTGCCGCAGCTAGTCGCAACGCACTTAGCTTGCTGAGCGAACTCGAAAACGAAGTAAGGGCGCGACACTAGCCGCAGCTCACTTAAGCCGTTGAGCGTACTCGAAAACAAGGTAAGGGTGCGGCTAGCCACGGGTAGGTTCCTCCGCGCACAGGTTTTCCATACAAAGTGTGGTTGTTCAAGGAAGATAACTAAAATTTAAAAAATTTTGAACTGCTCAAATTCTGGTAACTTAGCTTTCATAATCTGTTCGTTCTCCGGTAAGCTTCTCTTTCTTGAACAGCACTTGGTTCGTCCTCCACCTCCTCCCCCCCCGGCAAACTTGTGCGCGAGGAATGTTTCTTCTGCTTAAGAGGGAAAGAAAAGGAGAAGAGGAAACAAGTATAGGGTTTCTCGGCGTGGTAATGCTTACCGGATATGTGTGTTGCACAAGATGCCAAACAATGCATGCAAATAACGAAGAAAGGCATGTAAAACGGCAAATGGTGCGAAACACAAAAGCTTTACTGATGCATGGGATCTGCGCCCGGCTTTGTACAAAGGTTTACATGCGACAGCGGCAAAACTCGTACAAAAGGTGGTTGCCGGAGCGGATCACGGCAACCGCGCCTTATGGGTGAAACTTGCGAAGGTGCTCTATGTTCCAGGAATTGCTCACCGGTAAGCCTTCTTCGGTCTCAAGGCGGACAGCGCCGGGCCTTGTGACTTGTCTCACCCGATAAGGGCCTTCCCACTTCGGCGTCAACTTGTTGGAATTCTTGGCGGACTGAACACGCCGAAGAACAAGGTCGCCTTCCTCGAGACTCCTGGCCTTAACCTTGCGGCTATGGTAGCGGCGCAAGGCTTGCTGGTATCGAGCAGCTCGTACAGCAGCCTGGAGACGTTCCTCCTCGAGGAGCAATGCATCATCTTGTCGCAGTTGCTCTTGCTCGAGCTCATCATAAGCGAGCACTCGAGGAGATCCGTATACGAGTTCCGTGGGGAGAACTGCCTCTGCCCCATAGACAAGGGCAAAGGGTGTCTGCCCGGTGGCTCGACTTGGTGTCGTTCTGATTGACCAAAGAGCCGCCGGCAACTCCTCTATCCAGTTTCTTCCGCACTTGCGCAGCCTGTCGAAGGTTCTTGTCTTGAGCCCGCGCAGCACTTCAGCATTGGCCCTCTCCGCTTGACCATTGCTCCTCGGGTGAGCAACAGAAGCGAAGCAGACCTTGGCGCCAAGGTCTTGGACGTACTGCATGAAGGTGCGACTTGTGAACTGCGTGCCGTTGTCGGTGATGATCCTGTTAGGGATCCCGAAACGGCAAACAATCGCTCTGAAGAACCTGACTGCTGACTGTGCTGTCACCTTTCTCACTGGTTCCACTTCTGGCCACTTTGTGAACTTGTCGATCGCAACGTACAAGTACTCAAAGCCTCCGACAGCACGGGGGAAGGGGTCGAGGATATCGAGCCCCCAGACCGAGAAGGGCCAGGACAAAGGGATCGTCTGGAGAGCTTGAGTTGGCTGGTGAATTTGTTTGGCATGGAACTGGCACGCTTCACACTTGGTCACTTGTGCAGTCGCATCTTGGAGGGCTTCTTGCCAAAAGAACCCTTGCCGGAATGCCTTTCCGGCAAGTGCCCTTGCGCCAATGTGGTGGCCACATATGCCTCCATGTATTTCTGCCAACAGCTTCTGTCCATCTTCTCTGGAAATGCACTTCAATCTGACACCATTGAGCCTTCTTTTGTACAGTTCATTGTCAACGAACTGGTACATACTTGACTGTCTGGTTATTTTCTCTATCTCTGCTGGGTCGTCGGGAAGTTCTCCAGTTTGCAGAAAACGGACGATCTGCTGTGCCCATGCCGGAGCCCGAGGCTCAACGGCAAGGACTAAAGACATGAGGGCCGCTGCGGGAACCCCAGCTTCTACGGCAGGAACCTCTGGTTCTGCCGGAGCTGATGGTCCCCCGGCAAGCCTGCCGGAGCAAGGCTCGTCGGGAACGTTTGCTTCAACTGTACAGATCCTCGGATCTGCAGGAGCAAACTGTTCCTCAGCGTTTTGATTGTTGATCTTGGGGACCTTGGCGGCGGCCTCAGGGAGATCCGCCGGCAAGTAGTCGCCGGAGACCAACTTTCTCTTCTTGGGCTGCCCAATTGATGGTGTAACAGATGGCTGAGTCAGCTTGAGCAGGAAGGTTCCTGGTTCCACAGGTAACTTCATTGCAGCACACTTTGAAAGGCCATCTGCTATATCATTCTGAGCTCTCGGGACGTGCTCCATTTGCAGACCTTCAAAGTGCTCTTCAAGCTTCCTCACTTCATCTACATAAGCTTCCATCAAAGGGCTCTGATAACTTTTGTTTACTTGTCGGACCACCAACTGAGAATCTCCCCGCACAATAAATTTCTTGATCCCAAGTTCAGCTACAATTCTGAGGCCGGCAAGCAGACCTTCATACTCTGCAGTATTGTTTGTCGCTTGTTCCCTGGGAAAGTGCATCTGGATAACATACTTGAGGTGCTCTCCGGTGGGCGCTATGAGTACCACGCCGGCACCGGCGCCTTGCAGCGAGAAAGCACCATCAAAGTACATTACCCATTCGCTTGTCGCTTCTTGCACGGGGACGCAAGTCTCTGGAACTTCTTCATCCGGCGTTGGGGTCCATTCAGCTATGAATTCTGCCAAAGCTCTGCTCTGTATGGTTGAAGTACTTTCAAACTTGAGGCCAAAGCTCGACAATTCCAGTGCCCACTCGACGATCCTGCCTGTTGCTTCTGGATTTTGCAGTATCCTCTTCAACGGAAAGCGAGTGACCACTGTTATCTCGTGTGCTTGGAAGTAATGGCGCAGCTTTCTCGAGGCCATGAGGAGGCCGAAAAGCAACTTCTGCACTCCGGAGTATCTTGATCTAGCCCCCTGCAAGAGGGAACTCACAAAATACACCGGGCGCTGCACCATCTTCCTTCGCACTTCTCCTTGCTCCTGCGCAGAGTTGTCCTTGTCGGGGCTAGAGCTTGCCGGTGGAGCCCCCTGCTTGTCGCTGGACTCGCTCGTCGGAGGTGTGGGCTCTTCCCCTGCCTCCCTTTCCGCTACCAACGCAACACTAACCACTTGATTGGTTGCCGCTAAGTACAGCAGCAACTTCTCTTGTGGTTTAGGTGCGACAAGTATTGGAGTGGAGGATAGGTATCCTTTCAAATCCTGCAGCGCTGCCTCCGCTTCCGGAGTCCACTTCATAGGACCTGCCTTTTTCAAGATTTTGAAGAAAGGCAGGGCGCGTTCTGCAGATTTTGAAATGAACCTGCTGAGGGCAGCCACACAACCAGCAAGTCTCCTTACGTCCTTGACGCGCTTCGGGGCTTCAATCTGCTCGATGGCTTTTATTTTGTCGGGATTGGCTTCAATCCCCCTCTGGGACACAAAAAACCCGAGAAGCTTGCCGGAGGGGACTCCGAAGACGCACTTCTCGGGGTTTAACTTGAGCTGGATCTTGCGCAGATTTGCAAATGTTTCTTCTAAGTCTTGGATCAGGGTATCTTTGCTCTTGCTCTTGACCACTATGTCATCCATGTAAGCTTCTACATTTCTGTGGATCTGTGGCTCAAAAGCAGTGTGCACCACCCTTGCAAATGTTGAGCCTGCATTCTTCAATCCAAAAGGCATGCGAATGAAGCAATATGTGCCACATGGAGTAATGAATGCAGTCTTCTCTTCATCTTCCTTGGCCATAAAAATCTGGTGGTAGCCTGAGTATGCATCAAGGAAGGAGAGCAGCTCACATCCAGCAGTGGAGTCAACAATCTGGTCAATGCGCGGCAAGGGAAATGGATCTTTGGGACATGCTTTATTCACATCAGTGAAGTCTATACACAACCTCCACTTCCCGTTAGCCTTACGCACGACAACTGGATTTGCTAACCACGTCGGATGGATCACGCCTCTAACCAGGCCCGCTGCTTCTAGCTTCTTGATCTCTTCGGCAATGAATTCTTGGCGCTCCACGGCTTGCTTCCTGACCTTCTGCTTGACGGGCCGCGCATGAGGACAAACAGCAAGCTTGTGCTCAATTACCTTCCTGGGAACGCCGGGGATGTCAGATGGTTGCCACGCAAACACATCGACATTCGCCCGCAGGAAGGCAACGAGCGCGCTTTCCTATTTGTTATCAAGTGTAGCACTGATGGTGAAGGTACCACTAGTGCCGTCCTCCTTGGCAGACACCTTCTTGGTTGCCGGTGGAGCGGCCATCCCTTTCTTGCACTTGCCGGTGGAGCTCGATGGAACGTCCTCGACGGCAGCGCAGCACTCCGAAGAGGTGCGTTTGCCGGAGTGGGCCCCAGAGCACTTGCCGGACTTGGTCTTGGTCTTCTTCCCCCCGGGAGCTTCAGCGGCAAGTGTGTTGCTCTCCGCCGCGGCTGCTGCATCCCGGTATATCTTGTCGGCGCAGATAAGCGCGTCCTTCTTGTCGCCATGGACAGAGATGACGCTTATCGGCCCCGGCATCTTGAGTATATTATAGGCATAGTGGGAAGCTGCCATGAACTTGGCGAGGGCAGGACGTCCAAGTATCCCATTGTATGGCAATGGGATATTGGCAACATCGAAGGTTATCCTCTCCGTCCTGAAGTTGAGCTCCCCGCCAAAGGTCACTGGCAGAGTAATCTTGCCCTTCGGCTTGCTCCTCCCCGGGTTTATTCCTTAGAACAAACTGGTTTCTTCGAGCTCGCCGTCTGGGATCTGGAGTTTCTTGATCACAGCCGAGGAGATCAAGTTCAGGCCGGCCCCGCCGTCAACCAACATTTTGGTGACCTTGAGGTTGCGGATGGTGGGCGAGACCAACATCGACAAGCACCCGACCGCAGTTGTGCGGTCCGGGTGATCCTCAAGATCAAAAATGATGGGCGTGCTGGACCACTTCAGCAGCCTGCGTGACTCAACGGGCGGCTCTGCTGCGTTTACTTTCTGCACCCACTGCTTGAGTTGGCGGTGGGAAGTGTGCAGAGAGGCGCCCCCGTCGACACACAACACTTCTGTGGCCTTCTGGAACTCCTGCTCGCTGTTATCACCTTCCTCCATGTCGTCGTCGTCGTCTTCCTCCTCATCCTTGTCGCGGCCCCGGGGAGGTCGATCACTTTGCCGCTGCTTGGCCTTGCCGCGGCGTCCTCCCCGGCCATTGAATGGCCGCTTCTTGCTTGGCTCTCCTCCGCAACCTTGAGCCTTCTCTTTGTCGCGACGCTCGTATTCAGCTTTCTGCTGCTCTACGAGGTACTCGACTCGCTTGCAGTTGGAAAGGTCGTGGCCCTTGGTGCGGTGGATCTTGCAATATTGCTTGTCGGAGCCGTCCTGCTTGTCGGCTGCCGCCACAGGGGCAGGCTCCTTGCCGGAGCCGCCAACCTGTGCTGTCTTGGCGGGAGCCTCCTTGCCGGACTTCTCGACGACCAACACTTCCTTGCTCTTCTTATTTCTGTTGTTCCGCCGCCGGCTCTTCTTTGCCGGGGCGGCATCCTCGCTGTCGCTTCCCCCTGCGCCAGCATCCTCTCCGGGGAGTCTCCTCCCCTCTTCGGCGCGCGCGCACTTGTCAGCCAGAGCGTAGCGCTCGCTGACATCCCGTATCTTGGTCATGGCCATCTCTTCCCGCATGCGACGGTTACGCACGTTCTAGTGGAACGCGCTGATAACCGCGGCGGGGTGGACGTCAGGAATATTGTGCTGCACGCGGCTGAATCGTTGAATGTACTTGCGCAGGGTTTCTCCTTCCTTCTGGGCCAAGATGTGGAGATCGCTCTCCTGGCCGTGGGGTTTGTGGCCGCCCGTGAAGGCGCCAACAAACTGGTGGCACAAGTCCGCCCACGAAGAAATGGAGCCTTCCGGCAAGTGCATAAGCCAAGAACGGACGTTCGGCTTAAGCACCAGCGGGAAGTAGTTGGCCAATATCTTCTCGTCGCGTCCCCCGGCAGCCTGCACCGCGATGATGTAGATGCTGAGTAACTCCGAGGGGTGCGTCTTGCCATCGTACTTCTCGGGTACGTCGGGCTTCAAGTTTTTCATGCTGGGCCAATGGACGCGCCGCAGCTCACGGGTAAACGCAGGGCAACCTGCCACGTACGGCAAGTCGCCTGGTTCACCGGGCGCGTGCGTGTCGACAGCGGTCCCAGCACGTTGATCCGATTGTCGCCGGGCTTCTCGCCGGCGCTCGATCGTCGTCCGAGCATCTTCTTGTCGCCGATCGTCGAGGACTTGGCGCTGGTCCCGACGGGCCCGCGGATCCGATGACGTCGTGGAGTCGTCGTCGACGTTAATCCGGCGGGGAGGCGTCTTCTGCTTCGGCGGCGGGGAGTGCATGGTGGTTGCACCCCCGGCGGTCTTGTCGCCGTCGGCCTTCGCTTGGTCGACTTGCCGTGGCCGCGATGTCGCCGGCTGCTGCGGCGTGTCGTTGTTGGCGAAGGCGATGAGGCTTTGGATTGTTGCCCTCCAGTCTTCGGCCTTGTCTGCCGCTGGAGGGAAATCGAGGAGCAATTGCGCTCTTGCGAGAGCTTCTACTGGAGAGGAGGGGAGCGGTGGCGAGCGGTGCGAGGAGCGAGATATGCTCGGACTTCTAACAGGGTTAGAAGGAGCAGTCTCTCGCCCCGGCGACCGTGCCTTGCTCATGCCAGGACGATGGCCTTGAGCATCCCGCGAGCCTCCGGTTTGTCCTTGGCCCAGCAAGCGGATGGTACCTCCTGTACCACGGCGCTGCTGGCCTATCGTCTGCTGAGATGGACGTGGCGCGTCTACGGACACCGAGGCCTTGGAGTTGGTCCGGTCGTCCGCCTTGTCCTTGGATTTGGCGGTGCCGTGAGTTTCTTCGCCGGCGACCACCCTTCCGCCGGCGTCTCCTCCACCCACCGTTGGTTCTGGTGGCGGGGGAATCGACGCAGACGGGCCTGCGACCTCCGAAGCCTTCTTCTTCGGGCCATGTTGCTGCTGCTGATGAAGTTGACGAAGTTGGAGAGGTTGATGAAGAATGCGCCCGCGTGAGCGCCGGATCAGGTTCGCACAACCTCGACGCCCCCTACCTGGCGCGCCAAAGATGTCGGGGGAAACTGTCCACCACGAACACCTATGGGACCGGAGCCCCTTGTACGTTGCGGCAAGGAAGCGGAGGGAGCACAAAGAGCGGATCGAAGAGCACACGCGGGCAGTTTACCCAGGTTCGGGCCGCGCGGACGCGTAAAACCCTACTCCTGCTTGGTTTGTATTGAGTTTGTGAGCTCGGGAGCTTGAAGAGCTAGCTGCACCGAGCAAGAGAGCTATCTAGGTTCCGAACCCTCTCTACGTTGTGCATGGGCCTCCTTTTTATAGCCCAAGGGGTCACCGACAGGTGTCAACGTAGAGGAGGGTAGAAATGTAACTTTGGTGGTAGTTGTAACAGTGCGAGAACAGTGCATGAACAGTGGATAAACAGTGGTCTTTACCTAACATAGACAGTGGGGGACAGGAGCATTAAATGCCCGTCACCGTCGACCCCAAAAGCACCCGTCCATGCGTCTCC
>LR738715.1:640074190-640085379 GCA_902687465.1 Secale cereale
TTGGGCATACCCATGCTTAGGCTCTTGTCACTCTTTATTCCATAGTCCATCAAAGCAATACTCAAAACTTGAAAACTTCACAACACAAAACTTAGACAAAAATCTCGTGAGCTCCGTTAGTATAAGAAAGTAAACCACTACTCAAAGGTACTGCAATGAATTCATTCTTTGTTTATATTGGTGTTAAACCTTCTGTATTCCAACTTCTCTATGGTTCATACTTCCCAATACTACTCATAGATGCATCGAAATAAGCAAACAACACAGAAAAAACATAATCTGTCAAAAACAGAACAATCTGTAGTAATCTGTAACTTTCGCATACTTCTGTAACTCCAAAAAATTTGAAATAAATTTGTAAACATGAGGAATTTGTCTAATAATCATCTGCAAAAAGAATCAACTAAATAGCAGGCTGGAGTAAAATCTAGTGACCATTCTAGCGAGCGCTAACGATTCTGTTTTTCGCAGCAAGATCATATAAACTTCACACAAGTCTTCCCAATGGTTCTACTTGGCACAAACACTAATTAAAACACAAAACCACATCGAAACAGAAGCTAGATGTAATATTTATTCCTAAACAGAAGCAAAAAA
Organism: Secale cereale; assembly: GCA_902687465.1. Taxonomy (NCBI): domain Eukaryota; kingdom Viridiplantae; phylum Streptophyta; class Magnoliopsida; order Poales; family Poaceae; genus Secale; species Secale cereale. The sequence continues at coordinate 640,074,788 of LR738715.1, forward strand.
AATAATATAAAATTGGGTTGCCTCCCAACAAGCGCTATCGTTTTACGCCCCTAGCTAGGTCTTGCTACTTCGCGAGCTTGCGTTGTATTCCCTCGAAGAGGAAAGGGAGATGCAGCGCAGTAGCGTAAGTATTTCCCTCAGTTTTTGAGAACCAAGGTATCAATCCAGTAGGAGACTATGCGCGAGTCCCTCGCACCTGCACAAACAAATAAGAACTTCGCAACCAACGCGATAAGGGGTTGTCAATCTTTTTACGGTCACTTACGAAAGTGAGATCTGATAGAGATGATAGTTTGATATTTTTGGTATTTTTTGGTTATAAGAACAAAAAGTAAAAGCGGAAAAGTAAAGTAGATTGTAGATTTATATGTTGAGAATAGACCCGGGGGCCATAGTTTTCTCTAGTGGCTTCTCTCATGATAGCGATATTCTACGGCGGGTAAACAAATTACTGTCGAGCAATTGACAGAAAAGCGAATAATTATGAGAGTATCTAGGCATGATCATTATATATAGGCATCACGTCCGAGACAAGTAGACCGAAACGATTCTGCATCTACTACTATTACTCTACACATCGACCGCTATCCAGCATTCATCTAGTGTATTAAGTTCATAAGAACAGAGTAACGCCTTAAGCAAAATGACATGATGTAGAGGGATAAACTCAAACATAATGATATAAACCCCATCTTTTTATCCTTGATGGCAATAATACAATACGTGCCTTGCTACCCCTACTGTCACTGGGAAAGGACACCGTGAGATTTAACCCAAAGCCAAGCACTTCTCCCATTCCAAGAACTATAGATCTAGTAGGCCAAACCAAACCAATAATTCAAAGAGACTTGCAAGGATATTATAATCATACATAAAGAGCTTAGAGAAGAACCAAATATTTCTCAAAGATAATCTTGATGATAAACCCACAATTCATCGGATCTTGACAAACGCACCGCAAAAAGAGATTACGTCGAATAGATCTCCTCGAAGACCAAGGAGAACTTGGTATTGAGATCCAAAGAGAGAGAAGAAGCCATCTAGATACTAGCTATGGACTCGAAGGTCTGTGGTAAACTACTCACAACTCATGGTGAGGCGATGATGATGATGTAGAAGCACTCCGTGGAAGATCCGCCCTCCGACGGAGCACCGGAACAGGCCCCAAGATGGGATCTCACGGGAACAGAAGGTTGCGGCGGTGGAACTAGGGTTTTCTATGTTGTTCAGATAGTTTGGGGGTACGTAGGTATATATAGGAGGAAGGAGGGCACCGGGGGCCAGATGGGGTGCCCACGAGGTAGGGGCGCGCCCTATAGGGGGGGGGGGTGGGCGCGCCCCCCACCCTAGTGGACCCCATGTCAGCCCTACTCCGTGGTTCTCAAGTCTCCCGTGCGTATTTTTCTCCAAAAATATCTCTCCCGAAGGTTTCATTCTGTTTGGACTTCGTTTGGTATTCCTTTTCTGTAAAACCCTAAAACAGGCAAGAAACAACAATCTGGACTGGGCCTTTGGGTTAGTAGGTTAGTCCCAAAAATAATATAAAAGTGTATGACAAAGCCCATTAAACATCCAAAACATCATAAATAATAGCATCCCCAAGCTTAATTCCTGGTCATCCTCGAGTAGGTAAATGATAAAAACAGAAATTTTTATGTGGAATGCTAACCAACATAGTTTTTCAATGTAATTCTCTTCATTGTGGCATGAATGTTCAGATCTAAAAGATTCAAGACAAAAGTCTATATTGACATAAGAAATAATAATACTTCAAGCATACTAACGAAGCAATCATGTCATCTCAAAATACTATGGCTAAAGAAAGTTATCCCTACGAAATCATATAGTCTGGCTATGCTCCCTCTTCATCACACAAAATATTCATATCATGCACAACCCCGGTTTCCGCCAAGCACTTGTTTTCATACTCTATTATTTCAAACCTTTCAACTTTCATGCAATACATGAGCGTGAGCCATGGACATAGCACTATGGGTGGAATAGAGAGGTGGTCGTGGAGAAGAAAAAAAGGAGGGAGATAGTCTCACATCAACTAGGCGTATCAATGGGCTATGGAGATGCCCATCAATAGATATCAATGTGAGTGAGTAGGGATTGCCATGCAACGGATGCACTAAAGCTAAAAATGTATGAAAGCTCAACAAAAGAAACTAAGTGGGTGTGCATCCAACTTGCTTGCTCATGAAGACCTAGGGCATTTGAGGAAGCCCATCGTTGGAATATACAAGCCAAGTTCTATAATGAAAATTCCCACTAGTATATGAAAGTGACTAAACATGAGACTCTCTATCATGAAGAACATGGTGCCACTTTGAAGCACAAGTGTGGAAAAGGATAGTAGCAATTGTCCCTTCTCTCTTTTCTCTCATTTTTTTGGAGGGGCTTTTTTTATTTAGCCACTCTCTATTTTTTTGGGCCATCTCTCTTTTTTTATTGGCATTTCCTCACATGGGACAATGCTCTAATAATGATGATCATCACACTTATATTGAATTACAACTCGATACTAGAACAAAGTATGACTCTATATGAATGCCTCTGGCGGTGTACCGGGATATGCAATGAATCAATAGTGACATGTATGAAAGATTATGCATGGTGGCCTAGTCACAAATACGATGTCAACTACATGATCATGCATGACAATATGACAATATGAAGCGTGTCATATGAACGGAACGGTGGAAAGTTGCATGCCAATATATCTCAGAATGGCTATGGAAATGCCATGATTGGTAGGTATGGTGGCTGTTTTGAGGAATATATATGGTGACTGTTTTGAGGAAGGATATATAGTGGGTGTATGGTACCGGCGAAAGTTGCGCGATACAAGAGAGGCTAGCAATGGTGGAAGGGTGAGAGTGCTTATAATCCATGGACTCAACATTAATCATAAGAACTCATATACTTATTGCAAAAATTTACGAGTCATCAAAACAAAGCAATTAACGCATGCTCCTAGGGGGGGAGGTTGGTAGGAGTGAACCATCGCGCGTCCTCGACCTCCACACAAAGGTTGACACTTTACAAATACCTTATGCTCTAACTTCGTCACATAGCGGTTCACCATACGTGCATGCTACGGGAATCACTAACTTTAACACAAGCATTTCTAAATTTCATAATAACTCCACTAGCATGACTCTAATATCACTATCCTCATATCTCAAAACAATTATCAAGCATCCAACTTCTCATCATATTCAATGCACTTAGTGTGAAAGTTTTTACTACATTGCTATTTGATGTCTATCATGTGAAGACTAGTTTTATAGCCTAAGCACATTACCATGCTGTTTTAATAGACTCTCAAATAGATATAAGTGAATCATGAGAGATCAACAATTTCTTCAAAATATTATCACCACCGTGCTCTAAAAGATATAAGTGAAGCACTAGAAAAAACTATTCAACTCAAAAGATATAAGTGAAGCACATCGAGCGTTCTATCAATTCCTAGGCCATATTTAACTCTCTCAAATAGGTGTGTCCAGCAAGGATAATTGTGGCAAACTAACAAGCAAAGACTCAAATTATACAAGACGCTCCAAGTAAAACACATATCATGTGGTGAATAAAAATATAGCTCCGACTATAGTTACCGATGGATGAAGAGGAAAGAGGGGATGCCTTCCCGGGGCATCCCCAAGCTTAGGCTTTTGGTTGTCCTTGAATTTTACCTTGGTGTGCCTTGGGCATCCCCAAGCTTAGTCTCTTGCCACTCTTTGTTCCATAGTCCATCAAAGCAATACTCAAAACTTGAAAACTTCACAACACAAAACTTAGACAAAAATCTCATGAGCTCCGTTAGTATAAGAAAACAAACCACTACTCAAAGGTACTGCAATTAATTCATTCTTTGTTTATATTGGTGTTAAATCTACTGTATTACAACTTCTCTATGATTCATACTTCCCAATACTACTCATAGATGCATTGAAATAAGAAAATAACACACGAAAAACAGAATCTGTCCAAAACAGAACAGTCTGTAGTAATCTGCAGTTTTCGCATACTTCTGTAACTCCAAAAAAATTGAACTAAATTCGTAAACTTGTGGAATTTGTCTATTAATAATCTGCAAAAAGAATCAACTAAACAGCACGCTCCAGTAAAATCTGGTGACCATTCTAGCGAGCCCTAACGATTCAGTTTTTCACAGCAAGATCATATAAACTTCACACAAGTCTTCCCAAAGGTTCTACTTGGCACAAGCACTAATTAAAAAACAAAATGACATCTAAACAGAAGCTAGATGCAATATTTATTCCTAAACAGAAACAAAAACAAAAAAAAAATATAAAATTGGGTTGCCTCCCAACAAGCTCTTGCTTTATAGCCATTTAGATCGGCTTGAGATTTCAATGATGCTCACATGAAAGATAAGAATTGAAGCAAAGAGAGCATCATAAAACATGTGATAAACACATCTAAGTCTAACATACTTCCTACGCATAAGAATTTTATAAGCAAACAAATTATCATAGCAAGCAAGATCTAACGTATGCAAGGAAGGAGAAAGAAACAATATCAATCTCAACATGAAGAGAGGTAATTTAGTAACATGAAGATTTCTACGACCATATTTTCCTCTCTCGTAATAATTCCATGTAGGATCATAAGCAAATTCAACAATATAGCTATCACATAACATATTCTCAACACGATCCACATGCATGCGAAGTTGACACTCTTCCAAAATAGTGGGATCAACCTTAATTAAAGTCATGACCTCTCCAAACCCACTTTTATAAAAAATTCCGTAAGATTGAAAATTCTCCAAATATGTGGGATCTAAAGTTGACACTCTTCCAAACCCACTTTCAATATTATTGCAAACATGATTATCAATCTTACATTCATCATGGGGATTAAATAAATTTTCAAGATCATAAGAAGAATCACCCCAATCATGATCATTGCAACAAATAGCAGTCATAGCAAAACTAGCATCCCCAAGCTTAGGGTTTTGCATATCATTAGCACAATTGACATTAATAGAATTTATAATAGCATCATTGCAATCATGCTTTTCATCGAAGGAACTATCAAGTATGGGTACAATAGCAACGATCTCATGTTTAACATAGGGAACTATAGCAAATTCATCTTCATAAATATTGGCATCATGGCCACAAGAATAGCAAGCATCATGTTCATCAAGGGATGTTTCAATCAAATCATCAGAATCATAATTATCTATAGATTCATGCATATCATTATTTTCCTTCAAAGCAGCGGTTATTCTTTCAATAAATTCTTTGACATTGACATTATGAGCATAGTTTTCATAGCAATATTTGAGTATGTCAAAATTTTCAGATTCATAGAGAGTATTATCATACTTTTCAATCAAAGAAGCAACTTCATAAGCACCCTTAAAAGCAACGAATTCTTCAATTTGTACGATATCATAGTAACTATAAACACCCTTTGCACAAGAAGATAAGATTTCATTATCATTAAACTCACATAGGTAGGGGAGGTGTTTTTTAGGGTTCTTAGAGAAACAAGTAAAATCACAAATTTCACAAAGATTCCAAGCATAACACAGAAGTCTGTTTACTTGATCCCATAAGAGTCTCCCTTTTTCAGACAAACGGTGACGCACAAAATGAGCATGCTCATCTAAAGATTTCCCATCAACTAGGCTAGTTGGGGTTTCAGCACGAGAGCATAAGGATCGAAGATGATCCAAGTAGAACACTTTAAGGTGATCCATAACAATAGATTTTTAGCAAGCAAAGATGCCAGCACATAGAAGGCACATGGAGACACAAGCAAACAAGAAGCAAGCGAACGGTAAACACACGAAAGAAGAAGGGAAAATAAAACGGCAAGGGTGAAGTGGGGGAGATGAAAATGAGAGGCAAACAATGTAATGCGAAGGATAAGGGTTGTGATAGGTACTTGGTATATGACTTTTGCGTAAGCCTCCCCAGCAACGGTGCCAGAAATTCTTCTTGCTACTGCTCGAGCTTGCGTCGTATTCCCTCGAAGAGGAAATGGAGATGCATCACATTAGCATAAGTATTTCCCTCAGTTTTTGAGAACCAAGGTATCAATCCAGTAGGAGATCACGCGCGAGTCCCTCGCACCTGCACAAACAAATAAGAACTTCGCAGCCAACACGATAAGGGGTTGTCAATCCCTTTACGGTCCTTACGAAAGTGAGATCTGATAGAGATGATAGTTTGATAATTTTGGTATTTTTTGGTTATAAAAACAGAAAGAAAAAGCGGAAAAGTAAAGTAGATTGTAGATTGATATGTTGAGAATAGACCCGGAGGCCATAGTTTTCTCTAGTGGCTTCTCTCATGATAGCAATATTCTACGGCGGGTAAACAAATTACTGTCGAGCAATTGATAGAAAAGCAAATAATTATGAGACTATCTAGGCATGATCATTATATATAGGCATCACGTCCGAGACAAGTAGACCGAAACGATTCTGCATCTACTATTATTACTCCACACATCGACCGCTATCCAACATGCATCTAGTGTATTAAGTTCATAAGAACAGAGTAACGCCTTAAGCAAGATGACATGATGTAGAGGGATAAACTCAAACATAATGATATAAACCCCATCTTTGTATCCTTGATGGCAACAATACAATACGTGCCTTGCTGCCTCTACTGTCACTGGGAAAGGACATTGCAAGATTGAACCCAAAGCCAAGCACTTCTCCCATTGCAAGAACTATAGATCTAGTAGGCCAAACCAAACCAATAATTCGAAGAGACTTGCAAGGATATTATAATCATACATAAAGAGTTCAGGGAAGAACCAAATATTTATCATAGATAATCTTGATCATAAACCCACAATTCATCGGATCTCGACAAACACACCGCAAAAAAGAGATTACATCGAATAGGTCTCCTCGAAGACCGAGGAGAACTTGGTACTGAGATCCAAAGAGAGAGAAGAAGCCATCTAGATACTAGCTATGGACCCGAATGTGTGTGGTTAACTACTCACAACTCATGGTGAGGCGATGATGATGATGTAGAAGCACTCCGTGGAAGATCCCCCCTCCGGCGGAGCACCGGAACATGCCCCAAGATGGGATCTCACGGGAATAAAAGGTTGCGGTGGTGGAACTAGGGTTTTCTTTGTTGTCCTGATAGTTTGGGGGTACGTAGGTATATATAGGAGGAAGGAGGGCACCGGGGGCCAGACGGGGTGCCCACGAGGCAGGGGGTGCGCCCTATGGGGGGGGGGGGGGCGCCCCCACCCTCGTGGATGCCACGTCATCCCTACTCCGTGGTTCTCAAGTCTCGCGTGCGTATTTTTCTCCAAAAATATATCTCCCGAAGGTTTTATTCCGTCTGGACTCCGTTTGATATTCCTTTTCTGTAAAACCCTAAAACAGGCAAAAAACAGCAATCTGGACTGGGCCTTTGGGTTAGTAGGTTAGTCCCAAAAATAATATAAAAGTGTATGAAAAAGCCCATTAAACATCCAAAACATCATAAATAATAGCATGTAACAATAAAAAATTATAGGTATGTTGGAGACGTATCACTAGGCACGATACATGGATAGATCTAGGTATTGCCATCTTTGGAAGGCAATCCATAAGTGGCTCTCATAATAGATTCATATGGTAATTTGATTTTCTTTCTAGGAAAGTGTTCCATGCCTTTCCTTAATGGAAATTGGAATCTAATATTTCCTTCCTTCATATCAATAATTGCACCAATCTTTCTAAGGAAGGTCTACCAAGAATAATAGGACATGAAGGATTACAATCTATATCAAGAACAATGAAATCTACGGGCACATAATTCCTATTGGCAACAATAAGAATATCATTAATCCTTCCCATAGGTTTCTTAATAGTAGAGTCTGCAAGATGCAAATTTAAAGAACAATAATCAAGCTCATGGAACCCTAGCAAATCACACAGAGTTTTTGGGATAGTGGAGACACTTGCACCCAAATCACACAAAGAAAATCATTCATGATCTTTAATTTTTATTTTAATAGTAGGTTCCCATTCATCATAAAGCTTTCTAGGGATAGAAACTTCTAATTCAAGTTTTTCTTCATAAGATTGCATCAAAGCATCAACTATGTGTTTGGTAAAAGCTTTATTTTGACTATAAGCACGCGGAGAGTTTAGTACGGATTGCAACAAGGAAATACAATCAATCAAAGAGCAATTATCATAATTGAATCCCTTGAAATCCAAAGTAGTGGGTTCATCACTATGCAAAGTTTTAATCTCTTCATTCCCACTTTTTATAATTTTAGCATCAAGATCTAAAAACTCCAAATCATTGGGATACCTTAATGTAGACTCATCTCCAATCCTATCTTTATCAAGATTCATACTAGAAAACAAGGATCTAATAGCAGATACATCAATAACTTTCAGATCTTCATCTTCATTTTCATGATAACTAGAAGAACACGCTTTTATATAATTCTCTCTTTTAGCACGCATCCTAGCGGTTCTTTCTTTGCATCCATCAATGGAAATTCTCATGGCTTTGAGAGACTCATTGATATCATGCTTAGGTGGGATAGATCTAAGTTTCAAAGAATCAACATCAAGAGTAATTGTATCCACACTTCTAGCCAATTCATCAATCTTAAGCATTTTTTCTTCAAGCATAGCATTGAAATTCTTTTGCGACATCATAAACTCCTTAACACTAGTTTCAAATTCAGAAGGCATCTTTCCATAAGATTTGTTGTAGGAATTACCATAATTATTTGAGGAATTACTAGGAAAAGGCCTAGGATTAAAGTTTCCTCTATAAGCATTGTTACCAAAATTATTCCTACCAACAAAATTCACATCCAAAGATCCCCCCTCCGGCGGAGCTCCGGAACAGGCCCCAAGATGGGATCTCACGGGAACAGAAGGTTACGACGGTGGAACTAGGGTTTTCTCTGTTGTTCTGATGGTTCCGGGGTACGTAGGCTTATATAGGAGGAAGGAGGGCACCGGGGGCCTCACGAGGGACCCACAAGGCAGGGGGCGCGCCCTAGGGGGGGGGGGCGGCGCCCCCCACCCTCGTGGGCACCTCGTGGCCCCTACTCCGTGGTTCTCAAGTCGCCCGTGCGTGATTTTCTCCAAAAATATCTCTCCCGAAGGTTTCATTCCGTTTGGACTCCATTTGATATCCCTATTTCTGTAAAACCCTAAAACAGGCAAAAAATAGCAATCTGGACTAGGCCTTTGGGTTAGTAGGTTAGTCCCAAAAATAATATAAAAGTGTATATCAAAGCCCATTAAACATCCAAAACATCATAAATAATTGCATGGAACAATTAAAAATTATAGATACGTTGGAGCTCGTAGGCAAAGCTTTTCGTGCCGGCTTTTACTAGCGTACTGCCCGAGTAGATGCCCAAACCTTAGTCCAACATTGCATTGGCTGCCAGCTCCTTGCAAATCAAAGTCACATGCCTCCCACCACTCTGAGAACAATCCCCATTACCTGGCCTTTTGCGGTTTGGGGGCTGGATATGGTCGGACCTCTTAAAGGGGGAAGTCATAAAAAGAAATACTTATTAGTGATGGTAGATAAATTCACTAAATAGATTGAAGCCAAATCAGTGGAAACAACTGAGGAAGGGCCTGTGATAGATTTTATATCCGGCGTAGTACACCGTTATGGTGTCCCGCACGGTATTATCATGGATAACGACTCCAACTTCACAGCTGACGAGGTAAAAAATTGGTGCGCAAAGTTTGGTATTAAACTTGACTACGCTTCTGTATACCATCCTCAAACAAACGATCAAGTCGAAAAAGCCAATGGTCTGATAATGAGCGGCATTAAACCCCGACTAGTGCGCTCCTTACGGGAGTCTGATAAACACTTGGTCGAACAGCTTGACTCCGTAATCTGGGGGCTACGGACCACAACCAATCGTACGACCGAATATACACCTTTCTTCATGGTGTACGATGCAGAGGCTATTCTGCCCTGCGATATTATTCATAACTCACCTCGAGTGCGCATGTACGAGGAAAGAGAAGCCGAGCTAGATCGGCAGGACGACCTAGATGGACTTGAAGATGAGCGTGATACAGCGCAAACCCGTTCCATATTTTATCAACAACAGGCCAGGAGATACCAGAGCAGAGAAGTGTGGGCCAAGACATACAACATCGGCGAACTCGTTTTACGCCTCCTGGAGAAGAAAAAGGACAAGCTCAACCTAAAATGGGAGGACCCTTCATTATTGACGAAGTAATCTTCGAGGGAGCCTATCGCCTTCGCAAGGCACAAGATAACCGCCTTGAGCCGAACCCGTGGAACGCTGCCAGGCTCCGACGATTTTATGGATTGTACGGTAGCAATTTTTTCTTCCTCCTTACAAGTTAGGTCTTGTCTTTTACTTTTTCATCTATTTCTCTTTTCCTTTTTATATTTTTCTCTCATTGGCAAGTATTGGGCTCGCCCGAACTGCCACAGGATAAGTACATCCTCGAATGTATCTACCCCAAATATACATGGGGGCTTCTTTAACGAAGCCCATTATAAATAAAGCTTATTGCTTAAAATGTCGTCTGTTTTTATAGTTCTTCCTTGCCATGATAT
>LR738715.1:640091629-640108984 GCA_902687465.1 Secale cereale
TTTGTCATCGGTATGTTACTTGCCCGAGATTCGATCATCGGTATCATCATACCTAGTTCAATCTCGTTACCGGCAAGTCTCTTTACTCGTTCTGTAATACACCATCTCGTGACTAACTCATTAGTCATTTGCTTTCAAGGCTTTTTATGATGTGTATTACCGAGAGGGCCTAGAGACACCTCTCCGACACTAAGAGTGACAAATCCTAATCTTGATCTATGCCAACACCACAAACACTTTTGAAAACACCTGTAGAGCATCTTTATAATCACCCATTTATGTTGTGACATTTGATAGCACACAAGGTGTTCCTATGGTATTCGGGAGTTGCATAATCTCATAGTTAGAGGAACATGTATAAGTCATGAAGAAAGCAATAGCAATAAAACTAAATGATCATTATGCTAAGCTAACGGATGGGTCTTGTCCATCACATCATTCTCCTAATGATGTGATCCCGTTAATCAAATGACAACACACGTCTATGGTCAGGAAACATAACCATCTTTGATCAACGAGCTAGTCAAGTAGAGCCATACTAGGGACACTCTGTTTTGTCTATGTATTCACACATGTACTAAATTTCCGGTTAATACAATTCTAGCATGAATGATAAACAGTTATCATGATATAAGGAAATATAAATAACAACTTTATTATTGCCTCTAGGGAATATTTCCTTCAGTCTCCCACTTGCACTAGAGTCAATAATCTAGTTCACATCGCCATGTGATTTAACACCGATAGTTCACATCGTCATGTGATTAACACCCATAGTTCACATCGCCATGTGACCAACATCCAAAGGGTTTACTAAAGTCAATAATCTAGTTCACATCGCCATGTGATTAACACCCAAAGAGTACTAAGGTGTGATCGTGTTTTGCTTCGTGAGAGAAGTTTAGTCAGAGAGTCTGTTACATTCAGATCTGTATGTATTTCAAAAATTTCTATGTTTACAATGCTCTGCATGGAGCTACTCTAGCTAATTGCTCCCACTTTCAATACGCATCCAGATTGATACTTAGAGTCATCTGGATTAGTGTAAAAGCTTGCATCGGCGTAACCCTTTACGACGAACTCTTTATCACCTCCATAATCGAGAAACATTTCCTTAGTCATCCAGTTACTAAGGATAATTTTGACCGCTGTCCAGTGATCTACTCCTGGATCACTATTGTACCTCCTTGCCAAACTCATGGCAAGGTACACAACAGGTTTGGTACACAGCATGTCATACTTTATAGAACCTATGGGTGAGGCATAGGGAATGCCTTTCATTCTCTCTATATTTTTCTGCCGTGGTCAGGCTTTGAGTCTTACTCAACTTCACACCTTACAAATCAGGCAAGAACTCCTTCTTTGACTGATCCATTTTGAACTACTTAAAAATCTTATCAAGGTATGTACTAATCGAAAGTCTTATCAAGCATCTTGATCTATATCTTATAGATCTTGGTGCCCAATATGTAAGCAGCTTGACTGAGGTCTTTCATTGAAAAACTCCTTTTTAAACAATCCTTTATGCTTTCCAGAAAATTCTACATCATTTTCGATCAACAATATGTCATTCACATATACTTATCAAAAATGTTGTAGTGCTCCCACTCACTTTCTTGTAAATACAGGCTTCATCGTAAGTCTGTATAAATCCATATGCTTTGATCACCTCACCAAAGCATATATTCCAACTCCGAGATGCTTGCACCAGTCCATAGATGGATCGCTGGAGCTTGCACACTTTGTTAGCACTTTTAGGATTGACAAAACCATCTGGTTGCATCATATACAACTCTTCTTTAAGAAATCCATTAAGGAATGCAGTTTTGACATCCATTTTACAAATTTCATAATCATAAAATATGGCAATTGCTAACATGATTCGGACAGACTTAAGCATCGCTATGGGTGAGAAAGTCTCATCGTATTCAACTCCTTGAACTTGTCGAAAACTTTTCGCAACAAGTCGAGCTTTGTAGACAGTAACATTACCATCGGCGTCCGTTGATACGTCTCCAATGTATCTATAATTTTTGATTGTTCCATGCTATTATTTATGTAGTCTTGGATGTTTAATAGGCTTTATCATTCACTTTTATATCATTTTTGGAACTAACCTACTAACCCAAAGGCCCAGTCCAGATTGCTGTTTTTTTGCCTATTTCTGGGTTTTGCAGAAAATGAATATCAAACGGAGTCCAAATGGAATGAAATCTTCGCGAGAGGTATTTTTGGAGAAAATCACGCCCAGGAACCTTGAGAACCACGTCAGAGGATCGAGTAGCCGCCCTCGAGGGTGGGGGGCGCCCCCCCTTCCCAAGGCGCGCCCCCTGCCTCGAGGCCTCCTCGTGTGGCCCCCGGTGCCCTCATTCTTCCTATATAAGACCATGTACCCCAGAAACTCTATATATAGAGAGAAAACCCTAATTCCACCGCCGTAGCTTCTGTTCCCGTGGAGATCCCATCTTGGAGCCTGTTCCGGAGCTCTACCGGAGGGGGATCCATCACGGAGGCCTTCACCATCATCATCATCGCCCTCACCATGAATTGTGAGTAGTTTACCATAGACCTTCAGGTCCATAGCTAGTATCTAGATGGCTTCTTCTCTCTCTCTAGATCTCAATACAAAGTTCTCCTCGGCCTTCGAGGAGATCTATTCGATGTAATCTCTTTTTGCAGTGTGTTTGTCGAGATCCGATGAATTATGAGTTTATGATCAAGGTTATCTATGAAAGATACTTGGTTCTTCTTTGAACTTTTTATGTGTGCTCATAATATCCTTGCAAGTCTCTTCGAATTATTGGTTTGGTTTGGCCTACTAGATCTATAGTTCTTGTAATGGGAGAAGTGCTTGGCTTTGGGTTCAATCTTGTGGTGTCCTTTCCCAGTGACAGTAGGGGCAGCAAGGCACGTATTGTATTGTTGCCATCGAGGATAAAAAGATGGGGTTTATATCATATTTCTTGAGTTTATCCCTCTACATCATGTCATCTTGCTTAAGGCGTTACTCTGTTCGTATGAACTCAATACACTAGATGCATGCTGGATAGCGGTCGATGTGTGGAGTAATAGTAGTAGATGCAGGCAGGAGTCGGTCTACTTGTCTCGGACGTGATGCCTATATACAATGATCATGCCTAGATAGTCTCATAATTATTCGCTTTTCTATCAATTGCTCGACAGTAATTTGTTTACCCGCAGTAGAATATCGCTATCATGACAGAAGCCACTAGAGAAAACTATGGCCCCCGGATCTATTCTCAACATATCAATCTACATCTACTTTACTTTTACCGCTTTTATTTGCTGTTTTATTAAACTAAAAATACCAAAAATATCAACTATCATCTCTATCAGATCTCACTCTCGTAAGTGATAGTAAAGGGATTGACAACCCCTTATCGCATCGGCTGCGAAGTTCTTATTTGTTTGTGTAGGTGCGAGTGACTGGCGCGTGGTCTCCTACTGGATTGATACCTTGGTTCTAAAAAACTGAGGGGAAATACTTACGCTACTGTGCTGCATCTCCCTTTCCTCTTCGAGGGAATACAACGCAAGCTCAAGAGGTAGCAAGAAGAATTTCTGGCGCCGTTGCTGGGGAGGCTCACGCAAAAGTCATATACCAAGTACCTATCACAAACACTTACCCTTCACATTACATTTTTTGCCTCTCGTTTTCCTCTTCCCCACTTCACCCTTGCCATTTTATTTGCCCTTCTTCCGCTGTGTGTTTACCGTTTGCTTGCCTCTCGTTTGCCTGTGTTGCTATGTGCCCTCTATTAGCTTGCATCTTCGCTTGCCAAATTATGGATCCTCATCCACTTACTAACCTCTTTAAGAGATCCAATTATGTTGAACCTATTGATAGTGAGCTGCATGCACTAGATTATCTTTATAAGGTTTTGCTTGAAATTTATGAGTCTGAAAATTGTGAGGAATTGTTAAAAGAAAAGGTGATTCATGATAGATTCTTAAATAAAAAGCATGATTGGAACGATGTTACTATAAATTCTATTGATGTCAATTGTGTTAATGATATGCAAAACCCTAAGCTTGGGGATGCTAGTATTGCTATGTCCACTACTTGTTGCAATGATCATGATTGGGGTGATTCTTCTTATGATCTTGAAAATTTATTTAAGCCCCATGATATATATGAGATTGATAATAATGTTTGCAATAATATTGAAAGTGGGTTTGGAAAGGTCTTGACTTTAGTTAATGTTAATCCCACTATTTTGGAAGAATATCAACTTTGCATGCATGTGGATCGTGTTGAGAATATGTTATGTGATAGATGTTTTATTGAATTTGATCATGATCCTACATGCAATTATTATGAGAGAGGAAAATATGGTTGTAGAAATCTTCATGTTACTAGATTACCTCTCTTCATGTTGAGATTGGTCTAGTTTCCTTCTTCTTCCTTGCATATGCTAGATCTTGCTTGTCTTGCTAATTTGTTTTCCTATAAGATGCCTATGCATAGGAAGTATGTTAGACTTAGATGTATTTTTCACATGTTTTATGATGCTCTCTTTGTGCTTCAATTCTTGTCTTTCATGTGAACATCGTTAAAAGTATCGTGCCTAGCTAGGGGCGTAAAACGATAGCGCTTGTTGGGAGGCAACCCAAATTTATATTTTTGTTTTTGTTGCTGTTAGGGAATAAATATTGCATCTAGCCTCTGATTAGATATGGTTTCATGTTTTGGTTAGTGTTTGTGCCAAGTAGAACCATTGGGAAGACTTGTGTGAAGTTTATGTGATCTTGCTGTGAAAAACAGAATCGTTAGCGCTCGCTAAAGTAGTCTTCAGATTTTACTGGAGCTTGATTTTTAGTTGATTCTTTTTAAAGATGATTGGTAGACAAATTTCGCAAATTTAACAATTTATTTGGAATTTTTTGGAGTTCCAGAAGTAGGCGAACCCTGCAGATTACTACGGACTGTTCTGTCTTTGACAGATTCTGTTTTTTTGTGTGTTGTTTGCTTATTCCGATGCATCTATGAGTAGTATTGGAGGATATGAACCATAGAGGAGTTGGAGTACAGTAGGTTTAACACCAATATAAACAAATAATGAATTCATTGCTGCACCTTTGAGTAGTGGTTTGCTTTCTTATACTAACGGAGCTCACGAGATTTTTGTCTAAGTTTTGTGTTGTGAAGTTTTCAAGTTTTGAGTATTGCTTTGATGGACTATGGAATAAAGAGTGACAAGAGCCTAAGCATGGGTATGCCCAAGGCACCCCAAGGTAAAATTCAAGATAATCAAAAGCCTAATCTTGGGGATGCCCCGGGAAGGCATCCCCTCTTTCATCTTCATCCATCGGTAACTATACTTGGAGCTATATTTTTATTCGCAACATGATATGTGTTTTGCTTGGAGCGTCTTGTATAATTTGAGTCTCTGATTGTTAGTTTGACACAATCATCCTTGCTGGACACACCTATTCGAGATAGTTAAATATGGCCTAGAAATTATTAAAACACTCTATGTGCTTCACTTATTTCTTTTGAGTTGAATAGTTTTTGCTCTAGTGCTTCACTTATATCTTTTAGAGCACGGTGGTGATAATATTTTGTAGAAATTGTTGAACTCTCATGCTTCACTTATATCTATTTGAGAGTCTATTAAAACAGCATGGTAATGTGTTTAGGCTAAAGAAACTATTCTTCACATGATAAACATCCAATGTCAATGTAGTAAATTTTTTTCACACCAAGTGCATTGAATAGAATGAGATGTTGGATGCTTGATAATTGTTTTGAGACATGAGGATAGTGATATTAGAGTCATGCTAGTGGAGTTATTATGAAATTGAGAAATACTTGTGTTAAGGTTAGTGATTCCCGTATCATGCACGTATGGTGAACCGCTATGTGACGAAGTTAGAGCATGAGGTATTTGTAGAGTGCCAACCTTTGTGTGGAGGTCGGGGGCACGCGATGGTTAACTCCTACCAACCTCCCCCCTAGGAGCATGCGTTGATTGCTTTGTTTTGATGACTCGTAAATTTTTGCAATAAGTATATGAGTTCTTATGACTAATGTTGAGTCCATGGATTATACGCACTCTCACCCTTCCACCACTGCTAGCATCTCTTGTACCGCGCAACTTTCGCCGGTGCCATAAACCCACTATATATCCTTCCTCAAAACAGCCACCATATCGTTCCTCAAAACAGCCACCATACCTACCTATCATGGCATTTCCATAGCCATTGCGAGATATATTGACATGCAACTTTCCACCGTTCCATTTATATGACACGCATTATATTGTCATATTGCCATGCATGATCATGTAGTTGACATCGCAGTTGTGGCAAAGCCACCATGCATAATTTTTCATATATGTCACTCGTGATTCATTGCACATACCGGTATACCACCGGAGTCATTCATGTAGAGTCATACTTGTTGTAGTATCGAGTTGTAACAAAAAGTGTGATGATCATCATTATTAGAGCATTGTCCCATGTAAGGAAATGCCAATAAAAGAAAGGAGATGGCCCCAAAAAAATAGAGAGGGGCTAATAAAAAGAAAGACGCGAAAGCCCCTCCAAAAAAAGAGAGAAAAGAGAGAAGGGACAATTGCTACTATCTTTTTCCACACTTGTGCTTCAAAGTAGCACCATGTTCTTCATTGTAGATAGTCTCATGTTTAGTCACTTTCATATACTTGTGGGAATTTTCATTATAGAACTTGGCTTTTATATTCCAACGATGGGCTTCCTCAAATGCCCTAGGTCTTCGTGAGCAAGCAAGTTGGATGCACACCCACTAGTTTCTTTTGTTGAGATTTCATTCATATTTAGCTCTAGTGCATCCGTTGCATGGCGATCCCTACTCACTCACATTGATATCTATTGATGGGCATCTCCATAGCCCGTTGATACGCCTAGTCGATGTGAGACTATCTCCCTCCTTTTTGTCTTCTCCACAAACACCTCTATTCCACCCATAGTGCTATATCCATGGCTCACGCTCATGTATTGCGTGAAAGTTGAAAGGTTTGAAAATATAGAGTATGAAAACAAATGCTTGGCTAAAATCGGGGTTGTGCATGATATGAATATTTTGTGTGATGAAGAGGGAGCATAGCCAGACTATATGATTTTGTAGGGATAACTCTCTTTAGCCATAGTATTTTGAGAAGACATGATTGCTTTGTTAGTATTGCTTGAAGTATTGTTATTTTCTTATGTATATATAGACTTTTATCTTGAATCTTTTGGATCTGAACATTCATGCCACAATTAAGAGAATTACATTGAAAAACTATATTGGTTAGCATTCCACATCAAAAATTCTTTCTTTATCATTTACCTATTCCAGGACGAGCAAGAATTAAGCTTGGGGATGCTTGATACGTCTCCAACGTATCTATAATTTTTTATTGTTCCATGCTATTATTTATGAAGTCTTGGATGTTTAATGGGCTTTATCATTTACTTTTATATCATTTTGGGACTGACCTACTAACCCAAAGGCCCAGTCCAGATTGCTGTTTTTTGCCTATTTCAGGGTTTTGCAGAAAAATAATATCAAACGGAGTCCAAATGGAATGAAATCTTCGCGAGAGGTATTTTTGGAGAAAATCACGCCCAGGAACCTTGAGAACCACGTCAGAGGATCGAGGAGCCGCCCTCGCGGGTGGGGGGCGCGCCCCCCTTCCCAAGGCGCGCCCCCTGCCTCGAGGCCTCCTCGTGTGGACCCCGGTGCCCTCCTTCTTACTATATAAGTCATGTACCCCAGAAACTCCATATAGAGAGAGAAAACCCAAATTCCACCGTCGTAGCTTCTGTCCCCGTGGAGATCCCATCTTGGAGCCTGTTCCGGAGCTCTACCGGAGGGGGATCCATCACGGAGGCCTTCACCATCATCATCATCGCCCTCACCATGAGTTGTGAGTAGTTTACCACAGACCTTCGGGTCCATAGCTAGTATCTAGATGGCTTATTCTCTCTCTCTCTGGATCTCAATACAAAGTTCTCCTCGGTCTTCGAGGAGATCTATTCGATGTAATCTCTTTTTGCGGTGTGTTTGTCGAGATCCGATGAATTGTGAGTTTATGATCAAGTATCTATGAAAGATATTTGGTTCTTCTCTGAACTTTTTATGTGTGCTCATAATATCCTTGCAAGTCTCTTCGAATTATTGGGTTGGTTTGGCCTACTAGATCTATAGTTCTTGCAATGGGAGAAGTGCTTGGCTTTGGGTTCAATCTTGCGGTGTCCTTTCCCAGTGGCAGTAGGGGCAGCAAGGCACGTATTGTATTGTTGCCATCAAGGATAAGAAGATGCGGTTTATATCATATTGCTTGAGTTTATCCCTCTACATCATGTCATCTTGCTTAAGGCGTTACTCTGTTCGTATGAACTCAATACACTAGATGCATGCTGGATAACGGTCGATGTGTGGAGTAATAGTAGTAGATGCAGGCAGGAGTCGGTCTACTTGTCTCGGACGTGATGCCTATATACAATGATCATGCCAAGATAGTCTCAGAATTATTCGCTTTTCTATCAATTGCTCGACAGTAATTTTTTGACCCGCCGTAGAATATCGCTATCATGAGAGAAGCCACTAGAGAAAACTATGGCCCCCGGGTCTATTCTCAACATATCAATCTACATCTACTTTACTTTTACCGCTTTTATTTGCTGTTTTATTAAACTAAAAATACCAAAAATATCAACTATCAGATCTCACTCTCGTAAGTGACCGTAAAGGGATTGACAACCCCTTATCGCGTTGGCTGCGAAGTTCTTATTTGTTTGTGCAGGTGCGAGGGACTGGCGCGTGGTCTCCTACTGGATTGATACCTTGGTTCTGAAAAACTGAGGGAAATACTTACGCTACTATGCTGCATCTCCCTTTCCTCTTCGAGGGAATACAACACAAGCTCAAGAGGTAGCATCCATTTTTCCTCTGAAAGATCCAATTATTTTCAATGGCCTGCCGATCATCGGGCAAGTCAACCAAAGTCCACACTTTGTTCTCATATATGGATCCCATCTCAGATTTCATGGCCTCAAGCCATTTTGCGGAATCTGAGCTCATCATTGCTTCCTCATAGTTCGTAGGTTCGTCATGGTCTAACTACATGACTTCCAGAACCGGGTTACCGTACCACTCTGGCGCGGAACACACTCTGGTTGACCTCCGAGGTTCAGTAGTAACTTGATCTGAAGTTTAATGATCTTCATCATTAGCTTCCTCACCGATCGGTGTAGGAATCATTGGAACTAGTTTATGTGATGTACTACTTTCAAGTTCAGGAGAAGGTACAACTACCTCATCAATTTCTACTTTCCTCCCACTCACTTCTTTCGAGAGAAACTCCTTCTCTAGAAAGGATCCATTCTTAGCAATGAATATCTTGCCTTCGGATCTGTGATAGAAGGTGTACCCAACAGTTTCCTTTGGGTATCCTATGAAGACACATTTTTCCGACTTGGGTTCGAGCTTATCAGGTTGAAGCTTTTTCACATAAGCATCGGAGCCCCAAACTTTAAGAAACGACAACTTGGGTTTCTTGCCAAACCACAGTTCATAAGGCGTCGTCTCAACGGATTTAGATGGTGCCCTATTTAACGTGAATGCAGCTGTCTCTAAAGCATAACCCCAAAACGACAATGGTAAATCAGTAAGAGACATCATAGATCGAACCATATTTAATAAAGTACGGTTACGACGTTCGGACACACCATTACACTATGGTGTTCCAGGTGGCGTGAGCTGTGAAACTATTCCACATTGTTTCAAACGAAGACCAAACTTGTAACTCAAATATTCGCCTGTGCGATTAGATCGTAGAAACTTTATTTTTTGTTACGATGATTCTCTACTTCACTCTGAAATCCTTTGAACTTTTCAAATGTTTCAGACTTGTGCTTCATCAAGTAGATATACCCATATCTTCTCAAATCATCTGTGAAAGTCAGAAAATAATGATACCCATCGCGAGTCTCAACACTAATTGGTCCGCATACATCAGTATGTATGATTTCTAATAAGTCAGTTGCTCGCTCCATTGTTCCGGAGAACGGAGTTTTAGTCATCTTGCCCATGAGGCATGGTTCGCAAGCACCAAGTGATTCATAATCAAATGATTCCAAAAGTCCATCAGCATGGAGTTTCTTCATGCGCTTTACACCAATATGACCTAAACGGCAGTGCCACAAATAAGTTGCACTATCATTATCAACTTTGCATCTTTTGGATTCAATATTATGAATATGTGTATCACTACGATCGGGATCCAACAAAAATTGACCACTGTTCAAGGGTGCATGACCATAAATTATATTACTCATATAAATAGAACAACCATTATTCTCTGATTTAAATGAATAACCGTCTCGCGACAAACAAGATCTAGATATAATGTTCATGCTCAACACTGGCACCAAATAACAATTATTTAGGTCTAAAACTAATCCCGAAGGTAGATGTAGAGGTAGCGTGCCGACGGCGATCACATAAAGTTTGGAACCATTTCCCACGCGCATCGTCACCTCGTCCTTAGCTAATCTTGTTCAATCCGTAGCCCCTATTTCGAGTTACAAATATTAGCAACCGAACCAGTATCAAATACCCACTGTCGGTGTACTAAGATAGGGGTACCTTAGTACCCCAACTTGTGCACGGGCAGTAGCAGCTTCCCGCGGCAGGGTCTACCACGTGCTTACCGGAAACCTCTCTGGTCCTTATTAAGCCATTCAAAAACAAAGTATACAAGACAGAAGATCAAGGCCCCGACAAGTGGAGCTTGCCGGGAAGGCCGTCCCAGGCTCAAGACTATGTCATTAACACAAGGCCCTGGCAAGAGGAGCTTGCCAGGAAGACCAGAAGACTGTATCTAGAAGACAAGCCTCGGCGCACTTTGCGCCCCAGCAAGACCCGGGGAGCGACAAGCTTCCCGGCCCGACAAGATCAAGACCCCGGCAAGGTGCTTGCCGGGGGAAGTTTGCACTGTGTGCCCGCGCTCCAGCTCATCGGCCCATGCGTCGCCCTGGGGCCCTTCCAGGGACGCGTGGCGGATGGCTGTGCAGCCTAGGGGACACGGTGGCACTCCACGGTGACGAGGCTACCGCCGTGGCGAACGGAGACGCAAGGGCGGGCGCTTTTGGGGTCGACGGCGACGGGCATTTAATGCTCTTGTCCCCCACTGTCAAGTTAGGTGATGACCACTGTTCATCCACTACCCATGTACTGTTCCCGCACTGTTACAACTACCACCAAAGTTACATTTTTGCCCTTCTTCTACGTTGACACCTGTCGGTGACCCCTTGAGCTATAAAAGGAGGCCCATGCACAACGTAGAAAGGGTTCGAAACCTAGATAGCTTACTCACTCGGTGTAGCTAGTTCTTCAAGCTCCCGAGCTCACAAACTCAATGCAAGCCAAAGCAGGAGTAGGGTTTTACGCGTCCTCGCGGCCCGAACCTGGGTAAACTGCCCGCGTGCTCTCCTCGATCCGCCCTTTGTGCTCCCTCCGCTCCCTCACCGCAACGACAAGGGGCTCCGATCCCATAGGTGTTCGTGGTGGACAGTTTCCCCCGACATCTTTGGCGCGCCAGGTAGGGGGCGTCGAGGTTGTGCGAACCTGATCCGGCCCTCACGCGGGCGCATTCTTCATCAACCTCTCCAACTTCGTTAGCTTCATCAGCAACAGCAACATGGCCCCGAAGAAGAAGGTTTCGGAGGTCGCAGGCCCGTCTGCGTCTGTTCCACCGCCACCAGAACCAACGGTGGGTGGAGGAGACGCCGGCGGAAGGGTGGTCGCCAGCGAGGAAACTCGCGGCACCGCCAAGTCCAAGGACAAGACGGACGACCGAGCCTCGGTGTCCGTAGACGCACCACGTCCATCTCAGCAGACGACTACCCAGCAGCGCCGTGGTACAGGAGGTACCATCCGCTTGCTGGGGCAAGGGCAAACCGGAGGATCGCGGGATGCACCAGGCCATCGTCCTGGCATGAGCAAGGCATGGTCGCCGGGGCGGGACCCTGCTCCTTTTAACCCTGTTAGGAGTCCGAGCATAACCCGCTCCTCGCACCGCTCGCCACCGCTCCCCTCCTCTCCAGCAGAAGCACTCGCAAGAGCGCAACTGCTCCTCGACTTCCCTCCAGCGGCAGACAAGGCCGAGGACTGGAGGGCAACCATCCAGAGCCTGATCGCCTTCGCCAATAACGACACGCCACAGCAGCCGGCGACCTCGCGGCCACGGCAAGTCGAGAAGACAAAGGCCGACGGCGACAAGACCGCCGGGGGTGCAACCACCGTGCACTCCCCGCCGCGGAAGCAGAAGACGCCTCCTCACCGGATTAACGTCGACGACGACTCCACGGCGTCGTCGGATCCGCGGGCTCGTCGGGACCAGCGCCAAGTCCTTGACGATCGGCGGCAAGAAGATGCTCGAACAACAATCGAGCGCCGGCGAGAAGCCCGGCGGCAATCTGATCAGCGTGCTGGGACCGCTGTCGATGCGCACGCACCCGGTGAACCAGGCGACTTGCCATACGCGGCAGGTTGCCCTACGTTCACCCGCGAGCTGCGGCATGTCCAGTGGCCCAGTATGAAAAACTTCAAGCCCGACGTACCCGAGAAGTACGACGTCAAGACGCACCCCTCGGAGTTCCTCAGTATCTACACCATCGCGGTGCAGGCTGCCGGGGGGCGCGACGAGAAGATACTGGCGAACTACTTCCCGCTGGTGCTTAAGCCGAACGTTCGTTCTTGGCTTATGCACTTGCCGGAAGGCTCTATTTCTTCGTGGGCGGACCTGTGCCACCAATTCGTTGGCGCCTTCACGGGCGGCCACAATCCCCACGGCCAGGAGAGTGATATCCACATTCTGGCCCAGAAGGAAGGAGAACCTCTGCGCAAGTACATCCAACGCTTCAGCCGCGTGCAGCACAACATTCCCGACGTCCACCCCGCCGCGGTTATCAGCGCGTTCCACCAGAACGTGCGTAACCGTCGCATGCGGGAGGAGATGGCCATGACGAAGATCCGGGACGTCAGCGAGCTCTACGCTCTGGCTGACAAGTGCGCGCGCGCCGAAGAGGGGAGGAGACTCCCCGGGGAGGATGCTGGCGCAGGGGGAAGCGACAGCGAGGATGCCACCCCGGCAAAGAAGAGCCGGCGGCGGAACAATAGAAAGAAGAAGAGCAAGGAGGTACTTGTCGTCGAGAAGTCCGGCAAGGAGGCTCCCGCCAAGACAACGCAGGCTGGCGGCTCCGGCAAGGAGCCTGCCCCTGTAGCGGCAGCCGACAAGCCGGACGGCTCCGACAAGCAATATTGCAAGATCCACCGCACCAAGGGCCACGACCTCTCGAATTGCAAGCGCGTCGAGTACCTCGTAGAGCAGCAGAAAGCTGAATACGAGCGGCGCGACAAGGAGAAGGCCCAAGGTGGCGGAGGAGAGCCAAGCAAGAAGCGGCCTTTCAATGGCCGGGGAGGACGCCGCGGCAAGGCCAAACAGCGGCAAGGTGATCGACCTCCCCGGGGCCGCGACAAGGACGAGGAAGAAGAAGACGACGACGACATGGAGGAAGGCGATAACAGCGACCAGGAGTTCCAGAAGGCCACAGAAGTACTATGCGTCGACGGGGGCGCCTCTCTGCACACTTCCCACCGCCAACTCAAACAGTGGGTGCGGGAAGTAAACGCAGCAGAGCCGCCCGTTGAGTCGCGCAGGCTGCTGAAGTGGTCCAACACGCCCATCATTTTTGATCTTGAGGACCACCCTGACTGCACCACTGCGGTCGGGTGCTTGCCGATGCTGGTCTCACCCACCATCCGCAACCTCAAGGTCACCAAAATGTTGGTTGACGGCGGGGCCGGGCTGAACTTGATCTCCTCAGCTGTGATCAAGAAACTCCAGATCCCAGATGGCGAGCTCGAAGAGACCGGTTCGTTCCAAGGAATAAACCCGGGAAGGAGCAAGCCCAAGGGGAAGATCACTCTGCCAGTGACCTTTGGCGGGGAGCTCAACTTCAGGACGGAGAGGATAACCTTTGATGTTGCCGATATCCCATTGCCATATAATGGGATACTTGGACGTCCTGCCCTCGCCAAGTTCATGGCAGCTTCCCACTACGCCTACAATATACTCAAGATGCCGGGGCCGATAAGCGTCATCTCTGTCCATGGCGACAAGAAGGACGCGCTTATCTGCGCCGACAAGATCTACCGGGATGCAGCAGCCGCAGCGGAGAGCAACACACTTGCCGCTGAAGCTCCCGGAGGGAAGAAGACCAAGACCCAGTCCGGCAAGTGCTCTGGGGCCCACTCCGGCAAACGCACCTCTTCGGAGTGCTGCGCTGCCGTCGAGGACGTTCCATCGAGCTCCACGGGCAAGTGCAAGAAAGGGATGGCCGCTCCACCGGCAACCAAGAAAGTGTCCGCCAAGGAGGACGGCATTGGTGGTACCTTCACCATCAGTGCTACACTTGATAGCAAATAGGAAAGCGCGCTCGTTGCCTTCCTGCGGGCGAATGTCGATGTGTTTGCATGGCAACCATCTGACATCCCCGACGTTCCCAGGAAGGTAATTGAGCACAAGCTTGCTGTTTGCCCTCATGCGTGGCCCATCAAGCAGAAGGTCAGGAAGCAAGCCGTGGAGCGCCAAGAATTCATCGCCGAAGAAATCAAGAAGCTAGAAGCAGCGGGCCTGGTTAGAGGCGTGATCCATCCGACGTGGTTAGGAAATCCAGTTGTCGTGCGTAAGGCCAACGGGAAGTGGAGACTGTGTATAGACTTCACCGATGTGAATAAAGCATGTCCCAAGGATCCATTTCCCTTGCCGCGCATTGACCAGATTGTTGACTCCACTGCTGGATGTGAGCCGCTCTCCTTTCTTGATGCATACTCAGGCTACCACCAGATTTTTATGGCCAAGGAAGATGAAGAGAAGACTGCATTCATTACTCCATGTGGCACCTATTGCTTTATTCGCATGCCTTTCGGATTGAAGAATGCAGGCTCAACATTTGCAAGGGTAGTGCACACTGCTTTTGAGCCGCAGATCCACAGAAATGTAGAAGCTTACATGGATGACATAGTGGTGAAGAGCAAGAGCAAGGATACCCTGATCCAAGATTTGGAAGAAACTTTTGCAAATCTGCGCAAGATCCAGCTTAAGTTGAACCCCGAGAAGTGCGTTTTTGGAGTCCCCTCCGGCAAGCTTCTCGGGTTCTTTGTGTCTCAGAGGGGGATTGAAGCTAATCCCGACAAGATTAAAGCCATCGAGCAGATCGAAGCCCCGAAGCGCGTCAAGGACGTAAGGAGACTTGCAGGTTGTGTGGCTGCCCTCAGCAGGTTCATTTCAAAGTCTGCAGAACGCGCCCTGCCTTTCTTCAAGATTTTGAAGAAGGCAGGTCCTATGAAGTGGACTCCGGAAGCGGAAGCAGCGCTGCAAGACTTGAAAGGGTACCTATCCTCCACTCCAATACTTGTCGCACCTAGGCCACAAGAGAAGTTGCTGCTATACCTAGCAGCAACCAATCAAGTGGTTAGTGCTGCGTTAGTAGCGGAGAGGGAGGCCGACGAGGAGTCTACGTCACCGGCAAGCGAATCCAGCGACAAGCAGGGGGCTGCTCCGGCAAGCTCTGGCCCCGACAAGGACAACTCTGCGCAGGAGCAAGGAGAAGTGCGGAAGAAGATGGTGCAGCGCCCGGTGTATTTTGTGAGCTCCCTCTTGCAGGGGGCTAGATCAAGATATTCCGGAGTGCAGAAGCTGCTTTTCGGCCTCTCATGGCCTCGAGAAAGCTGCGCCATTACTTTCAAGCACACGAGATAACAGTGGTCACTCGCTTTCCGTTGAAGAGGATATTACAGAATCCAGAAGCAACAGGCAGGATCGTCGAGTGGGCACTGGAACTGTCGAGCTTTGGTCTCAAGTTCGAAAGTACTTCAACTATACAGAGCAGAGCTTTGGCAGAATTTATAGCTGAATGGACCGCAACGCCAGATGAAGAAGTTCCAGAGACAAGCGTCCCCGTACAAGAAGCGACAAGCGAATGGGTAATGTACTTTGATGGTGCCTTCTCGCTGCAAGGCGTTGGAGCCGGTGTGGTACTCATAGCACCCACCGGAGAACACCTCAAGTATGTTATCCAGATGCACTTTCCCAGGGAACAAGCGACAAACAATACTGCTGAGTATGAAGGTCTGCTTGCCGGCCTCAGAATTGCAGCTGAACTTGGGATTAGGAAGCTAATTGTGCGGGGAGATTCTCAGTTGGTGGTCCGACAAGTCAACAAGAGTTACCAGAGCCCTTTGATGGAAGCTTATGTGGATGAAGTGAGAAAGCTTGAAGAGCACTTTGAAGGTCTGCAAATGGAGCACGTCCCGAGAGCTCAGAACGATATAGCAGATGGCCTTTCAAAGTGTGCTGCAATGAAGTTACCTGTGGAACCAGGGACCTTCCTGCTCAAGCTGACTCAGCCATCCGTTACACCATCAATTGGACAGCCCAAGAAGAGAAAGTTGGTCTCCGGCGACTACTTGCTGGCAGATCTTCCTGAAGCCGCCGCCAAGGTCCCCAAGATCAACAACCAGAACGCTGAGGAACAGTTTGCTCCTGCAGACCCAAGGGTCTGTACAGTTGAAGCAAGCGTTCCCGACAAGCCTTGCCCCGGCAGGCTTGCCGGGGAGCCTCCAGCTCCGACAGAACCAGAGGTTCTTGCCGTAGAAGCTGGGGTTCCCGCAGCGGCCCTCATGCCTTTAGTCCTTGCCGTTGAGCCACGGGCTCCGGCATGGGCACAGCAGATCGTCCGTTTTCTGCAAACTGGAGAACTTCCCGACGACCCAGCAGAGATAGAGAAAATAACCAGGCAGTCCAGTATGTACCAGTTCGTGGACAACGAACTGTACAGAAGAAGGCTCAATGGTGTCAGGTTGAAGTGCATTTCCAGAGAAGATGGACAGAAGCTGTTGGCAGAAATACATGGAGGCATATGTGGCCACCACATTGGCGCAAGGGCACTTGTCGGGAAGGCATTCCGGCAAGGGTTCTTTTGGCAAGAAGCCCTCCAGGATGCAACTGCACAAGTAACCAAGTGTGAAGCGTGCCAGTTCCATGCCAAGCAAATTCATCAGCCAGCTCAAGCTCTCCAGACGATCCCTTTGTCCTGGCCCTTCTCGGTCTGGGGGCTCGATATCCTCGGCCCTTTCCCCCGTGCTGTCGGGGGCTTTGAGTACTTGTACGTAGCAATCGACAAGTTCACAAAGTGGCCAGAAGTGGAACCAGTGAGAAAGGTGACAGCACAGTCAGCGGTCAGGTTCTTTAGAGCAATTGTTTGCCGTTTCGGAATCCCTCACAGAATCATCACCGACAA
>LR738715.1:640127404-640141630 GCA_902687465.1 Secale cereale
TGGCGCTTCGTTCGAAATTTTGAAACACAAGCATTCACGTTTAGAGTACTCTTGAACTTTGAGGATTGACCTAAATAGACAACGTTAAATTTGACCTTGTATGTTTGAAAACCTCATTAAATTATCCACTTCTTTTTGAAATTTTGACACTTGAAAATCCTATAACTATGATTATTTTGTAATGGAGGAGCTAAATTAGAATCTATTTTGTACACGACTACATATGCTATTATGTACAAAATCAGAGCAAAGATTGGTGCCCCCATAATTTTGGTATGATTTACAAATGCCATGATATCAAATTCAAATAATTGAATGGACTTCATGTTGAATTTGATTTTTTAAACCACCTTAAGTTGAATTCAAATGTATGCTAGTTCATAGGTAGCTATTCATAATGTTCATTGTGTAACTTTCGTATGTATAATGTGCTTTACACACACAACATGAACTATACTCATGTTTATATTCGATTGCTAAAGCGGTGCATTGTCTGGAGTTCAAAATACTAACTATGTGGATCAATTGTGTCGAATGATAACGTAGACATGCTCAAATTCGATAGAATCTAGATGTCTGATAGATCAATGACCGTTCCTTACGTGAATTGCAAATATCATGATCCCATCCTAATATTTAGATACAATTTATATCTTTAATCAATGTGTACAGCAGTCTTGTACGTGTAGTTTCACTCTCCATCGGTGGTC
Source organism: Secale cereale (assembly GCA_902687465.1). Taxonomy (NCBI): domain Eukaryota; kingdom Viridiplantae; phylum Streptophyta; class Magnoliopsida; order Poales; family Poaceae; genus Secale; species Secale cereale. Next base: position 640,128,115 of record LR738715.1, read on the forward strand.
TCTCAAACATGCTCACACACTCTCTCCCGAGGTGTCTTTCTCGCACACATGCTCTCGATATAACCCTCCCTCCCTCATGTAACCATCTATAACTGTTTTCACTAACCTTTATCACAAGCACTCGCCCTCTCGCAAGCATACACAAGCACAATCCCCATCGACCCTTTCTATATACATAGACCTGCCTACATGTCTCCTGTACGCACATTATCTTTAGGCCTGTCTCTCACGCATTGTCTCACACCTCTCTTCCTAATCGACGAGTATGATTCTAGCAGAGCATTCTGTAGGATGCCCCTTAAAGTTAGGTTGGATGAATAGTAATATCAGAGATAAAGGGGTTACCTTAGTCCAAGAACCTAGGGTTAAAAATCCTAGCCGGCTTTGTCAGTGGACACAGAGTCCTTCACAGTTATGCTATCTTTGTCTTGTACGACTAATCATCCATGGGTCTCCCAAAATGCGTCACGGGCCAACCAATGTGGCGCAGGACGGAACCGAACGAAGGGCCTCACCTCGACCCACCGGATCTCACGCAGTGAAAACCCTCTGCCCCCACGTCTCGTTATCTTCTCACACCCACACATACCAACACAGACACTACACACAAAAAATATATTCTCCCGGTGCCTCTATCCACTCCCCCTTGCATATACACACTCAAGGGAATCTCTCGCCGTGACATCATATTCGTCTCTCTCTCTCTCTCTCTCTAGACCACTCTCGTTTCTCGTGCTATCTCTCCCACGCCCCCTGCCGGCCCCTCTATCCATGCCTCTCTTGAATACGTAATACACACACATACCTCTCTAGGCCCTGCCAAATGCATCAACTACACATTCACACATGTTACATCACGTACCAGATTGATCTAAAAAGCCCTCTCTTCACGTTTATTTCGCATACAACATTCCTTTTAAATAAAGTGTGGCCAAAAAAATATTTTAGAATTTCTACATATATACAACATTACAAAGTTAGATGGAGGAGTATGAACGCTTGCATTGCATGGTGCCGACAATGATATTTATTCTGCACTGTGAATTTGTATATTTTTATACTATATATAAAGTTAGTCATAATAAAGAGAAACGAAGAGCATCTCTCTCTCCATCGCATACCCCCCCTCTGCGCCCTTTCACGTACGCACACAAACTATCTCCAGGTCCTCTAAAAGTAAGCCCCCAGCACATTCACGCATGTTTCATCGTTCTCTCGCGATATATACAGTGACGATCATTGTATTTGAAGCGAAAGCACGATACGTACATTGGAATTCAGAATCCACTGATTACGGTCACCATTTATGTTTTGTGGTTATTATAAAGTCACAGGCTCACCGTACAACTCTGTATTTGCTCAAGACATGACTAGTTGACCAGTTAAATGCTCCATGTGGCACCTCTAGTGTTGCATCACATTATCTCACTACCATCGGGCCCACCCGTCGGCTTGTATCTACTCTACATCTACACTCTTATAAAATACTAGCAAGATGCCCATGTGTTGCACAGAACATCAAGATGCATTTGTATGAGTAGTTTATCTTCTGGGAGAAAAGGATGAACACGGGAAGGCCTTATTTGCAAGTGTGGAGAGGGGTGTGGGTATCTTTTTGCAAAATTGCCATAGTTTCCTTCCTATCTGTCAGATATAGATCGGACGGCCTATATTGCAGCATGGCATGCACACGATCATCATCGACTATGCTTTTTATAAGAGTAGGGATAAAATACACTCTTATAAAAAATAGAGTTCGTGATGATGGTGTGCCTGCCATCCTGCAATATAGGCCGTCCGATTTATACCTGATGGATAGGAAAGAAACTATGACAATTTTGCAAAAAGGTACACACACACCTCTCCACATTTGCAAATAAGGACTTCCCTCGTTCATCCTTTTCTCTCACAAGATAAACTAGTCATACAAATGCATCTTGATGTTACGTGCAACGCAAGGGCATCTTGCTAGTAAGAATGAAAACAAACGACAAAAAAATATTGGACGGTGGTTCGAAGTCATGACCGCGGGCACAGCGGACAAGGTGGCCTTGTATTGGTATGCTGAGCCATTTGTTTTAACACACATGAGCTGGTGTGGTGATTATACACACATGCACGCATGCACACGAACTGCATGCACGCAACACTCACACGAACACATGCACCCACGCACGCACGCAACACTCACACATACACACGCAGCCACGCACGCACGCAACACTCACACGCACACACGCACGCATGCATGCACACACCAGTACACCACACGACCAACACACACTCTCACGCTCAAGTGCTCAACCTACACGTGCATGCGCACACATCAGGACCTGACAGACACATACACAACCAGGTGATTCCCACGCACGGGGTGGAGTCTTGTCGCGCCTGCGTATATTTGTGTTTATCTGACCTTTTCCCTATGCGAATTGATAGGTGGGACCCACTAGGAACATGGTCAATTTAACTAGTCAACATGGTGCCACGCAGACTATTTGGCCGGTCAACAGAGTGCAATCCGATGCTGAACCGTGAGCAAGTGACCATATAATCACCGCAAAACGTATATAGTGACCGTAATCAACTTATTCTGAAGTTCGGTGAACGTATTACACTTTTCTCTCTGTAGGCCCTCCAAAACTACATCTCTACACGTTCTCGCATGTTACATCTAACAACTATGCAATACAACACTACTACTACACTCTAACACAATAAATCATATCTGTTTTTAGTTTTACTAGATATCATATTGTTACTTAATTATTCAGTTTGCATACATTAAAATTGCCTTTGAAATGTATGGCCAGTATCATATACCGCGCGGGAAAAATCCCGCCCTTTCCTGTTTAATCGGGTTTGTATCGATGGATCGTGCGAAGCAACAAAACTATTGTACTATATACAGTACAAGTGGCAGTTCACTGGGCCGTCGTGTCGTGTATGTTGGAGATATGCCCTAGAGGCAATAATAAAAGCATTATTATTATATCTCCTTGTTCATGATAATTGTCTGTTATTCATGCTTGAATTGTATTGTACGGAAACAGCGATACATGTGTGAATACATAGACCAAAATGAGTCCCTGGTAGGCCTCTAGTAACCAGCTCGTTGATCAACAGATGGTCACGGTTTCCTGACCATGGACATGAGATGTCGGTGATAACGGGATCACATCATTAGGAGAATGATGTGATGGACAAGACCCAAACTTGAGCATAACACGAGATCATATAGTTCGTAATGCATAAGCTTTTCGGTGTCAAGTATTTATTCCTTAGACCATGAGGTTGTACAACTCCCGGATACCGTAGGAGTGCTTTGGGTGTGCCAACCGTCACAACGTAACTGGGTGGCTATAAAGGTACGCATCGGGTATCTCCGAAAGTGTCTGTTGAGTTGGTACGAACCGAGACTGGGATGTTGTCACTCCGTATGACGGAGAGGTACCTCTGGGCCCACTCGGTAAGACGTCATCATAATGAGCTCAATGTGACTAAGTAGTTAGTCACGGGATGATGGATTACGGATCGAGTAAAGAGACTTGCCATAACGAGATTGAACAAGGTATTGGGAATACCGACGATCGAATCTCGGGTAAGTACCGTACCGATGGACAAATGGAATAACATACGGGATTGAGTGAATCCTTGACACAATGGTTCAACCGATGAAGATCATCGAGGAACACGTGGGAACCAACATGGGTATCCAGATCCCGCTGTTGGTTATTGACCGGAGAGTGGTCTCGGTCATGTCTACGTGTCTCCCGAACCCGTAGGGTCTACACACTTAAGGTTCGGTAACGCTAGGGTCGTAGAGATTAATGCACGTGGAAACCCGAAAGTTGTTCGGAGTCCCGGATGAGATCCCGGACGTCACGAGGAGTTCCGGAATGGTCCGGAGGTAAAGATTGATATATGGGAAGTCCAGTTTCGGCCAACGGGTGATCTCCGGGGGTCACCGGGAGCGTCCCGGGACCACCGGAGGGGCCCCGGGGGTCCACCGGGTGGGGCCACCCATCCCGGTGGGGCCCCCAGGCCGCAAGGGGATGTGTGCAGCCCCCTGGGCTGGCGCACCACCAAGGGAGGCCCACCTCCCCTGCGCCTAGGGATAAACCCTAAGGGGAGGGGGGCCACCACTTGCCTTGGGGGAGGGGGACTCCTCCCTGGCCGCCGCCCCCCCTTGCAGATTGGATCTGCAAGGGGATGGCGCCCCCTGGCCCCCTATATATATGTAGGGGGGGAAAGGGCAGTCGCACCTCAGCCCTGGCGCCTCTCCCCCTCCCGTCACACCTCCCAACTCCTTTGCAGGGCAGCCCGGCGAAGCCCTGCTGCGATCTCCACTGCATCCGTCATCACGCCGTCGTGCTGCCGGATCTCTGACGACTTCTCCTCCCCCCTTGCTGGATCAAGAAGGAGGTGACGTTGCTGCACCGTACGTGTGTTGAACGCGGAGGTGCCGTCCGTTCGGCGCTAGATCATCGATGACGAAGAATGTGAAGAGTACAACTACTTCATCCTTGCTTCGTTGAAAGCTTCCGCACGCAATCTTCATAACGGTATGTAGATGCACTCTTAGTTGCTCGTTGCTAGATGTCTCCATACTTGGATCTTGGTGAAGACGTAGAATTTTTTTTGAATTATGCTATGTTCCCCAACAGTGGCATCTGAGCCTAGGTTTTATGCGTAGCATCTTGGCACGAGTAGAACACAAAGCAGTTGTGGGCGTATGATCTTGTTCAACTGTCTTACCATTACTAGTCAATCTTGATTCGGCGGTATTGTGGGATGAAGCGGCCCGGACCGACCTTACACGCACGCTTACGTGAGACTGGTTCCACCAACAGACATGCACTAGATGCATAAGGTGGCTGGCGGGTGTCTGTCTCTCCTACTTTAGTCGGATCGGATTCGATGAAAAGGGTCCTTATGAAGGGTAAATAGAAGTTGACAAATCACGTTGTGGTTTTGGCGTAGGTAAGAAACGTTCTTGCTAGAAATCCTATAGAAGCCACGTAAAACTTGCAACAACAATTAGAGACGTCTAACTTGTTTTTGCAGCATGTGTTTTGTGACGTGATATGGCCAAGAACGAAGATGTGATGAATGATATATGTGATGTATGAGATTGATCATGTTTTTGTAATAGGGAATCACGACTTGCATGTCGATGAACTTGACAACCGGCAGGAGCCATAGGAGTTGTCTTTATTATTGTATGACCTGCGTGTCACTGAATAACGACATGTAATTACTTTACTTCGTTGCTAAACGTTAGCTATAGTAGTAGAAGTAATAGTTGGCGTGACAACTTCCTCAAGACACGATGATGGAGATCATGATGATGAAGATCATGGTGTCGAGCCGGTGACAAGATGATCATGGTGCCCCGAAGATGGAGATCCAAGGAGCAAGATGATATTGGCCATATCATGTCACTATAATTGATTGCATGTGATGTTTATCATGTTTTTTTGCATCTTGTTTACTTAGAACGACGGTAGTAAATAAGATGATCTCTCACTAAAATTTCAAGTAATGTGTTTCCCCTAACTGTGCACCGTTGCTAAAGCTCGTTGTTCCGAAGCACCACGTGATGATCGGGTGTGATAGGTTCTAACTTTCACATACAACGGGTGTAAGACAGATTTACACACGCGATACACTTAGGGTTCACTTGACGAGCCTAGCATGTACAGACATGGCCTCGGAACACGGAAGACCGAAAGGTCGAACACGAGTCGTATAGAAGATACGATCAACATGAAGATGTTCACCGTTTTTGACTAGTCCGTCTCACGTGATGATCGGACACGGACTACTCGATTCGGATCGTGTATCACTTAGATGACTAGAGAGATGTCATTCTGAGTGGGAGTTCATTAAAATTTGATTAAGATGAACTTAATTATCATGAACTTAGTCTAAATTCTTTACAATATCTCTTGTAGATCAAATGGCCCACGCTCCAGTTTCCCTCAACTTCAACGCGTTCCTAGAGAAAACCAAGCTGAAAGACGATGGTAGCAACTATACAGATTGGGTCCGTAACCTGAGGATTATCCTCATAGCTGCCAAGAGATCATATGTCCTAGAAGCACCGCTAGGTGATGCACCTGCTCCCGATGCTGACCAAGACGTTTTGAACGTCTGGCAGTCGCGTAGTGATGATTACTCCCTGGTTCAGTGCGGCATGCTTTACAGTTTAGAATCGGGGCTCCAAAAACGTTTTGAGCACCATGGAGCATATGAGATGTTCGAAGAGCTGAAAATGGTTTTCCAAGCTCATGCCCGAGTCGAGAGATATGATGTCTCCGACGCATTCTACAGCTGTAAGATGGAGGAGAACAGTTCTGTCAGTGAGCACATCCTCAAGATTTCAGGATTGCACAACCGCTTGTCTCAGCTGGGAATGAATCTCCCAGATGAAGCGGTCGTTGACAGAATCCTCCAGTCACTCCCACCAAGCTTCAAGAGCTTCGTGCTGAACTTCAATATGCAGGGGATGGAGAAGTCCATTCCCGAGGTGTATTCGATGCTGAAATCAGCGGAGGTTGACATCAAGAAAGAACATCAAGTGTTGATGATCAATAAAACCACTAAGTTCAAGAAAGGCAAGGGTAAGAAGAACTTCAAGAAGGACGGCAAGCAAGTTGCCGCGCCTGGCAAGCCTGTTGCTGGGAAGAAGCCAAAGTATGGACCCAAGCCTGAAACAGAGTGCTTTTATTGCAAGGGAACGGGTCACTGGAAGCGGAACTGCCCCAAATACTTAGCAGACAAGAAGGCCGACAACGTCAAAGCTATATATGATATACATGTTATTGATGTGTACCTTACCAGCACTCGTAGTAGCTCCTGGGTATTCGATACCGGTGCAGTTGCTCACATTTGTAACTCAAAACAGGAGCTGCGGAATAAACGGAGACTGGCGAAGGATGAGGTGACGATGCGCGTCGGGAATGGTTCCAAGGTCGATGTGATCGCCGTCGGCACGCTGCCTCTACATCTACGCTCGGGATTAGTTTTGAACCTGAATAATTGTTATTTAGTACCAGCTTTGAGCATGAACATTGTTTCTGGATCTCGTCTTATGCGAGATGGATATTCTTTCAAATCGGAGAATAATGGTTGTTCTATTTATTTGAGAGATATGTTTTATGGTCATGCCCCGCTGGTCAATGGTTTATTTTTGATGAATCTCGAACGTAGTGATACACATATTCATAGTGTAGATGCCAAAAGATGTAAAGTTGATAATGATAGTCCCACATACTTGTGGCATTGCCGCCTTGGTCATATTGGTGTCAAACGTATGAAGAAGCTCCATTCGGATGGACTTCTAGAGTCTCTTGATTATGAATCATTTGACACGTGCGAACCATGCCTCTTGGGCAAGATGACCAAGACTCCGTTCTCCGGAACAATGGAGCGAGCAACAAACTTGCTGGAAATCATACATACCGATGTGTGCGGTCCAATGAGTGTTGAGGCTCGCGGAGGCTATCGTTATGTTCTCACCCTCACAGATGACTTGAGTAGATATGGGTATATCTATTTGATGAAACACAAGTCTGAGACCTTTGAAAAGTTCAAGGAATTTCAGAATGAGGTTGAGAATCAACGTGACAGAAAAATAAAGTTCTTGCGATCGGATCGTGGGGGTGAATATTTAAGTCATGAATTTGTCACACACCTTAGGAGCTGTGGAATTGTTTCACAATTGACACCGCCCGGAACACCTCAACGTAACGGTGTGTCCGAACGTCGAAATCGTACTCTGTTGGACATGGTGCGATCTATGATGTCCCTCACCGATTTACCGCTATCTTTTTGGGGTTATGCTTTAGAGACTGCCGCATTCACTTTAAATAGGGCTCCGTCAAAATCCGTTGAGACGACTCCGTATGAACTTTGGTTTGGCAAGAAACCGAAGCTGTCGTTTCTGAAAGTTTGGGGTTGCGATGCTTATGTCAAGAAACTTCAACCTGAAAAGCTCGAACCCAAATCGGAGAAATGCGTCTTCATAGGATATCCAAAGGAAACTATTGGGTACACCTTCTACCACAGATCCGAAGGCAAAGTCTTTGTTGCCAAGAATGGATACTTTCTGGAGAAAGAGTTTCTCTCGAAAGAAGTGAGTGGGAGGAAAGTAGAACTTGATGAGGTGATAGTCACCACTCCTGTACCGGAAAGTAGCGCAGCGCAGGAAACTGTTCCTGAGGTGCCTGCACCGACAAGGGAGGAAGATAATGATAATGATCATGAAGATACAGATCAAGTTACTACTGAACTTCGAAGGTCCACAAGGGTACGTTCCGCACCAGAGTGGTACGGCAACCCTATACTGGAAATCATGTTGTTAGACAACGGTGAACCTTCGAACTATGAAGAAGCGATGGCGGGCCCAGATTCCAATAAATGGCTAGGAGCCATGAAATCCGAGATAGAATCCATGTATGAAAACAAAGTATGGACTTTGGTGGACTTGCCTGATGATAGGCACGCCATAGAAAATAAATGGATATTTAAGAAGAAGACAGACGCGGATGGTAATGTGACCATCTATAAGGCTCGGCTTGTCGCTAAGGGTTATCGATAAGTTCAAGGGATTGACTACGACGAGACTTTCTCTCCCGTAGCGATGCTGAAGTCAGTCAGAATCATGTTAGCTATTGCCGCATTCTATGATTATGAGATATGGCAAATGGACGTCAAAACAGCATTCCTTAATGGCTTCCTCAAGGAAGAGTTGTATATGATGCAACCGGAAGGTTTTGTCGATCCAGAGAACGCTAACAAGGTATGCAAGCTCCAGCGCTCGATTTACGGGCTGGTGCAAGCATCTCGGAGTTGGAATATTCGCTTTGATGAGGTGATCAAAGCGTTTGGCTTTATACAGACTTATGGAGAAGCCTGTATTTACAAGAAAGTGAGTGGGAGCTCTGTAGCATTTCTCATATTATATGTGGATGACATATTGCTGATGGGAAATGATATAGAATTCTTGGAAAATGTAAAGGCCTATTTGAATAAAAGTTTTTCAATGAAGGACCTTGGAGAAGCTGCTTACATATTAGGCATCAAAATCTATAGAGATAGATCGAGACACCTCATTGGTCTTTCACAAAGTACATACCTTGACAAGATATTGAAGAAGTTCAATATGGATCAGTCAAAGAAAGGATTCTTGCCTGTTTTGCAAGGTATGAGATTGAGTAAGACTCAGTCGCCGACCACGGCAGAAGATAGAGAAAAGATGAGTGTCATTCCCTATGCCTCGGCAATAGGTTCTATCATGTATGCCATGCTGTGTACCAGACCTGATGTGAACCTTGCCATAAGTTTGGTAGGGAGGTACCAAAGTGATCCCGGTACGGAACACTGGACAGCGGTCAAGAACATCCTGAAGTACCTGAAAAGGACTAAGGATATGTTTCTCGTTTATGGAGGTGACGAAGAGCTCGTCGTAAAGGGTTACGTCGATGCTAGCTTCGACACAGATCTGGATGACTCTAAGTCACAAACCGGATACGTGTATATTTTGAATGGAGGGGCAGTCAGCTGGTGCAGTTGCAAGCAAAGCGTGGTGGCAACATCTACATGTGAAGCGGAGTACATAGCTGCTTCTGAAGCAGCGCAGGAAGGAGTCTGGATGAAGGAGTTCATCACCGACCTAGGAGTCATTCCAAGCACGTCAAGCCCGATGACTCTCTTCTGTGACAACATTGGTGCTATTGCTATTACCAAGGAGCCCAGGTTTCACAAGAAGACCAAGCACATCAAGCGCCGTTTCAACTCCATCCGGAATTATGTTCAGGATGGAGACATAGATATTTGTAAAGTGCATACGGATCTGAATGTAGCAGACCCGTTGACTAAACCTCTTTCACGAGCAAAACATGATCAACACCAGAACTCTATGGGTGTTCGATTCATCACAATGTAACTAGATTATTGACTCTAGTGCAAGTGGGAGACTGTTGGAGATATGCCCTAGAGGCAATAATAAAAGCATTATTATTATATCTCCTTGTTCATGATAATTGTCTGTTATTCATGCTTGAATTGTATTGTACGGAAACAGCGATACATGTGTGAATACATAGACCAAAATGAGTCCCTGGTAGGCCTCTAGTAACCAGCTCGTTGATCAACAGATGGTCACGGTTTCCTGACCATGGACATGAGATGTCGGTGATAACGGGATCACATCATTAGGAGAATGATGTGATGGACAAGACCCAAACTTGAGCATAACACGAGATCATATAGTTCGTAATGCATAAGCTTTTCGGTGTCAAGTATTTATTCCTTAGACCATGAGGTTGTACAACTCCCGGATACCGTAGGAGTGCTTTGGGTGTGCCAACCGTCACAACGTAACTGGGTGGCTATAAAGGTACGCATCGGGTATCTCCGAAAGTGTCTGTTGAGTTGGTACGAACCGAGACTGGGATGTTGTCACTCCGTATGACGGAGAGGTACCTCTGGGCCCACTCGGTAAGACGTCATCATAATGAGCTCAATGTGACTAAGTAGTTAGTCACGGGATGATGGATTACGGATCGAGTAAAGAGACTTGCCATAACGAGATTGAACAAGGTATTGGGAATACCGACGATCGAATCTCGGGTAAGTACCGTACCGATGGACAAATGGAATAACATACGGGATTGAGTGAATCCTTGACACAATGGTTCAACCGATGAAGATCATCGAGGAACACGTGGGAACCAACATGGGTATCCAGATCCCGCTGTTGGTTATTGACCGGAGAGTGGTCTCGGTCATGTCTACGTGTCTCCCGAACCCGTAGGGTCTACACACTTAAGGTTCGGTAACGCTAGGGTCGTAGAGATTAATGCACGTGGAAACCCGAAAGTTGTTCGGAGTCCCGGATGAGATCCCGGACGTCACGAGGAGTTCCGGAATGGTCCGGAGGTAAAGATTGATATATGGGAAGTCCAGTTTCGGCCAACGGGTGATCTCCGGGGGTCACCGGGAGCGTCCCGGGACCACCGGAGGGGCCCCGGGGGTCCACCGGGTGGGGCCACCCATCCCGGTGGGGCCCCCAGGCCGCAAGGGGATGTGTGCAGCCCCCTGGGCTGGCGCACCACCAAGGGAGGCCCACCTCCCCTGCGCCTAGGGATAAACCCTAAGGGGAGGGGGGCCACCACTTGCCTTGGGGGAGGGGGACTCCTCCCTGGCCGCCGCCCCCCTTGCAGATTGGATCTGCAAGGGGCTGGCGCCCCCCTGGCCCCCTATATATATGTAGGGGGGAAAGGGCAGCCGCACCTCAGCCCTGGCGCCTCTCCCCCTCCCGTCACACCTCCCAACTCCGTTGCAGGGCAGCCCGGCGAAGCCCTGCTGCGATCTCCACTGCATCCGTCATCACGCCGTCGTGCTGCCGATCTCTGACGACTTCTCCTCCCCCCTTGCTGGATCAAGAAGGAGGTGACGTTGCTGCACCGTACGTGTGTTGAACGCGGAGGTGCCGTCCGTTCGGCGCTAGATCATCGGTGACGAAGAACGTGAAGAGTACGACTACTTCATCCTTGCTTCGTTGAAAGCTTCCGCACGCAATCTTCATAACGGTATGTAGATGCACTCTTAGTTGCTCGTTGCTAGATGTCTCCATACTTGGATCTTGGTGAAGACGTAGAATTTTTTTTGAATTATGCTACGTTCCCCAACAGTGTACTCCTCCGCCGTAAGAGTGGAGCACTCGCTTTCATAAATCTTATAGTCCCTTTTGCCGACATGTGGGGGCATCAAGCTACCGGGTCCACGTGCCATACCGGAATACAGTGCAGAGCGGCCGGGGTGAAGCACCCAGTCATGGTGCCGGGATAGTAATGAGCAATGAGGCGTCAAATCACAAAGCTGCACCTTTGCCACAGTTAAGCTGGAGGGACAAAGTAATAATGGTAAAAAAGAAGAAGTTGGAGGGACGAAGCAGCCATCATTTCACTCATTGCTGAATCCGCTTCTCCCTCATCTTCTTCAAGTTAACCATGTTTTGCTTCTGCCGTTGTTCTGCCTCATGTGGGAAGCGGATCGGCTTGGTGAAGCACTGACACGTGGGACCGCATGTTAGCAAACCGCCAGGAAAACATCCTCTAAAAATAAGAAACCTCTCCCGCCATCCGCGCGGTAAAATCACCTCCTTTTTACTAATCTTGATTCTATAATTTTTTAGATCAATATAATTGAGATTTGTATAGATAGCACACAGGAGCAAAACCAAGTGGTACGGTTAAGGGCATCCACAATGTGTAGCCAAATGTGAAAATAGCTTTTGGCATCGTGGGAACCATTGTGGATGGTGTTGCCAAAACCAAAAGGATGGAACCGAAGCTCCCTGATTGATTGATTGAAGGAATAGAAAAATGCAACGTCTCTCCTCTTTCTCCCGTGCTTGGACGCATGTACAGTATAGAGGACAGAGTCTACTCCCCTGTCCCTTCTATCAAAAATCACAAAGTAGTGAGGCGTCAAATCACAAAGCACGGACGAAGCAACCATCATTTCACTCTTCGCTGACTCTGCTTCTCCATCGTATTCTTCGAGAAACCATCTCACCGCACTAAGCTGGACGGACGACGCTATTGTGTACGAGTAGTACTAGTACATTTACGCATCCTTTGGTTCAACGGACTTCCCGGATGCAAATAAGGCGGTTGTCTCGGCTGCCAGGCGGCACTTGGGAATGACTTACCGTGGTCTCCCTTAATGGTGTTCTCCGTGGAATGCACTTCGCCAAACCACAACGTTTGAGATATCGTCGACGTCACCACAATGGGGAAGGAAGTCAAATACAATTACTACCTCCATTTGTTTTTGTACACAAAGCCAGTATATCAAAATTACAATTTGCAAAAGGCCACTAACACTAATGGAGGCAAAATTGATGGGGTTTGCCTCGTACTAGCAACCAAGGACATTAATATCCCCTGCATGCATGCGGAAGTGAGAAGGTTGGTTTGCATGGCGCTGCATTAATCAAGTTATGAGGAGTAAGATGGTTAGCTCTTTGGGATTTGAAGGAAAAAATACGCATTAATTGACACGTGAAACAAGGATTTGTATTGATTAATCCCACGAAGGAAAACCCTGTCTTTCTTTTATAACACTAGTACTCCTAGTACGTAGTACTACGTACTTATCCTGTTTGGGTCTAGGCCTTGCATTGCCATACTTCGCCACACATTTTTTCCAAGCTTGCCTAAAGTTTTCAAAATGAAAAGGTGGTACACTTGCTCACGACTATCGCGATCACACCGCACCCTCACACGGTCGCTCCTGCACGCCGCGGTCGCACCGCATCCTCACATGCACAGTCGCTCCTGCACGCTGCAAACCCAACCAAGGGAACACACCCTCACTGACACGTGCTGTCGCATGTGAACAAACCAAACTCAGCCATCCTACCGCTAACACATAATTTTCGTTCATAGAGTATGTTTATCCAACCACATGATGGGGAGTATCCGTACGGCCCGTGTGGTGG
>LR738715.1:640142408-640153369 GCA_902687465.1 Secale cereale
GAGTCGAGCCTCCGCCGCCCGGTTCAAGTCCAGGACATCCAGTTCCTCCTGGAGGAGGCCCTCGATGAGAGCGGCATCCACGCGCTCTGCATCGAGTTGAGCCTCTACCGCCCGGTTCAAGTCCAGGACGTCCGGTTCCGCCTGCAGGAGGGCCTCGATGGCAGCGGCATCCGCGTGCTCCACCTCAAGTTGAGCTTCTGCCGCCCGGTTCACATCCACGACATCCGGTTCCGCCTGCACGAGAGCCTCGATGGCAGTGGCATGCGCGCGCTCCACATCGAGTTGAGCCTGTGCCTCCCGATCCTCCTTTAGTATCACCAGGTTAAACCGCTGGTCCGCCTGCACCATGGGGGACTCGGACGACGGAACGAAGTCGACGTCCATCGTCTCATACCCATCGGGGGCCTTCTACGCCGCGACCTCCGCCATGAACATTGGATCGGCTTCCTCCTACTTTTAGCTTGGCTCCGGAGAATTCGGGGATTGGCCCACCGCAAAGCGAGCTTGGGAACGGAGGTCTCTGGCGCCGACCTCCGCCGCGATTTCTGCGCGGCGCTCCGGCGTCAGCATCTTGTAGTACGTGATCTTGTGGCGCACCATGGCTTTCCGGCGAACTAGGGGACGCATGATGCGGGCTGGGGGATCGAAAGGTGGGGGAAGGGGCTGGAGATTAGGTGTGGTTTTAGGGAAGTGATTGGCGTAGGCCGAGCAGCGAAGGTTCTGGTGAATAGTAGTTCCGGTGACGACCGGTCAATCGGTTTTGACTGTACATTGCTCTTGTCGCGTTTGCGTTGTAGCCCGGCATGCTGGACCCTCCACATCGCTCACCGAATGGAACGCGCTTCGTCTTGCGTTTTCGCTCGCTTGTGGGACCACATTTGAGAGCAAACCGACATCCCTCCCCCTCCCCCGCTCGCGTCATTTTACGCGGAGTAAATAAAAACAGAGGGAGTATACTACGGATGAGGATCCCCTGACGTGGCCGAACCCATTGAGTAACTGACATGCGGGGCCTAGCAAGCATGGGGTCCGCCAGTAAGTGACCAAAAGGGAGGGTAAGGCAGGGATACGTATGTGAAAGGAGCTTCCAATGATATAATTTTCACATTATACATCTCATGTACTATTAATCTTGTCAATAGTCAAATGCGGTTTTGAAAAACGTATTAGAGCATGGTTAATAATATAGCCAGTTGATGGCTATAAGGAACTGCCATGTCATCTATAGCCATCATCTATTATATGCACTCATAGAGTAGTGTGGGCTATTGTATTAGTACTTTTTTCCAACTCCTCTCCATCTCTTTCTTCATATTTATTGTACGTATTTAACTAGGAATGCGTATATAGCTAGGCTCTTACATGAGAGCTCATTCCCCTTACTTTTTCACATCTCTCTCCTCCACATAGGCCCTATATAAATGGAAGGAGGGAGTACAACTATGAGCACTGCATACTCTAGTACATATGTTGTCAGTACTCCACTAGTACTATTGGACATGGAGCATAAAAAAAGTTACTATTGGACTGGCTATACGTGGCGAAATCCTAGTAGGAAGACCATGCGCGAGAACAAGCACATTCACGTGGTTGAAAACAAATTGGAAACCATCTCGAGTACAAATCTAGGAGTACGTACGAATCTAACAATATTGATTGGGCGTTGTTGAATGTTGATACTTTTTTTAATCAAAGTAGAGATACTTTGACTACACATAAAACTTATATGTAAACCAGAAAGGATAGGAGGGAGTATATTGTACGTTCAAAAATGAAACAAACATTGAATACCCTTTATATATGATTTGCGGATGCTATGATCACCGGTTCAAAATTTTAAATCCGCCTTAGGTATCACACATGCCACCACTCGTTCTCTCTAGATTTAATCTCGGGGTCCGAAGATCGATTGAAAGAGGACTAGGGTGGGTACAATACGTTCGTTTCGCTTATGAATGTACAATATACTCCCTCTGATCCCCACAGACCCACTCCCCCCTGCGGGTCATTTCTATCATAGAAACAGACCAAACCTTTATCTCCTAGCATGACACACAATTGATCTCTGAACATCAATCGATCTCGTCAACATGTGTCGAGGCATGAACCGAATGGGATATCAAAACTAAGACGCGAAGCGACACGTAGTGGAGGCAAAGTGAAACTTCAAACGAACCATTTGTTTGTATGCCTGTCGGACAAATTACAAATGAACATTGGAAATACAAGCATGGTCTAGGCCCACATGAGAATGATACTTGGCGGAATGTTCAAATGAGGCATGCGGGAGGATGGACTCGACCGGAGGGCGACATGATCGATGGAGAAGAGGGTTGGAGAGGAATGAGAAATAAGAAAATGCCACATGATTATACTTGAATGGCTCAAATAAACAATAAGTTGTCTCGCTTGGCCTACATAGTGAAAGGCCTAATGCGCAACCCGGAGCACTGACGCTCGAATATGGCTGGGAAAACAGGGAAACCGACATGTGGGGCACACCTGTCGGGACGACGTAGCGCAAACTAGTCCAATGGAGGAGCTGGCCCACGACCTCCTCGCCACCGGCAACCGTTCATGTGGGTCGTGGGGGCCAACAACCTGGCGCAACTCCAGCACTGCCTCTGGACACGACGAACGCGGTGAGCGACACACTCATCGTTGCTAGACACGGTCTGTTTCAGTGTGCTGAGGGTGGCGTTAGGGCTGTGGCACGACCAACAGTATGTTTGGTTTGTGCCCAAGGTTGCCCCATCGAAGCATTGGGTAGCCAAAATTTTGGTTGAGGTTTTGATTGCCCATGATTTGGCCGACATCGGCAAGAAAAATGAACTAGAGTTGGCTAGAGTTCATTGGCATGCCAAAAAATGGCAACCATCCAAACAAAGACCAATCTTTGGGTCATGACCAAAATTTTGGTAAGGTGCACTTTTGCCACAATCCAAACACACCCCAACACCCGGCTCGTCGAGGATGCACGGGGCGCCGGGACGCGTCCACGGAGTGGTGTAGTGCGGCCAACTTCATCCTCAGGACCTGAGACCATGCCGGGTTGTCTTGCTTTTTCAATGACATGCGTCGATCGCATGTGAGCAAAGGGCATCTCCAAGGTTGCCACGACCGCAGCTGACTACCCTGGCACACCAAAAACCCTTGTCCCTCGCACCGTCACGCGGTGCGTTCCCAGCTGGCGCCAGCTGCCCGCATTCATGCCATCCGTCCGTATGCCGTCGTTAAGAGGCTCGGTGCCCGAGGAACCAACTCCGGTGACTTAATGACGCACCAGGAGGATTAGCCTCACCGGAATGCGCTACTTAAAGGGACAACGCCCAGCTAACCTCCACACCATAGCGCATCGTCCTCCTACCTGGCACTACGTCCGCCATGCCGCTAGTGCGAACGCTCTACGGGAGAGCTTGTCTTCGGGGATGGAGCTCGAGGTCGCCGCCCTTGCTCAAGTCGCCACACAAGCGGTGGCCACGCTGGCAGCCAACGACGGGAGCCCCATCAGCCACGCATCCTACTTGCCGCCGTCTAATGTCCGGCACCACCGAGGTCGGGGACTCCTTCGAGGATGAGTAGGGCATGGGAGGCGGCAGGGCATGATGTGCCAACTGGCTAGTCCGTCTCCCGTGTTCTACTTTTCCTCGCCGGAGACCGCACCTTCACTTCACGGGTCTTGAACCCCGCCCCCGTACATGGAGATCACAGATGGAGGATGTCGGTCGCCGCCGTAGAATAGGTTTAGGGTCGGGTTTCTTTTATTTTTCTTTCCTATAAAAGTTCGAAATGTTATGAAAATCTGCCATGTTTGCATTAATCTCGGCCGGTGTATATGAACTTTCACAATAATATACTAGTATATTGTAGGAGTACTAGCAAGATGCCCGTGCGTTGCACGGAAGATGAAGATCTTTTGGGAGAAAAGGATGAATGAGGGAAGGCCTTATCTGCGAATGCACATTCACGCATTTTACATCTATGGGAACCTAAGAAAGGGTTAACGTAAATTGCCTCTCTCTCCCCTCCCCTGATTATCATGATGGTGGGCCCCTCCCTCCCACCAATCTACAATCAACAACTCACACGTTTCACATTATGTTAATTACGTAACTGGGACTACGTAGGTGTAGCATTACTCGTCCTACAAAACCCAACTAAGCCAACCTCCCAGCATATCGCGGGAAAAGACCCGGCCGTGCCGTTTTAGTCGGGATTACCGGATTACTAGTAGTAGTATTGATGGATCGCGCGAAGCAATGATACGTCCAAAACGTATCTATAAGTTCTGCTTGCTCCATGCCACTTTTGGGTGATATTGCTATGATATTCATACACTTCCATACACTTTTGATCATATTTGGACTAACCTACTAATCCAGTGCACCCCGGTGCCAGTTTTTGTTTTCGGCTGTTTTTGTATTTCAGGTTTTCACGTTACGAGAACTGCCAGGAAAAATCCAGAAAAATTATATAAAAAATCAGCATTCCAGAACCTACCTTGCGCCCGAAGGACAGCCGGGGGGGGGGGGGCACTAGGGCTCCAGGCGCCCTGGCGGCGCGCCCCCCCTGGGCCGCGCCGGGGAGGGCGCCTGGGCCCCCCGAGCCCCGTCTGGTGCCCCCCTTCGGCATATATTTAGAGCGTCCTTCGAAACCCTCGGGATGGGAACTCTTTTTCACGATCTCATCTCTGTTCCGCCGCCGCCGCCGCTTCCAAGATCGGGAGCACCAGGAGAACTCTTCCCGGCACCCTGCCGAAGGGGAGGATCACCATCGGGAGCCTCTCCACCACCATGGACGCCTCCTGGATGAGTTGTGAGTAGTCTCCCTTGGACCATGAGTCGATGACCAGTAGCTATGTGATGTTCTCCCCCCGTTCTCATGCTTCACTAATTAGTCCTCGTGAGCTGCCCTACATGATCGAGGCACATATGTAATCCTTATGCTGTTGCTATGATGAGTTTGCTGGGATCCGATGGATTATGAGATTATGTTCAGATTGTTCTTGAGTAATATATTTGAGCTACCTCTTTTATATTTATGTTCATAAGTAATTCTTGCATGTACTCCGTTGTTATTTATTGCTTTGGCCAAGTAATACGTAGTGACTCCAAGAGGGAACGTTATGCTTGATTGTGGGTTCATGCCCCTCGATGACTAGCTTGAGTGACAGAAACATGAGTCTAGGGGATGTGCTGTTGCCACAAGGGGGAAAAACGGTGCTTGTGCCCGCGGGTGCAAGGATTGTTTACTTTACGCAAAGTTCTTTTAATGCAGTTGTCTGTTGCATTGAGTTTACACTATGGGTGGGACTCGCAACTTAATACCAGCGAGATGTTCTGGATAGATATCTCAAGGTGGATGATTAGTAGTAGATATTGATGGATTTCGGTCTACTTACTTTGGCGTACCGCCCATGCTTTGAACCTCAACCTTTCTTGCAATATAGTCAGCATTGGTTTGCGTTCGTGGTCCTGTCAATTGCCCAGCTGTAATTCGTTTACCTCACATAGCTGTTTTATCGTCTTTTGGGAGAGAGACATCACTAGTGAACATCATGAGACTCCGGTCCATATTACCATCATTGATCACATCCGCTATTTACTTTTCGCTTTTACTTACTATTGCAAACATTATATATCACTACTATCATTTGCGTTTAATCCTTTGTGAACTACAAGGCCGGAGGGATTGACAACCTCTCTGTACTCGTTGGGAGCAAAGTTATTTGTATCTGTGTGCAGGTCCACGTTGATTGCTAATATCTGGCGCCGTTAGCAGTTGACACCTACTTGTTGAACCTAGGAGTCTCTGGGGATTCGATCCTTGGCATCTTTGCTAAGGGAAAAACTTCCACAACACTGCATCTCACACCTTCCACTTGGGGTAACCAACGAGGGGTTAGAGGCCCATCAAGGAGTTTTTATGGCGCCGTTGCCGGGGACTCCACTCTTCAGGATAGGGGAGTTGCATGCTATCTTTTACCTTTGCTTTTTAGTCTTGTTAGTTTACCTTTCAGTTTTTGCTTTAGTACCTTTTATCGAAAATCACAAAAATAGTTATCTTGCTTGCTTGCTACTATGGGTTCCACCGAGAACACCAAGTTGTGTGACTTCACTAGTCACAACAACGATGACTTTATCAGCACACCTATCACTACACCTGCCACTTCAGCACCTTCATATGAAATTAAACCTGCTTTACTGAACTTAGTCATGAAAGATCAATTCTCCGGTGCTGGAGATGATGCTGCTTTACACTTGAACAACTTTGTTGAACTTTGTGATATGCAAAAGTACCAAGAAATAGATGTTAACATTGTTAAGCTTAAGCTCTTTCCTTTCTCCTTGAGAGGAGGAGCTAAAATATGGTTTCAGTCTTTGCCTAGAAATAGCATAGATTCATGGGACAAGTGCGAAGATGCTCTTATCGGAAAATACTATCCACCTGCTAAAATTATCCAACTTAGAAGTAACATAATGAATTTTAAACAATTGGATAATGAACACGTTGCCCAAGCTTGGGAACGTATGAAATCTCTTATCAAGAACTGCCCTACTCATGGTTTGACTACTTGGATGGTTATCCAAACTTTTTATGCAGGCTTGAACTTTACCTCGCGGAACTTGTTAGATTCGGCCGCGGGAGGAACTTTTATGTCAACTACACTTGGTGCTGCCACAAAGCTTCTCGATGAGATGATGACCAACTATTCCCAATGGCACACCGAACGCGCTCCAACAGGTAGGAAGGTAAACTCTGTAGAGGAGATTTCCTCCTTAAATGAAAAAGTTGACTTAATCATGTCTCTACTTTCGAAGCAATCTTCTGTTGATCCTCGTGATGTTCCTTTACATTCTTTGATTGCTCAAGAACAAGTAGATGTGAACTTTATCTCTAGAAACAATTTTAACAACAATGCTTATAGGAGTAATTTTGGTAGCAATCCTAGACCGTTCCCCTCTAATTCTTATGGGAACAACAATGCTTATCCTAGCACCAAGAACTCCACTACTGAACTAGAGATTATGCTTAAAGATTTCATCACTATCCAAAAAGACTTTAATAAGAGTGTAGAAGAAAAACTACATAAACTAGATGATCTTTCTTTTAAGGTAGACCATTTAGCCAATGAGGTAAAATTGCTAAAAATTAAAACTTCTCCTCTTGAGGAGAGGGAAGTCACTCCTATAAATGCTATTCAAGCGCATATTAATGAAAATATTAGGATGATGGCTAAACTTAAAGAGAGATGGGCTAGAGAAAGGGAGGAAGAAGATAGAATTAAGAGCCTTCCTACCCACCACACTGTTGCTACTATCCAAGTTGTTGAGGATATCCAAATTCTTAGCACCCAATGTACTACTGGTCCCAATGGACCTATTAATGGTGATGCTATGACTATAGAAACTACCAAACAAGTGAACCTAAAGGACACCACTACCACTTTACTTGATGCTCGTGACCTTGATTTTGATAATTGCATTCTTACCGAAGTTATTGATTTCCTTCACAAGATGTCTAGAGACCCCCGCACTAGCACACTTAACCTTGCCTTTACAGAGCATATCACTAACGCTCTCATCAAAGCTAGGGAGGAGAAACTTAAAGTAGAAGCCTCCATACCTAGAAAGCTAGAAGATGGTTGGGATCCTATGATAAAAATTAAATTGAATGACTTCTCTTGCTATGCATTATGTGATGTTGGAGCTAGTACCTCTGTTATGCCCAAAAGAATATATGATATGCTTAAATTGAAACCTTATGATTCTTGTTCTTTTGGTGTTCGTCTCGTTGATTCTTCCATAAAGAAACCTTTGGGGAGGATCAACGATGTTCTTATCGTTGTCAATGATAATTATGTTCCCGTTGATTTTACTATTATGGATATTGAATGTGATCCTTCATGTCCAATTATTTTGGGACGTCCCTTTTTACGCACCGTTGGTGCTATCATTGACATGAAAGAGGGTAATATAAAATTTCAGTTTCCTCTCAAGAAAGGGATGGAACACTTCCCTCGAAAGAAGATCAAGTTACCTTTTGAGTCCGTTGTACGGGCTAGCTATTCTTTTACTCTTGATAAAACTTGATCTATATGCATTATGCCTAGCTTAAAGGCATAAAAGAAAGCGCTTTTGGGAGGCAGCCCACATGAATAAATTTTTATATTTTGCTTTTGTTGTGTCTTGATGTTGTTTACTACTGTAGCATCATCATTGTATCTTTGCTTTTCATATTTGTGCCAAGTATAGCTTCTGATTGCTAGAAAGTTCAAAAGTTGTGAGGTGCTGTCCAGGAAACAGATTCTGTCCTTGGATAGAAAAATTCGTATAAAATCACCAGATCATCTTTTTGGTCTGAATTTTTTCGACAGCGTTCTCTATATAATTGTCTTTCGTGCGTCTGTTCTGAGTTTTTTGATTTGAGTTGCAGAAGTGCCCCGAACAAATCAATTACTACCTGCTGTTCTGTTTTTCACAGATTCTGTCCTGTTTTGCCTTTCCTTCATTTTGCAAACCAAGAGCTTGCTTTTTCTTTGCAAAAACCTTTTGGCAATCTTGAGAAACAGTAGACCTTCAAGAATATCTTTATCTACAGCAAGGTATAATTATTTTATTAAGGGTACTAACTTCGCTAATCAGATTATGATGAGTTATGTATGAAGGGAGTTTTCAAGTGTGCGAGGGAAGATGATAAAAAGATTCAGGAGTGTCAAGCGCTCAAGCTTGGGGATGCCCCCATGCACCCCCAAGAAATATTCAAGGAGACTCAAGCGTCTAAGCTTGGGGATGCCCCCGTGCATCCCCTTCTCCATCAGCATTATCAGTTCGTCTTTCGTTCCGCTATATTTTTATCACTTCATGTGTTAAGTGCTATGCTTGGAGCGTCTTGCTTTTAGTTTTCTTTTTAGTTTTTCATAACGAGTCGGAACTCAGCGTTCTTTATGTGGGAGAGAAACACGCTCCACTTCTACCTAGAACATAACATAGAATTTTCATCTCTATCTTTGTTGTGTGTGTTCTTTGTCTTTTAATAGCTACTATCATGCTCTGCTCTTAGTATTCATGCTTATCTTTTCAAAGAGCTTTTGTTTAGTTGGTTGCTTGAACTCTCTTTAATTATCATGCTTATCTTATTAAGAGAGTTTGCTTCCGTTGCATTGGTTAATATGTCTATGATAAAGATGCTACGTGCATAATGGCGCTTAGTAGTTCAGGTTTTCTTATGGTTAGTCTCAAATAGCTGGGGGATTCCCAATGTGTTATTGGAGTACCAACTTGATTTGTTTGCTGATGATGTGGTATGGTTTAGTAATATCTTCCTTCGAGAATTTATTTTGATTGACTTGGCGTATGCTCACGCATATTTAAGACTGTAAAGAAAGTCTGTCAAGCCTTGATGATCTTTTATTTCTGAGTAGCGATATAACTACCATGCCTGATTCAATGTTGCTTTGTCGCTCTGCATGATTATGACCGTCATTGCTCTCTTACTTGGTCGCTCCTAGTCTTTTGCTAACCTCCACCTGTACTAAACAGACTAACTTTGCAATACATAGCTCATGGGAAAGTAGCTTAAAAACTATTGTGGTAAAGAATATGTTGCCTATGTATCTTATTTCTTATAAGTTGCTTGCTGAGCGGTAACCATGTTTCTGGGGACGCCATCAACTGTCACACTTTTGTTGAATATCATGTGAGTTGCTATGCATGTTCGTCTTGTCTGAAGTAAGGGTGATTTGCCATGGGTTGAATGAGTATGCATATTGTTAGAGAAGAACATTGGGCCGCCAACCAAAGCTATGTATCATGGTGGAAGTTTTAGCTTGGACATTAATCCTCAATCTCTTATGAGAATATGCTTATGCATTAAAGAGGAGTCCATCATCTATTTTCTATGTTGTCCCGGTATGGATGTCCTCAAGTTGAGATCTATCAAAAACGAGAAATCAAATGCGATTTATCTCCTTGGACCTTTGTACAGGTGGCATAGATGTACCCCTTTGTGACACTTGGTTGAAACATATGTAATGCAATGATAACCCATGTAAATCCGAGCTAATTAGGACAAGGTGCGAGCACTATTGGTATTCGATGCATGAGGCTTGCAACCTATAGGATGTCTTATGCATGACACATATGAAGTACTACTACCGTTGACAAAATTGCTTCTATGTTTTCAAAATAAAAAGCTCTAGCACATAACCATTCTTTTACTTTCATGTTGAGTCTCCACCTTCTTTCTTCAAGCACCAACTACTAAGAGCATGATTGTCATTCTAAGTGTAATGTGCATTGTTCCAAAGTAGCATTGTCTTTTGCATGATTGTGATATCGTTTATTTTGAAATCATTGTATCTAGCCATCACTTAAACCTTGAAGGTGCCCCTGCATTTATGTTTTGCTTCACTAAAGGGGGCAAGCTAGATATCACTTTATCATATTTGCACATTATGTTCATTGCAAATCTTTTTGATGCTTCAATGTCATGTTGTAAAACTTTCAGTCATTTGTGATTTTCTCATGAGGCAACTTAATTACTATGGAATCATTGTCTCAGTAAGCTTTTGTCATATGACTGTAAAAAGTCCTATATGGTTAATAGCATGTCACCATAGAAATTATGCTTGTTATCATTTACCTACTCGAGGACGAGCAGGAATTAAGCTTGGGGATGTTGATACGTCCAAAACGTATCTATAATTTCTGCTTGCTCCATGCCACTTTTGGGTGATATTGCTATGATATTCATGCACTTCCATACACTTTTGATCATATTTGGACTAACCTACTAATCCAGTGCACCCCGGTGCCAGTTTCTGTTTTCGACTGTTTTTGTATTTCAGGTTTTCACGTTACGAGAACTGCCAGGAAAAATCCAGAAAAATTATATAAAAAATCAGCGTTCCAGAACCTACCTTGCGCCCGAAGGACAGCCGGGGCGGGGGGGGGGGGGGG
>LR738715.1:640211382-640244669 GCA_902687465.1 Secale cereale
CACGCTTACTGCCCATGCATTGGCAGCGACGTATAACAGCAATGGCTCCTTATCAACAGGGGCAGCAAGAACCGGCGGCTCTGCCAGTTGCCGCTTCAAATCCTCAAACGCAGCGTTTGCCTCAGCACTCCATATAAACCGGTCTATCTTTTTTAGCATCTGATAAAGCAGAATTGCCTTCTCTCCCAGACCGCTGATGAACCGGCTCAACGCTGTGATCCGGCCAGCGATACGCTGAACATCATTGATGCAAGCCGGTTTAGTCAAAGACGTGATTGCCTTGATCTTCTCCGGATTGGCTTCTATTCCTCTGTTTGACACCAAGAATCCAAGGAGCTTGCCCGCCGGAACACCGAAAGCACACTTCTCCGGATTAAGCATCATTTTATAGGCTCGAAGGTTGTCAAAGGTCTCCTTGAGGTCCTCTATCAGCGTCTCCTCCTTCCTTGATTTCACCACAATATCATCCAGATAAGCATGAACATTCCTCCCTATCTGCCCCTTAAGACAATTCTGTAGACAGTGCTGGTAAGTTGCTTGGGCACTCTTGAGCCCAAAAGGCATAGACACATAGCAAAAAGCACCAAAAGGGGTTATGAAGGCCGTCTTCTCCTGATCTTTAACTGCCATCTTGATCTGGTGATACCCTGAATATGCATCCAAAAAACTTAGCCGCTCACATCCCGCCGTAGCATCAATGATCTGATCAATACGGGGGAGAGCAAAAGGATCGGTTGGACAAGTTTTGTTTAGGTCTGTGTAATCCACACACATCCTCCACTTTCCATTTTTCTTTAACACCAGTACCGGATTAGCCAACCACTCCGGATGAAAAACTTCAACTATGAACCCTACGACCAAAAGTCTGGTCACTTCTTCTCCTATAGCCTTGCGTCTTTCTTCGTTGAAGCAGCGTAGATACTGCTTGACCGGTCTAAACTTCGGATCAATGTTAAGACCGTGCTCAGCGAGTTCCCTCGGTATACCTGGCATGTCAGAGGGCTTCCATGCAAAGATATCCCGGTTCTCACGGATGAACTCGATGAGCGCGCCTTCCTATTTAGGATCAAGGTTAGCGCTTATAGTGAACTGCTTGGATGAATCGCCTGGCACAAAGTCAACTTGCTTGGTCTGCTCCGCCGACTTGAACTTCAATGCCGGATCATGCTCTGTAGTTGGTTTCTTCAACGGGGACATATCTGCCGGATCAACATTGTCCTTGTAAAATTTCAACTCCTCCGTAGCACATACTGCCTCCGCATAAGCAGCGTCTCCTTCCTCGCACTCCAATGCAATCTTGCGACTTCCATGAACGGTGATGGTTCCTTTGTGACCCGGCATCTTGAGCTGTAGATAAACATAGCATGACCTAGCCATGAACTTGGCGTAAACCGGTCACCCGAACAAGGCATGATACGGGCTCCGGATCTTGACAACTTCAAAGGTTATCATCTCTGACCTGGAATCCTGTTCATCTCCAAAGGCAACTTCTAGGTCAATTTTCCCAACTGGGTAAGCTGATTTACCTGTCACTACTCCATGAAACACCGTGTTTGACTGTCTTAGCTTCTTATCCGTCAGCCCCATGCGGCGGAAAGTCTCATAATACAAGATATTGATGCTGCTGCCGCCATCCATAAGAACCTTGGTGAATTTGTAGCCACCCACCTGCGGCGCTACCACTAAGGCTAACTGGCCCGGATTATCAACTCGCGGCGGGTGATCCTCTCTGCTCCACACAATAGGTTGCTCCGACCAACGCAGGAATTGTGGGGTTGCCGGTTCAACCGCATGGACCGCCCGCTTTAAGATTTTTTGATCTCGCTTGCACAAACTCGTAGTGAACACATGATATTGCCCACTACTCAGCTCCTTCGGATTACTCTGATATCCGGATTGCTGCTGCTGTTGATGCTGCTGATTACCTTGATTGTTGCTATTAACCTGGCCTTGCTGCTGGTTGTTCTGGCTATTGTAACCGCCCTGACCATACTGATGGTTGCCTTCGTTGTTGTAACCGCCCTGACCATACTGATGGTTGCCTTGGTTGTTATAACCGTTGTTGTTGCCACGATATCCTGATCCGGAGCCGTTCCCCTGGTGACCCGGACCGTGGAACCCGGGGCCTGAACCACCGCCCGACGGTCCATTGTTAAACTTGTCCCGGTTCACGGCTTCCGTGAGTATCTGACATTCTCCCCAGGTATGCTTAGCCAGATTTCACTTCGTTCCGTGTTTCGGGCAAGGCTCGTTCAATTGTTGCTCCCAATTAATGACCCCTCCGCTGTTTTGCGGGGGCGGTTTATCCTTATTGTGCTGGAAACTTCCTTGAACTTGGGTATTGGCCACGAAATCAGAGCCACCCTCTGCCTTTCGTTTTCCTAAGAAGTTTGTCCCGACCGGATTAGCCTGCGTCGGTTTACCAGACTTATTAGCCTTTCCAGATTTATCTCCATCCGCTTCTGGATACTTAGTGCTGTCGGAGTCCCCATACTTCACCAGAGCGCTCATGAGAGTTCACATGTCATTACAATCCCGTTTGAGCCGTCCCAGTTTTAACTTCAGAGACTCAAACCGGCAATTGTTTTCCAGTGTTACTATCGCCGTACTAGGGCTGATACCGTTCGAAGAGTGCAAGATTTCTGATACTCGCCGTACCCATGCCCCTATAGGCTCCTGTTCTCCTTGTATACATGTTGCTAGATCCACCACTGACATTGGCTGCTTACACGTATCTTTAAAGTTTTTGATAAATTGGTGGCGCAACTCACCCCATGATCCGATGGAGTTAGGTGGTAAACCCTTTAACCAGGTCCGGGCTGTACCCTCCAGCATCATGGTAAAGTACTTCGCGCAAGCCGCTTCATCCACGTCCAGCATCTCCATAGCCATCTCATAGCTCTCAACCCAAGCTTCTGGAGCCAAATCTGCTGTGTAGTTAGGTACTTTACGCGGGCCCTTGAAATCTTTGGGTAACTTTACGCTTCGTAAAGCGGGGACAAGACACTGCACCTCAAAGGAACTCGTCCTGACTCCTGTTTCTGCTGTGGTTGTGTGAACCGACGTTGTTTGGCGAATCTCCTCGCGGGCCACAGATCCAACCCGGTTTGCTGCCTCCTGAGCTTGCGCCTCTGCGCCCGCCGGATTATCATGTCTGTGACGATGCCGCCTCCGTTCACTACTGGACACCTCCGGTTCCTCCCAATGCCTAGTATAACTCCGGCTGTGACGGGGTATTGAATGAAGCCTCTCCCTGCTATAAGAATACGCTTGCTACTGTGTCAACGCCGTGTTGAGCAGATCCTTGACCCTGCGCGTCTCCGTAGCCACGGGGGATGTCCCCTCAATGGGTAAAGCGGCCAGGCGTGAAGTGGCAGCAACAATGTTATCCAAAGGATTTGAGTAATGACCCGGAGGAGTGGGGATGTGAGGTGTGGACATAACCCGGCGATCTTGCTCCGCAGTGGGCTATTGAACCGGCTCACCCCTCGTCGGGGCAACCCTCCTATTTACCTCCGGATCATTGCTAGCTCCCGCTCCTGGCGTCCTGAAGAGATTCATCGCCTCATAGACCGGCGGTAGACGAGATTGATACCTTCGATTCCTTACTCCCTGCGTAGAGGCCTGTTCCATCCTTAGCTGGAAAGCCTGAGCATCCAGCTCTGCCTGCCTTCTCGCTATCATAGCCTTCTCTGCATTCAGATCCTCTCTTGCTTGCTCGATCCGGCCCTTCAGCTGAAGGAGTTCTGCATCATGTTGCGCCTTGTCTGCTGGAGCCACCACCGCTACTGCCCGGGTTGTAAACTCCTCGATCAAGGCAGATAGAGCGTCAGAGGGCGAGAGGGCCTGACCGCTCCCCCCTGCACCAGCTTCTGCTATGATCGCCCCGTTCACCATGGACTGCGGCGTAGGTTGTGAACCGGCCATAAAGACAGCCACCCGGTTTGGCGGATCAAAGGGGTCCGGAATACTGTCTCCGTCGGACACACCCTCAGATCGGCCGTCCCGCAACTGATACAAGGATTCAGTCTCTCCAGATGAGGATTCATCGTCGGAATAGACCACTGTCTCACCACCAGAATCCGATCCGTCCTCAGCTTGGACTACGTGAATTTCCCCGACGAAGACGCGCTTCATGGCAGGCCGAATCCGGGCCGATCTCGCACGCTGAGCCGGCTCGATGATGTTGGGGAAGACGTCCGGCTCAGGCCCCGGTTCGCCGATCTTGCCGATGAAGACGTGGATGCCACCAAAGGGAACCCGGTACCCGTATTCGATTGAATCGGCCTCCGGGCCCCAGCCAGCATCGTCGATGTAGATCCGGACGCGGCGACTCTTGGTCATCCGGCCAACCGCGTAGCCCTTGAGCCCTTCGAAGCTGCCCTTCAAGAACTCGAAACCATCGTGCGGAGGCCCCACGGTGGGCGCCAACTGTCGTGGAATTAACACGTCAGATGTCCGGTTTAACGGACTTAGTGATGGAACCATCGCACGGGTTAGCTTGAAGGGGTTAAAAGCACATAAAGGACACAGAGGGTTTATACTAGTTTGGCCCCTTCGATGAAGGTAAAAGCCTGCGTCTAGTTTGGTTTGGTATTGCTTGGGCGTCGATGAACAGGGAGCTGATTGCTTGCCTGCGTCTCGACGGGTTGTTTCTTGTCCTTCAACCATCGCCGGGTCGTCCCTTTATATAGAGGTGATGCCCGGTCCGGTTTACAGAGTCCCGAGGCCGGCTCATATTTGTGTCCGCCTCGGTCTCTTCTCTTTCTTCCTTGTCTCTCAAGTTACACGATAAGATGGTTTACAAACCGTAACTCTATACATGGGCCCTAAGTCTTCATGGGTCGTAACCTCTACTGAGCTTTACAATTACACAACTATATCATCATAATCTGGTTTACCCTAGCCGGTTTACACCCGCTAGTAATATCCCTGACAACGGTGATATTCCGGAACAAGCTGAAGATCCCGCAGACCCAACGATAGAGCAGGAGGAGTGAGAGGACGGCGAATAGAGTCCAAAGCCGCAGTCCGATGACAGCAACGCCGAAGACGGTGACTACGAACCAATCTCCGAAGAAGAGGCTAGCTTGGATGGTGATGAATATACCATCCCAGAAGAACCCTCCGAACAAAAACGCTTCCATCGGCGGCTTATAGCCACCGCACGGAGCTTAAAAAAGCAGCAGAGACAACTTCGAGCTACACAAGACACGCTCAATGATAGATAGAATGAGGTGCTAGACGCCGAACAGAAACATGGCTTTAACGGCCAAACCAAAGGCTATCCCAAGCGCAAGCTGTTGCCCGAATTCAATGATGAGGCCGTTGCGCCTATCTCGCGGACGGGATAGCGACACTAGCAATGGCGTGAACAAGCCCCTACCCCATTAAGGAAAGGAGGGTGAAGCACAAGTCCGAAAGCATGATCTGTGCGAGGACCTAAACAAAAAAGCTAGCAAGACCGAGCTCCTGCACGGGACGGCGGCTATCAAGCCAATCGCGCCGGTGACATACCTGCTCGGGGTCAATACCTAACATCAGAAGCATCGGACATACGCCATGATATAGCAAGATACAGAGGAGCTTCACACCCTCTATGCTTTACCGATGAGGTGCTGGATCATGATTTCCCAAAAGGGTTTAAACCCGTGAACATCAAAGCATACGATGGAACGACGGATCCTCCTGTTTGGATAGAAGATTTTATTCTTCAGATCCACATGGCTCGAGGAGATGATCTCCACGCCATCAAATATTTACCTCTCAAGCTAAAAGGACCAGCTCGGCACTGGCTAAACAGTCTCCCAGAAAACTCCATTGGGAGTTGGGAAGAACATGAGGACGCTTTTCAGGCCAATTTTCAAGGGACTTATGTCGGCTCCCGGACGCTGACTATTTAAGTCACCTCATCCAACAACCCGGGGAGTCAGCCCGCAAGCTTTGGAACCGGTTTCTCACTAAGAAGAACCAGATCATCGACTGTCTGGACGCCGAAGCCTTAGCGGCATTCAAGCATAGTATCCGGGACGAATGGCTAGCCAGACACTGATACGTCTCCAACGTATATATATATTTTGATTATTCCATGCTATTATATATTATGTTTTGGATGTTTAATGGGCTTATTATACACTTTTATATTATTTTTGGGACTAACCTATTAACCCAAAGGCCCAGTGCAGATTGCTGTTTTTTGCCTATTTCAGGGTTTCGCAGAAAAGGAATATCGAACGAGTCCAAACGGAATGAAACCTTTGCGAGAGTTATTTTTGGAACGATATCAACACAGAAGACTTGGAGTACACGCGAGGGAACGAAGGAGGCGGCCGCGAGGGTCCAGGGCGTGCCCCCCTCCCTCGCGGGCCCCCTCTGGCCCCGCCGATGCTCTCGTTCCTCCTATCAATACCCATGTACCCTGAAAACATCGAGGCAACAGAGAAAACCCTAATTCCACCAGTGCAACCTCTTGTTCCCGTGAGATCCCATCTTGGGGCCTGTTCCGGAGCTCCGCCGGAGGGGGGATCTTCCACGGAGTGCTTCTACATCAACACCATTGCCTCACCATGAGTTGTGAGCAGTTTACCACAGACCTTCGGGTCCATAGTTATTAGCTAGATGGCTTCTTCTCTCTTTTTGGATCTCAATACCAAGTTCTCCTCGGTCTTCGAGGAGATCTATTCGATGTAATCTTTTTGCGGTGTGTTTGTCGAGATCCGATGAATTGTGGGTTTATGATCAAGATTATCTATGAGAAATATTTGGTTCTTTTCTGTTCTTTTATGTATGATTATAATATCCTTGCAAGTCTCTTCGAATTATCGGTTTGGTTTGGCCTACTAGATCTATAGTTCTTGCAATGGGAGAAGTGCTTGGCTTTGGGTTCAATCTTACGGTGTCCTTTCCTAGTGACAGCAGGGGCAGCAAGGCACATATTGTATTGTTGCCATCGAGGATAAAAAGATGGGGTTTATATCATATTGCTTGAGTTTATCCCTCTACATCATGTCATCTTGCTTAAATCATTACTCTGTTCTTATGAACTTAATACTCTAGATGCATGCTGGATAGCGGTCGATGTGTGGAGTAATAGTAGTAGATGCAGAATCGTCTCGGTCTACTTGTCATGGACGTGAT
The DNA here is from genome assembly GCA_902687465.1 of Secale cereale. Taxonomy (NCBI): domain Eukaryota; kingdom Viridiplantae; phylum Streptophyta; class Magnoliopsida; order Poales; family Poaceae; genus Secale; species Secale cereale. The sequence goes on from LR738715.1 coordinate 640,218,520, forward strand.
GCCTATATATAATGATCATGCCTAGATATTCTCATAACTATGCGCTTTTCTATCAATTGCTCGACAGTAATTTGTTCACCCACCGTAGAATTCTGCTATCATGAGAGAAGCCACTTGTGAAACCTATGGCCCCTGGGTCTATTCTCAATATATTAATCTTTGAATCTACCTTTACTTTGCGTTCCTTACTTTCTGTTCTTATACCAAAAATACCAAAAATATCAAACTATCCTATCTATCATATCTCACTTTAGTAAGTGACCGTAAAGGAATTGACAACCCCTTATCGTGTTTGCTGCGAAGTTCTTACTTGTTTGTGCAGGTGTGAGGGACTCGCGCATGGTCTCCTACTGGATTGATACCTTGGTTCTCAAAAACTGAGGGAAATACTTACGCTACTGTGCTGCATTACCGTTTCCTTTTCGAGGGAATACAACGCAAGCTCGAGAAGTAGCAAGAAGAATTTCTGGCGCCGTTGCCGGGAAGGCTTACGCAAAAGTCATATACCAAGTACCTATCACAAACCCTTATCCTTTGCATTACCTTTATTTGCCTCTCATTTTTCTCTCCTCCACTTCACCCTTGCTGTTTTATTTGCCCTTCTTTTTGCCGTGTGTTTACCGTTCGCTCGCTTCTTGTTTGCTTGTGTGTTGGATTTCTTGCTTGTCACTATGGCTCAGAACAATACCAAATTGTGTGACTTCTCCAATACCAACAATAATGATTTTATTAGCACTCTGATTTCTCATATTACCGATGCTGAATCTTGTGAGATCAATGCTGCTCTGTTGAATCTTGTCATGAAAGATAAATTTTCCGGCCTTCCTAGTGAAGATGTCGCTACCCATCTAAACAACTTTGTTGATTTGTGTGATATGCAAAAGAAGAGGGATACGTATAATAAAATTGTTAAATTGAAGTTATTTCCGTTTTCACTTAGAGATCGTGCTAAAACTTGGTTTTCCTCTTTGCCTAGAAATAGTATTGATTCATGGAAAAAAAGTGCAAAGATGCCTTTATCTCTAAGTATTTTCCTCCTGCTAAGATTATCTCTCTTAGAAACGATATTATGAATTTTAAGCAACTAGATCATGAGCATGTTTCACAAGCTTGGGAGAGAATGAAACTAATGATTCGTAATTGTCTTACACATGGTTTGAACTTATGGATGATTATACAAATTTTTATGCTGGCATGAATTTTGCTTCTAGAAATCTTTTAGATTCGGCCGCGGGAGGTACTTTCATGGAAACTACCTTAGGAGAAGCTACCAAACTCCTAGATAATATTATGGTTAACTATTCTGAATGGCACACCCAAAGATCTACTAGTAAAAAAGTGCATGCTATTGAAGAGATTAGTGTTTTGAGTGGAAAGATGGATGAACTTATGAAATTATTTGCTACTAAGAGTGCTTCTTCTGATCCTAATGATATGCCTTTATCCATGTTGATTGAAAATAATAAGGAATCTTTGGATGTAAATTTTGTTGGTAGGAATAATTTTGGTAACAATGCTTATAGAGGAAACTTTAATCCTAGGCCTTTTCCTAGTAATTCATCTAATAATTATGGTAATTCCTACAATAACTCTTATGTAAATTTTGGTAAGATGCCCTCTGAATTTGAAACTACTGTCAAGGAGTTTATGATTTCGCAAAAGAATTTCAATGCTTTGCTTGAAGAAAAATTGCTTAAGATTGATGAGTTGGCTAGAAGCGTGGATAGAATTACTCTTGATGTTGATTCTTTGAAACTTAGATCTATTCCACCTAAGCATGATATCAATGAGTCTCTCAAAGCAATGAGAATTTCCATTGATGAATGCAAAGAAAGAACCGCTAGGATGCGTGCTAAAAAAGAGTGTTTTACGAAAGCGTGTTCTTCTAGTTATCATGAAAATAAAGAGGAAGATCTGAAAGTTATTGATGTGTCTCCAATTATATCCTTGTTTTCTAGTATGAATCTTGATAAAGATGGGACTGGAGATGAGTCTACTTTAGTTAAAAGGCATCCCAATGAGTCAGAGTTTTTAGATCTTGATGCTAAAATTGTTAAAAGTGGGATTGAAGAGATTAAAACTTTCCATAGTGATAAACCCACTATTTTGGATTTCAAGGGATTCAATTATGATAATTGCTCTTTGATTGATTGTATTTCCTTGTTGCAATCCATACTAAACACTCCGCATGCTTATAGTCAAAATAAGACCTTTACCAAACACATAGTTGATGCCTTGATGCAATCTTATGATGAAAAACTTGAATTAGAAGTTTCTATCCCTAGACAGCTTTATGATGAGTGGGAACCTACTATTAAAATTAAAATTAAAGATCATGAATGCTTTGCCTTGTGTGATTTGGGTGCAAGTGTTTCTACTATCCCATAAACTTTGTGTGATTTGCTAGGTTTCCATGAGCTTGATGATTGTTCTTTAAATTTGCATCTTGTGGATTCTACAATTAAGAAACCTATGGGAAGGATTAATGATGTTCTTATTGTTGCCAATAGGAATTATCTGCCCGTAGATTTCATTGTTCTTGACATAGATTGCAATCCTTCATGTCCTATTATTCTTGGTATACCTTTCCTTAGAATGATTGGTACAATTATTGATATGAAGGAAGGAAATATTAGATTCGAATTTCCGTTAAGGAAAGGCATGGAACACTTTCCTAGAAAGAAAATCAAATTACCTTATGAATCTATTATGAGAGCCACTTATGGATTGCCTTCCGAAGATGGCAATAAGTAGATCTATCCTTGTATCGTGCCTAGCTAGGGGCGTTAATCAATAGCGCTTGTTGGGAGGCAACCCAATTTTATTTTCTTTCTTTTTGCTTCTGTTTAGGAATAAATATTGTGTCTAGCTTCTGTTTAGATGTGGTTTTGTGTTTTAATTAGTGTTTGTGCCAAGTAGAACCTTTGGGAAGACTTGTGTGAAGCTTATATGATCATGTTGTAAAAAACAGAAACGTTAGCGCTCACAATAATTGTCATCAGATTTTACTGGAGAGTTCTATTTAGTTGATTCTTTTTGCAGATGATTAATAGAAAAATTCCTCACATTTACCAATTAATTTCAATCTCTACTCCTAATGGAGCAGTTGGTAGTCTTTGTTCCAGGTTTTTTTTCGTCCCACCTCGTCTGGTTTTTTCGTCCCACCTCGTCTGGTTTTTTCGTCCCACCTCGTCTGGGTTTTTTTTCAACCGGTTTTTTTCGCTACAATTAACCCACCCCACTCACCGCACGCAGTCAGGTTCCGTTTCCCCCCTTACGTCCCCGATTCATGCATGACAATCAATTCTTTCCAAACGCAATCATGCATGACAATCAATTCTTTCCAAACGCAATCAGTTAACTTAAGGTAACCAAACACAATCAATTCATTCATAACGCAATAAAAACTTTCCTAATTTTCCCAAAGTTTCCTAACTAGACACGTTATAAATGGGCAGGAACCGATAACAGGTTACCAATTAATAAAGTTTAGTTTTATGACCATCAATTCCAAATCCTAATTTTCCTAATGCATTGACAATCAATTCTTTCCAAACGCAATAATGCATGACAATCAATTATTTCCAAACGCAATCAATTAACTTAAGGTAATCAGACACAATCAATTCATTCATAATGCAATAAAAACTTTCCTAATTTTCCCAAAGTTTCCTAACTAGACACGTTATAAATGGGCAGGAACCGATAACACGTTACCAATTAATAAAGTTTAGTTTTATGACCATCAATTCCAAATCCTAATTTTCCTAATGCATTGACGTTCGCCTTTTCTAAGAACAAATCAATAATCAATATAAGAGAAAAAAAAGCTCCGCACCTAGCGAGCCAGCCGCTTCTCTTCCCGGTTAAAAATCTTGCGCTAGGGTTCCTTGTGTTGTGTCGCCGCCGTGGAGCTCCTTGACCAGCCCGTCTCCTGCCGCCTTGCCCCTCTCTCTTCCCTCCAACCTAGAAGCTGGCGACGAGGCGCACAACGCCCTCACGGCCCTTCTCGATCGCTTCTAGAACCCACCACACGCGTTGAGGCGAGGCACCTCCTGGGCTCCGTTCATCGCCGCTTTGCCGATGACCCCCAAGCGTCTGTCACCGATGCACCGACGACCCCGCTACCGGGCAGGAGGAGTGCTTCGGCACCTCATTGGCTCCGTTCGTCGCTAATACGTTCAAAACGTATCTATAATTTCTGCTTGCTCCATGCCTCTTTTGTGTGATATTGCTATGATATTTATGCACTTCCATACACTTTTGATCATATTTGGACTAACCTATTAACTCAGTGCACCACAGTGCCAGTTCCTGTTTTCTGCTGTTTTTCTATTTCAGGTTTCCCCCATATTAAAAGTGCTCCAAAAATTCCGGGAAAAATACAGGAAAAATCAGCGTACAAGAAGCTTCGAGAAGAACCAAAGCGGGGCCAGAGGGGAGCCAGGGGTGGCCCAGGCGGCCACCTGGCGCGGCACCACCCATGGCCGCGCCAGGGAGGCGCCTGGGGCCCCGGCTCCGCCTCTGGTGACCCCTCTTCGCATATATATTCCTCTCGTCCCGAAACCCTCGAGGACGGAACCCTTTTTCGCGATCTCGCCTCTGTTCCGCCGCCGCAGCGCTTCCAAGATCGGGAGCATCAGGAGAACTCTTCCCCGCACCCTGCCGGAGGGGAGAACCACCACCGGGAGCTTCTCCACCACCATGGACGCTTCCCGGATGAGTCGTGAGTAGTCCTCCTTGGACCATGGGTCCATGATCAGTAGCTATGTGATGTTCTCCTCCCCTCTTTACTCTTCATGGTTTAGACCTCGTGAGCTGCCCTACATGATCGAGGCACATATGTAATCTTTCTGCTGTTGCTTTGCTGAGTTTGCTGGGATCTGATGGATTATGAGACTATGTTCAGATTGTGTTTGAGTAATATATTTGATTCACCTCTTTTATATTTATGTTTTGAGTAATTCTAGCATGTTCTCCATTGCTGTTCATTGCTTTGGCCAAGTAGTAGGTAGTAACTCCAAGAGGGAGAGTTATGCTTGATTGTGGGTTCATGCCCCCTGATGACTAGCTTCAGTGACAGAAACATGAGTCTAGGGGATGTGCTGTTGCCACAAGTGTGAAAACAACGGTGCTTGTACTTGCGGGTGCAAGGATTGTTTACTTTACGCAAAGTTCTTTTAATGCAGTTGTCTGTTGCTTTGAGTTTACACTTTGGGTGGGATTCGCAACTTAATACCAGCGAGATGTTCTGGATAGATATCTCAAGGTGGATGATTAGTAGTAGATGCAGATGGATTTCGGTCTACTTGCCTTGGCGTACCGCCCATGCTTTTGAGCCTCTACCTTTCTTTGCAGCATAGTTAGCATTGGTTTGCGCACATAATCCTGTCAATTGCCCAGCTGTAATTTGTTTACCTCGCTTTGCTGTTTTATCGTCTTTTGGGAGAGAGACATCACTAGTGAACATCATGGGACCCCGGTCCATATTACCACCGCTGATCACACCTTCCATTTACTTCCTGTCTTTATTTCCTAGTTGCAGTCATAGCTATCATTATTATCTCTTGTGTTTGATCCTTTGTAAACAACAAGGCCGGAGGGATTGACAACCTCTCTGTACTCGTTGGGAGAAAAGTTATCTGTATCTGTGTGCAGGTCCTATCAACCGCTAAGTTTCTGGCGCCGTTGACACCTACTTGTCGACCCTCGGAGTCTCACGGGATTCGATCCTTGGTATCTTTGCCAAGGGAAATTTGTCGCTACGCTACATCTCAACCTTCCACTTGGGGTAACCAACGAGGGGCGAGAAGCCATCAGTCGCCGCTTTGCGGACGAACCCCACGCGTCTGTCGTCGCTTCGTCGACGACCCCGCTGCCGGACAGGAGGAGTGCTCCAGTGAATCATGGGCTCCGTCCATCACCGCTTTGACGACGACCCCCATGCGTCGGTCGCCGCTTCGTCGACGCCGACGACTCCGCCGCTGGGCAGGAGTGCTTCGGCGCATCATTGGCTCCGTCCGTCGCTGCTTCACCAGTGATGCAGTTAAACTTTCAAATCTTTATTGTTATTTCCAACTAATTTTGTGGCTGATTGGACAATATCAGTTACTAATTTAATTCAAATGGTTGGACAATTATCTCACACAATTTTATAGTGTTTTATTTTATTTCTGGAACTCTTATCCTGTAAATTTAGTTTGTTTTAAAGGTTTGCCATGTTTCTTTAAAATTTATCCGTTGAATTTGTATGTCTGCTCTACTGTGCAGCTGCTGCAAGCTTTCATGTTTGGCTCTTGCACTATTGTTTCATATTTATATGCTCTATTTTCCTGTTCAGTCATTTTGGTATTTATATATGGCTTGTGTTTGTGAGAATCTTATTCAATCAAAGGTTATAAGATATATTACATTGCCTTTGTTATCTCTCATATATATCTTACATAGATCACTATATGAAAAACTTAACCCTTACGAGGTCGCGGTTATGTTACGTGTTGACTACATATATAGTTTGTTCTACAAATCATCGCGTTGAACTTGCAAAATCAGGTTAGATGTAGATCTGATATAATTATGTATGAAGTGATATGAAGGTGCGCTCATGTCTTGCAAGATGTCATGCAAGACATCCTGCATCTGTATCAGGTAAGTGTGCACATCATTGACATCATTGATGCATGAGCACTGATTTTCTTTTCCATCTTTGGTTGTTCCATAGGAAGTTCATATTTTTATTGACCATTTTTGTACATAACAATGTATGTTTTTCATTGATAATTAGGTGAATTCATTATAGTTTGAAATGATCTATATGGAGGTCGCATTATTTTTTAGGGAATTAGTCCCCTGGTGAAGCGGTGGGCATCAACAATGCTGTTGCATTTTAAGTTAGTGGTCAAAATGCTAGCTAGGATAACTTGTAAGGAGCCGATCGTAGTTTTCGGCTATTACTATAGAAATTCATGGTATTATCCTTGCTATGACAGTATTTGCATTGCTGCACAAATTCATGGAGTGATTCATATTTTCTTGACTCATTTTACATGTATTGTTACTGCAACAACGACACAACTATTCTTTCATCTATGGTGTTAAAAATAACGACGTGGAACATACAGAAGGGTAGGACTTTCAATTTCTTATTTGGATTTTGCAACTTAACCATGAATGTGAATGTGTAGGAATAATGCCAAAATTACCTAACCAAATTGCAACAAGATTTTTACGTTTATTATTTAAGTCAAACCTTACCACTTGGACCCTTCTAATGGATTTATTTTCACGCATGTCGGTGTACTAAAGTAGGGGTACCCTAGTATCCCGAACTTGTGCACGGGCAGTCGCAGCGCCCCGCGGCAAGGCTTGCTGGGTGACCGCCAAGGTCCTCCGTGGTTCCTTTGGAGCCATTCAAGAACAAAATATTCAAGTCAAGGAGACAAGGCCCCGGCAAGAGGAGCTTGCCGGGAAGGCCACTCAAGGCACAAGACCCCGGCGAGAGTGCTAGGCTTCTCGCCCCTCGTTGGTTACCCCAAGTGGTAGGTGTGAGATGTAGTGTTGCGGAAGTTTTTCCCTTGGCAAAGATACCAAGGATCGAATCCCCAGAGACTCCTAGGTTCAACAAGAAGGTGTCAACTGCTATGGCGCCAGATATTAGCAATCAACGTGGACCTGCACACAGATACAAATAACTTTGCTCCCAACGAGTACAGAGAGGTTGTCAATCCCTCCGGCCTTGTAGTTCACAAAGGATTAAACACAAGTGATAGTAGTGATAGATATAATTGCAATAGTAAATAAAAGCGAAAAGTAAATAGCGGATGTGATCAATGATGGTAATATGGACCGGAGTCTCATGATGTTCACTAGTGATGTCTCTCTCCCAAAAGACGATAAAACAGCTATGTGAGGTAAACGAATTACAGCTGGGCAATTGACAGGACCATGTGCGCAAACCAATGCTGACTACATTGCAAGAAAGGTTGAGGTTCAAAGCATGGGCGGTACGCCAAAGTAAGTAGACCGAAATCCATCAATATCTACTACTAATCATCCACCTTGAGATATCTATCCAGAACATCTCGCTGGTATTAAGTTGCGAGTCCCACCCATAGTGTAAACTCAATGCAACAGACAACTGCATTAAAAGAACTTTGCGTAAAGTAAACAATCCTTGCACCCGCGGGCACAATCACCGTTGTTTTCCCCCTTGTGGCAATAGCACATCCCCTAGACTCATGTTTCTGTCACTCAAACTAGTCATCGAGGGGCATGAACCCACAATCAAGCATAACGTTCCCTCTTGGAGTCACTACATATTACTTGGCCAAAGCAATAAATAACAACGGAGAACATGCAAGAATTACTTACGAACATAAATATAAAAGAGGTAGATCAAATATATTACTCAAGCACAATCTGAACATAATCTCATAATCCATCGGATCCCAGCAAACTCATCATAGCAACAGCATAAGGATTACATATGTGCCTCGATCATGTAGGGCAGCTCACGAGGGCTAATTAGTGAAGCACAAGAACGGGAGGAGAACATCACATAGCTACTGGTCATGGACTCATGGTCCGAGGGAGACTACTCACAACTCATCCGGGAGGCGTCCATGGTGGTGGAGAGGCTCCCGGTGGTGATCCTCCCCTCCGGCAGGGTGCCGGGAAGAGTTCTCCTGGTGCTCCCGATCTTGGAAGCGGCGGCGGCGGCGGAACAGAGATGAGATCGCGAAAAGAGTTCCTCCCTCGAGGGTTTCGGGAGACGCTTTAAATATATGCCAAAGGGGGGCATCGGAGGAGCCTCGGGGGGCCCAGGCGCCCCCCCCAGCGCAGCCCAGGGGGGGCGCGCCGCCAGGGCGCCTGGAGCCCTGGTGGCCCCCCTGCTGTCCTTCGGGCGCACGGTAGTTTCTGGAACGCTGATTTTTTATATAATTTTTCTGGATTTTTCCTGGCAGTTCTCGTAATGTGAAAACCTGAAATACAAAAACAGCCGAAAACAGAAACTGGCACTGGGGTGCACTGATTTAATAGGTTAGTCCAAATATGATCAAAAGTGTATGGAAGTGTATAAATATCATAGCAATATCACCCAAAAGAGGCATGGAGCAAGCAGAAATTATAGATACGTTTTGGACGTATCAACATCCCCAAGCTTAATTCCTGCTCGTCCTCGAGTAGGTAAATGATAACAAGAATAATTTCTGTGGTGACATGCTATTAACCATATAGGACTTTTTCATAGTCATATGACAAAAGCTTACTGAGACAATGAATCTATAGTAATTAAGTTGCCTCATGAGAAAATCACAAAGGACTGAAAGTTTTACAATACGATACTGAAACATCAAATAGATTTGCAATGAACATGATGTACAAATATGATAAAGTGATATCTAGCTTGCCCCCTTTAGTGAAGCAAAACATAAATGCAGGGGCACCTCCAAGGTTTAAGTGATAACTAGATACAATGATTTCAGAATAATTGATATCACAATCATGCAATAGACAATGCTACTTTGGGACAATGCACATTACACTCAGAATGACAATCATGCTCTCAGTAGTTGGTGCTTTTAAAAAGAAGGTGGAGACTCTCGAACCGTGGCTTTTGTTGGCAAGGTTGAAAACCCATAGTCGGAAACAAAGACAAAACATGTACCAGAGCTCTTGGCTTTAAAACAGAGGTAATAATTTATTTTAGATCATGCATGTTTCGTCAACGAAAGCTAGCAGACAACTCAATCACTTTTCGAGATGGACAAGTTTCGAGGAACGGCTCCCGAATGAGGACGATCACATCCTCTTAATCTCCTTTGTTTATCACTGCCAAAGTTTTCTGATTTCTCATGAACAAAGCGTGAAGGAGGGTTTGTTTGTTATATTATCTTTTTGAGCCGGGCGCACTCAATGACAGGTCCTTCTCGTATTATGGGTTTGCACATTATACATGCAATCCCGGGGTGAAGCTTGTCCAACTTAAAAAGGTCATGAATTAACCACTACTTCCTCATGAACTTACAACAGAGGCACAAAATAAGAATGCTTTTTCTTTGAATAATTTCGAGATGGCACATGCAAGTCTCCGTTAGGAATGGCAGGTAAATACCATGTAGGAAGGTATGGTGGACTCATATGGCATAACTGGATTAAAGGATGTGGATGCACAAGCAGTCAGTCCGCTTAGTACAGGCGAAGGTTAGCAAAAGACTGGGAGCGACCAACTAAGAGAGCAATGACGGTCATAATCATGCAGAGCGACAAAGCAACATTGAATCAGGCATGGTAGTTATATCGCTGCTCAGAAACAAAAGATCATCAAGGCTTCACAGACTTTCTTTACAGTCTTAAATATGTGTGAGCATACGCCAAGTCAATCAAAATAAATTCTCGAAGGAAGATATTACTAAACCATACCACATCATAGGCAAACAAATCATGTTGGTACTCCAATAACACATTGGGAACCCTCCAGCTATTTGAGACTAACCATAAGAAACATGAACTACTAAGCGCCATCATGCACGTAGCATCTTTATCACAACCAATGCAACGGAAGCAAACTCTCTTAATAAGGTGAGCATGGTAATTAAAGAGAGTTCAAGCAACCAAATAAACAAAAGCTCTTTGAAAAGATAAGCATGAAAGCTAAGAGCTGAACATGATAGTAGCTATTAAAAGACAAAGAACACACACAACAAGGATAGACATGAAAATTCTATGTTATGTTCTAGGTAGAAGTGGAGCGTGTTTCTCTCCCACATAAAGAAAGCTGAGTTCCGACTCGTTATGAAAAACTAAAGAAAACTAAAAGCAAGACGCTCCAAGCATAGCACATAACACATGAAGTGATTAAAATATAGTGGAACAAAAGACGAACTGATAATGTTGATGGAGAAGGGGATGCACGGGGACATCCCCAAGCTTAGACGCTTGAGTCTCCCTGAATATTTCTTGGGGGTGCATGGGGGCATCCCCAAGCTTGAGCGCTTGACACTCCTGAATCTTTTTATCATCTTCCCTCGCACACTTGAAAACTCCCTTCATACATAAGTCATCATAATCTGATTAGCGAGGTTAGTACCCATAATAAAATAATTATACCTTGCTGGAAATAAGGATATTCTTGAAGGTCTACTGTTTCTCAAGATTGCCAAAAGGTTTTTGCAAATAAAAAGCAAGCTCTTGGTTTGCAAAATAAAGGAAAGGCAAAACAGGACAGAATCTGTGAAAAACAGAAAAGCAGGTAGTAATTGATTTGCTCGGGGCACTTTTGCAACTCTAATCAAAAAACTCAGAACAGACGCACGAAAGACAATTATATAGAGCACACTGTCGAAAAAATTCAGACCAAAAAGATGATCTGGTGATTTTATACGAATTTTTCTATCCAAGGACAGAATCTGTTTCCTGGACAGCGCCTCACAACTTTTGAACTTTCTAGCAATCAGAGGCTACACTTGGCACAAAATTGAAAAGCAAAGATACAATGATGATGCTACAGTAGTAACAACATCAAGACACAACAAAAGAAAAATAAATTTATTCATGTGGGCTGCCTCCCAAAAGCGCTTTCTTTTATGCCTTTAAGCTAGGCATAATGCATATAGATCAAGCTGTATCAATTGAACCATCATCAAGATCATCAAAAAGCTCTTCAATAATACAACTAGTCTTAAGAGGACTTTCAAATAAAGGCCTCATAGAGATACTTCTAGGTAGAAGACCAAAAGGACAAAATTCAAGGGAAGATTCATTTATAAATTCATCAAAGACAGGTGTTTCTTCCAAAGTCTTTACAGTTTCAACCCCTTTGGCAATAGGTGGATTACTTTTAGAGCGGGGAGCCTTTGGAACGTGAACGAACTTAGGATCCTTCTTTGCCGGAGTTTCTACCTTTTTGGTTTTGATTGAGGAGAAGGTGGTTCCTAGAGTATCAAAGATATCCTCAATCTTGTCTATCCTAGAAGAGTCCAAGTCATGGAATTTGACGGTCTCCAAAATTTTGAAAATTTTATGCATGGAGCTATCAAGTCTATTCAAATTCCTTTGGATCTTACGATCCAACTCATTTATCTTATTAATGCTTGGCATCTCTAGCTCTATCTTTTCAAGTTTTTTCATAATGTGAGCTAGGGTGATGTCCTCTCGAATGCTAACAACAGGGAGATTCCCAACAAGATTTTCAATAATACTAAGGGACTCCCAAACTGGGGCCTCTAGGAAATTCCCATTGATAGCAGTATCTAGAATAAACCTATTCCAAGAAGTAATTCCAAAATAAAAATTTCTAAGCAGGATAGTAGTAGGTTGCTTCTTGGTGGCTCTTTTTTGTGAATCATTAATTCTATACCAAGCATCTTTCAAACTTTCCCCACCTCTTTGTTTAAAGGTGAGAACTTCTGCCTCGTCAAAGACAAAAGGAGCCGACATAATGACAACTAAAGAACGAGATAAATATTTTTGTGATTTTCGATAAAAAGGTACTAAAGCAAAAACTGAAAGGTAAACTAACAAGACTAAAAGCAAAGGTAAAAGATAGCATGCAACTCCCCTATCTTGAAGAGTGGAGTCCCCGGCAACGGCGCCAGAAAAACTCTTGCTAGGCTTCTCGCCCCTCGTTGGTTACCCCAAGTGGAAGGTGTGAGATGTAGTGTTGCGGAAGTTTTTCCCTTGGCAAAGATACCAAGGATCGAATCCCTAGAGACTCCTAGGTTCAATAAGAAGGTGTCAACTGCTACGGCGCCAGATATTAGCAATCAACGTGGACCTGCACACAGATACAAATAACTTTGCTCCCAACGAGTACAGAGAGGTTGTCAATCCCTCCGGCCTTGTAGTTCACAAAGGATTAAACGCAAGTGATAGTAGTGATAGATATAATTGCAATAGTAAATAAAAGCGAAAAGTAAATAGCGGATGTGATCAATGATGGTAATATGGACCGGAGTCTCATGATGTTCACTAGTGATGTCTCTCTCCCAAAAGACGATAAAACAACTATGTGAGGTAAACGAATTACAGCTGGGCAATTGACAGGACCATGTGCGCAAACCAATGCTGACTACATTGCAAGAAAGGTTGAGGTTCAAAGCATGGGCGGTACGCCAAAGTAAGTAGGCCGAAATCCATCAATATCTACTACTAATCATCCACCTTGAGATATCTATCCAGAACATCTCGCTGGTATTAAGTTGCGAGTCCCACCCATAGTGTAAACTCAATGCAACAGACAACTGCATTAAAAGAACTTTGCGTAAAGTAAACAATCCTTGCACCCGCGGGCACAAGCACCGTTGTTTTCCCCCTTGTGGCAACAGCACATCCCCTAGACTCATGTTTCTGTCACTCAAACTAGTCATCGAGGGGCATGAACCCACAATCAAGCATAACGTTCCCTCTTGGAGTCACTACCTATTACTTGGCCAAAGCAATAAATAACAACGGAGAACATGCAAGAATTACTTACGAACATAAATATAAAAGAGGTAGATCAAATATATTACTCAAGCACAATCTGAACATAATCTCATAATCCATCGGATCCCAGCGAACTCATCATAGCAACAGCATAAGGATTACATATGTGCCTCGATCATGTAGGGCAGCTCACGAGGGCTAATTAGTGAAGCACAAGAACGGGAGGAGAACATCACATAACTACTGGTCATGGACTCATGGTCCAAGGGAGACTACTCACAACTCATCCGGGAGGCGTCCATGGTGGTGGAGAGGCTCTCGGTGGTGATCCTCCCCTCCGGTAGGGTGCCGGGAAGAGTTCTCCTGGTGCTCCCGATCTTGGAAGCGGCGGCGGCGGCGGAACAAAGATGAGATCGCGAAAAGAGTTCCTCCCTCGAGTGTTTCGGGAGACGCTTTAAATATATGCCAAAGGGGGGCATCGGAGGAGCCTCGGGTGGCCCAGGCCCCCCCCCCGACGCGGCCCGGGGGGGGGGGGTGGCGCCGCCAGGGCGCCTGGAGCCCTGGTGGCCCCCCCGGCTGTCCTTCGGGCGCACGGTAGTTTCTGGAACGCTAATTTTTTATATAATTTTTCTGGATTTTTCCTGGCAGTTCTCGTAATGTGAAAACCTGAAATACAAAAACAGCCGAAAACAGAAACTGGCACTGTGGTGCACTGAGTTAATAGGTTAGTCCAAATATGATCAAAAGTGTATGGAAGTGTATAAATATCATAGCAATATCACCCAAAAGAGGCATGGAGCAAGCAGAAATTATAGATACGTTTTGGACGTATCAGAGAGGAGCTTGCCGGGAAGGCCAACCAAGGCATCTGAAGGAACTTGCCGCGACGCGCCAAGCGTCCCGGCAAGGCCCGGTGAGCGGCAAGCTCCCGGATGCGATAAGACAACGACCGCGGCAAGGCGCTTGCCGCGGCAAGCTACCACCCTGTACCAGCGCTCCAGCGCATCCACCAACGTGTCGCTGTGGGGACCATTCCAGGCGTTCGTGGCGGAAGGCTGTGCAGCCAGCGGTGAGCGGTGGCAAGCGGCGCTGACAAGTTCGTCGCCGTGGCGAACGGTGGCGTCCTTGACGGTCCCTTTTTGCACTGTTTGGGCGACACAGACGGGCATTTAATGCCCTTGTCCCCTGTGTCAGGGTTAGGTATGATACACTGTACAGGTAGCTGTACCAACCGCAACATCTTTTTCATTTTTACCCTCAACTGCGTTGCCACCCGTCGGTGACCCCTTGAGCATGTAAAAGGAGGCCCATGCGCAACGTAGAGAGGGGGTCGAACACTCTCACGCTCGATTTCGTTAGCTGCTAGTGTGTACTGTAGCACCCAGCGCTCCCGAGCAAGAACTCAATACAAACCACAAAGCAGGAGTAGGGTTTTACGCATCCGTGCGGCCCGAACCTGGGTAAACTGCTCGTGTGCTTCGCCTCGATCCGCTCTTCGTGCGATCTCCGCCCCCGCCAAACCGAAAGGGACTCGGCCCGCCGGTCCCATAGGTGCTCGTGGATCAGTTTCCCCGACATCTTTGGCGCGCCAGGTAGGGGTGCGTCGAGGTTGTGTGAACCTGATCCGGCATCCACACGAGCTAGATCATCATCATCTTTATCAAAATGCCGCCGAAGAAGAAGGCTTCGGAGGCAGCTGCTCCGTCCGTGTCGATCCAACCACCGCCGGAGCCAACGGCTGGTGGGGTAGACGCCGGCGGAAGAACGGGCATCGACGAGGGAGCTCACGGTGCCGCCAAGTCCAAGGACAAAGTTGCGCTGCCCATCGGCGGCATAGTCGACTCGCACAACGACCGGGCGCACTCCAAGACCTCGGCGTCCGTGCATGCACCGCGCCCATCTCAGGAGGCGCGGGACCGGCAGCGTCATGGTACCCACGGTACCATACGTTTGCTGGGCCAAGATCAAGCTGGTGGGTCCCGGAACGCTCTAGACCAGCATGCACGCCAACATGCCGGCATGAGCAAGGCACGGTCGCCTGGACGGGATACTGCTCCTTCTAACGTAGTTAGAAGTCCGAGCATATCCCGCTCCTCACACCGTTCACCACCGCTACCCACCACTCCAGCAGAAGCTTTGGAACGAGCTCAACTTCTCCTAGATTACCCTCCAACGGCAGACAAGGCCGACGACTAGAGGGCCACCATTCAAAGTCGCATCGCCTTCGCCAACGGCGACACTCCACGGCAGCCGAGTACATCGCAGCCGCGGCAAGTCAGCCAGGCACGGGCCGATGGCGACAAGACCGGTGGGGGTGCAACCACCGTCCACTCTCCGCCCCGAAGGCCAAAATCGCCGACTCGCCGGATCCACCTCGACAGTGACTCCACCGCGTCGTCAGATCCACGAGCTCGTCGCGATCAGCGCCAAGTTCTTCACGAACGACAGCAAGAGGATGCTCGTACTCGCATCGAGCGCCAAAGAGAAGCGCGGCGTCAATCAGACCAGCGCACTGGGCCCGCTGTCGACATGCACGCGCCAGGGGAACCAGGCGACTTGCCGTACGTGGTAGGTTGTCCTGCGTTTACTCGTGAGCTGCGACAAGTCCAGTGGCCCAGCATGAAGAATTTCAAACCAGACGTACCAGAGAAGTACGACGGCAAGATGCATTCGTCGGAGTTCCTCAGCATCTACACCATGGCAGTGCAAGCTGCCGGGGGGCGGGACGACAAGATCCTTGCCAACTACTTCCCGCTGGTGCTCAAGCCCAACGTCAGGTCCTGGCTCATGCACTTGCCGGACAACTCCATATCCTCCTGGGCTGACCTGTGCCATCAGTTTGTTGGCGCCTTTACAGGCGGCCACAAACCTCATGGCCAAGAGAGTGACCTTCATCTGCTCGCCCAGAAGGAAGGAGAACCCCTGCGCAAGTATATCCAGAGATTCAGCCGTGTACAGCACAACATCCCAGATGTCCACCCTGCCGCTGTTATCAGCGCGTTCCATCAGAACGTGCGTAACCGCACGATGAGGGAGGAGATGGCGATGTGCAAGATCAGGGACGTCAGTGAGCTGTACGCCCTGGCTGACAAGTGCGCACGTGCTGAGGAAGGGAGGAAACTCCCCGGAGAGGATACAAGAGCAGCAGGATCTGACAGTGATGATGCTGCCCCGGCAAAGAAAAACCGGCGGCGGAACAACAGGAAAAAGAAAAACAAAGATGTGTTAGTCGTTGAGCAGTCCGGCAACCAAGGTGGCGCCGCGAAAGCCAAAGTTGGTAGCTACGGCAAGGAGACTGCCGCATGCACCAACTGCCAGGCTGTGGCGGCCGCCGACAAGCAGGACAGCACTGACAAGCAGTACTTCAAGACCCACCGCACCAAGGGTCATGACCTCCAGAACTGCAAGAGGGTCGAGCAGCTCGTCGAGCAGCAGAAGGCTGAGTACGAGCGACGCGACAAGGAGAAGGCCCAAGGAGGTACTGGAGGATCCGGCCAGAAGCGCCCCGACCGGGGAGGACGCCGCGGCAAGGCCAAGCAGCGGCAAGGAGACAGACCTCCCCGCGGCCGCGACAAGGATGAAGATGACGACGACGACGAAGACATGGATGATGTCGAGACCAGTGAGCAGGAGTTCCAGAAAGCCACAGAGGTCTTGCGTTGATGGCGGTGCTTCTCTGCATACTTCACACCGCCAACTCAAGCAGTGGGTGCGGGAAGTTAATGCAGCAGAACCACCTGTCGAATCGCAAGCTTCTGAAATGGTCCAACACGCCTATCATCTTTGATATTGAGGACCATCCTGATCGCACAACTGCGATCGGGTGCTTGCCGATGTTGGTTTCACCAACTATCCGCAACCTTAAGGTCACTAAGATGCTAGTTGACGGCGGGGCCGGCTTGAACCTGATCTCGTCCGCTGTACTCCAGAAACTCCAGATCCCTGACAGCGAGCTCGAAGAGACCGGCACATTCCAAGGAATCAACCCGGGAAGGAGCAAGCCAAAGGGGAAGATCACGTTGCCAGTGACATTTGGCGGCGAGCTGAACTTCACGACTGAGAGGGTCACCTTTGACGTTGCCGATTTCCCATTGCCTTACAATGGGATACTCGGTCGTCCAGCACTCGCCAAATTCATGGCAGCCTCTCACTACGCATACAACATGCTCAAGATGCCAGGCCCGATAAGCGTCATCTCTGTCCCTGCCGACAAGAAGGATGCTCTTATCTGTGCCGACAAGATCTACCGGGAAGCAGCAGCCGCAAAAGATCGCAAGACACTTGCCGCTGAAGCTCCCGGGGGGAAGAAGAAGACCAAGTCCGACAAGAGCTCTGATGCCCACTCCGGCAAGCGCACCTCTTTGGAGTGCTGCGCTACCGTCGAGGACGCACCATCGAGCTCCACCGGCAAGTGTAAGAAGACGATGGCAGCTCCGCCAGAGACCAAGAAGGTGTCCGCCAAGGAGGACGGCACTGGTGGTACCTTCACTATCAGTGCCACACTTGACCATAAATAGGAAAGCACACTCATTGCTTTCCTGTGGGCGAACGTCGATGTGTTTGCGTGGCAACCGTCTGACATCCCCGGTGTTCCCAGGAAAGAAATTGAGCACCATCTTGCCGTCTGTCCTCATGCGCGGCCCGTCAAGCAGAAAGTTAGGAAACAAGCAGTGGAGCGCCAAGAATTCATCGCAGAAGAAGTCAAGAAGTTGGAAGCAGCAGGCCTTGTCAGAGGAGTGCTCCATCCTACGTGGTTGGCCAATCCTGTAGTCGTGCGCAAGGCAAACGGGAAATGGAGGCTTTGCATCGACTTCACCGATGTCAATAAAGCTTGTCCCAAAGACCCATTTCCCTTGCCGTGCATTGACCAGATTGTTGACTCCACGGCCGGATGTGACTTGCTTTTATTTCTTGACGCCTACTCAAGATACCATCAAATCTTCATGGCAGAAGAGGATGAGGAGAAGACCGCATTCATCACTCCATGTGGCACGTACTGTTTCATATGGATGCCTTTCGGTTTGAAGAATGCTGGTTCACATTTGCAATGGTAGTCCATACTGCTTTTGAGTCACAAATACACAGAAATGTGGAAGCCTACATGGATGACATAGTGGTCAAGAGCAAGGACAGGGCTACTCTGATTCAAGATTTAGACGAGACCTTTGCAAATCTGCGCAAGATCAGCCTCAAGCTCAACCCCGAGAAGTGTGTGTTTGGAGTCCATTCCGGCAAGATTCTCAGGTTCTTCGTGTCTCAGAGGGGAATTGAAGCCAATCCCGACAAGATCAAGGCCATTGAGCAGATTGAAGCACCAAAGCGTGTCAAGGATGTACGAAGACTTGCCGGTTGCGTGGCTGCTCTCAGTAGGTTTATCTCCAAGTCTGCTGAGCACGCCCTGCCATTTTTCAAAATATTGAAAAAGGCAGGTCCAATGAAATGGACTCCGGAAGCGGAGGCTGCGCTGCAAGACTTGAAGAGGTACCTGTCCTCCACTCCAATACTTGTCGCACCTAAGCCACAAGAGAAGTTGCTGTTGTATCTAGCGGCAACCAATCAAGTGGTTAGTGCTGCGTTAGTTGTGGAGAGGGAGGCAGATGATGAGCCAGCAACCGCGGCAGGAACATCCAGCGACAAGCAGGGGGCTTCCCCGACAAGCTCTGGTCCCGACAAAGATGGATCTGCGCAGGCGCAAGAGGAGATACGGAAGAGGATGGTGCAGCGCCCAGTTTACTTTGTCAGTTCCCTTCTGCAGGGGCTAGGTCAATGTACTCTGGTGTGAAGAAATTGCTTTTCGGCCTCCTCATGGCCTCGAGAAAGCTGCGCCATTACTTCCAAGCACATGAGATCACAGTTGTCACTCGCTTTCCGCTGAAGAGGATACTGCAGAATCCAGAAGCAACAGGCAGGATCGTTGAGTGGGCACTGGAACTGTCAAGCTTTGGCCTCAAGTTTGAGAGCACTTCAACTATCCAAAGCAGAGCATTGGCAGAATTCATAGCAGAGTGGACGCCAACACCAGACGAAGAAATTCCAGAAACGAGCATCCCCGTCAAGGAAGCAAGTAAAGAGTGGCTGATGTACTTTGATGGTGCTTTCTCGCTGCAAGGCGCCAGTGCTGGCGTGCTGCTTGTCGCACCCACTGGAGAGCACCTCAAGTACGTAGTCCAGATGCACTTTCCCAAGGAGCAAGCGACAAACAATACCGCAGAGTATGAGGGTTTGCTTGCCGGTCTCAGGATCGCGGCAGACCTTGGGATCAAGAAGCTCATTGTCAGGGGTGACTCGCAGCTTGTCGTCCGCCAAGTGAACAAGAATTATCAGAATCCGTTGATGGAAGCTTACGTCGATGAAGTGAGAAAGCTAGAAGAGCACTTTGACGGCCTACAGATGGAACATGTTCCAAGAGCTCAGAACGACATCGCCGATGGCCTGTCAAAGTGCGCCGCACTTAAGTTACCTGTGGAACCAGGGATCTTTGTGCACAAGCTGACTCTACCATCCGTAACGCCATCAACTGGACAAAGCAAGAAGAGGAAGTTGATTTCTGGTGACTATTTTCTGGCAGAGCTTCCCGAAGCCGCTGCCAAGAAGGTCCCCAAGATCAACTCCAAGAATGCTGAGGAGCAATCTGCTCCGGCAAGCCCTAGGGTTTGTTCCGTTGAAGTAGACGCTCCCGACAAGTTTTGCTCCGGCAAGCTTGCCGGGGAACATCAAACTCCGGCTGAACTGTAGGTCCTCGCCGTAGAAGCGGATGTTCCCGCAGCAGCAAATGTGCCTTTAGTCCTTGTTGTCGAGCCACAAGCTCCAGCATGGGCACATCAGATTGTCCGTTTCCTTCAGACAGGAGAACTTCCCGAAGAGCAAGAAGAAGCGGAAAGAGTAGCCCGGCAGTCAAGTATGTACCATTTTGTCGACAACACACTGTGTAGAAGAAGACTCAACGGTGTGAAATTGAAGTGTATTCACCGGGAAGACGGACAAAAGCTGTTGGCGGAGATACATGGAGGCATATGTGGTCACCACATTGGTGCAAGAGCACTTGTCGACAAAGCATTCCGGCAAGGTTTCTTTTGGCCGACAGCCCTCCAGGATGCAACTGCACAAGTAACCAAGTGTGAAGCGTGCCAGTTCCATTCCAAGCAGATACACCAGCCAGCTCAAGCTCTCCAGACGATCCCTTTATCCTGGCCATTTTCGGTCTGGGGGCTCGACATCCTCGGCCCCTTTCCCCGCGCAGCCGGGGGCTTTGAGTACTTGTACGTTGTCATCGACAAGTTCACAAAGTGGCCGGAAGTGGAACCAGTGAGGAAGGTGACAGCACAGTCAGCAGTCAAGTTCTTCAGGTCGATTGTTTGCCGTTTCGGGATCCCTAACAGGATCATCACCGACAACGGTACGCAATTCACGAGCGGCACCTTCATGCAGTACGTCCAAGATCTTGGCACCAAGGTCTGCTCCGCTTCTGTTGCTCACCCGAAAAGCAACGGTCAAGCGGAGAGGGCAAATGCTGAAGTGTTGCGTGGCCTCAAGACCAGAACTTTCGACAGGCTGCACAAGTGCGGAAGAAACTGGATTGAGGAGCTGCCGGTGGTTCTTTGGTCGATCAGGACGACGCCAAATCGAGACACTGGACAGACACCTTTCGCTCTGGTCTATGAAGCAGAGGCAGTTCTCGCCACGGAACTCGTATACGGGTCACCTCGAGTGCTCGCTTATGATGAGCTTGAGCAAGAGCAGCTGCGACAAGATAACGCGCTGCTCCTTGAGGAAGACCGTCTTCAGGCTGCTGTACGAGCTGCTCGCTACCAGCAAGCTTTGCGCCGCTACCATAGCCGCAAAGTTAACGCCAGAAGTCTCGAGGAAGGCGACCTTGTTCTTCGGCGCGTTCAGTCCGCCAAGAATTCCAACAAGTTGACGCCGAAGTGGGAAGGCCCTTACCGGGTGAAATGAGTCACTAGGCCTGGCGCTGTCCGCCTTGAGACCGAAGATGGCTCTCCGGTGAGCAACTCCTGGAACATCGAGCATCTTCGTAAGTTTTACCCGTAAGGCGCGGTTGCCGGACCCTGTTCCAGCAACAACCTTTTGTACAAGTCTTGCTGCTGTTGCATGTAATCCTTTGTACAAAGTCGGGCGTAGACCCCGTGCATAAGTAAAGCTCATGTGCTCCGCACATCTTGTCAATTTCATGCTTTCTATATTTTGCATGTGATAACTGACACTTTGTGCAGCACCAACCCCCGATAAGCAATAACGAGCCTTAAGGCTCCATATCGCTGTTTTCTCTTTTTTCTTTTCTCAAGGAAAGGAAGGTTCCCTCGCCCACAAGTTTGCCGGGGGGGGAGGAGAAGATAGTGGTATGGACCGGGCGCGTTCAAGAAAGTTTCGCCTTGCCGGGAAGCAAACAACAGAAAAGCTAAGTTGCCAAAGTTTGAGCAATCAGATTTTATATTTTTTAAGTTATCTTCCTTGAACGACCGTGCTTTGTATGGAAAACCTGTGCGCGGAGGAACCAACTCATAGCTAGTTGCGCCCTTACTTTGTTTCGAGTTCGCTCAACGACTTAAGTTTGCTGCGACTAGTGTCGCGCCCTTACTTTGTTTCGAGTCCGCTCAACAACTTAAGTGTGCTGCGACTAGTTGCGGAAAGGTTTCTTGTCGGCAAAGGCACCGCCAGCAGGCTGCTGACGTTCCGCACTCAGTGCTCGCGGCTAAGGTGCCTGCGCCGGCAAGTTCCCTAAAAGCGTAGGGCAGAAACATACAAAGGAAGGAATCAAGTAAAGGAAATAACATTGCGATCATGACCAAAAATAGAGTTATATTACAAGGTAGCTTGTCGCAGCTCTAACAGATTGTTCTTATAACATGACTAGCAGTGACAAAAGAAGAAGAAAATGGGCGGCCTAATCTATGCGATCGCCCTCAACCCTCTTGATCCTGCTCACCTTGTCCACAATGGGTGCGACAAGGGCCTTGAGCGCCTCCAGATCAACATCCTGCGGCAGGGACTTGAGGACGTTGGTGAGGTTGAGGCCCGGGTTGCGGAAGGCCACCTTCACCAACACCTTTTGGAGAGCTCCCGCGCAGAGCTTGCGCGACTCGTCGGCCAGCTGCTTTGGGATCCTCTCCCGGAGTCGCTGGAGGGCCGTCGCCACGCCTTTGAAGAATAGGGTGAGCTTGGCGTTGGGCTGGAGGCTCTCATCGGAGGGATACCCGAGATCCTCCATCCCCAGTTGCGCCAGCTCCTTGTCAATATCCGCGGCAGCGTTCACGAGACCCTCCGTCCAGTGCTCGACGGTCTCCCTAAATGTGTTCTGGACGGCAGCAGCACTCGCCAGCAGCGCCTTCTCAGCCTTGATCTCCTCCTTCAAGGCCGCCTCCCGCTCCCTGGCGCCGTCCAGCGTCTTGGTCAAAGTGGTCAGCTTCAACTCAAGATCAGCGTTGGAGTCCTTGGTGGCGGCAAGATCCTTGCCCTTCTCGGCGAGGCGGACCTGCAGCTCTGAGTGGCTGTGGGCGTCCTTCTCCCGCTCATGCTTGAGCGCGGCAAGCTCCTCGCCGCTCGCCTTGAGATCGGCCTCCAGCTGCGCCACCTTCGTCTCCAGCTCTTTCTTGGCGACCTCAGCAGCTGCGGCAGCGTCCTCTGCTTGCTTGAGGGCTCCGCCAAGTGATTGCTCGCGCGCAGCAAGATCCTCCTCGTGGCTATCGAGGTTAATCTTCCGCTGCGCCAGCTCGCCCTCTTGCGTGGACAGATTCTCAGCGGCAAGCCGCTGCTGCTCTTCGACATCGGCCTTCTCGAGGAAGAAGGCCATCTGCTCCTCGGCAAGTTGCTCCTGCTCCTCTGCCAAGGACCGGAGAGCTGCCTGGTGAAGACCCCGGAGCTCCTCCGCGCGCTTCTCGATGTCTGCTCCCGCCCTCGCGGCAAGCGCCTCACGGGACTCCAGCTTGGCTTGCCGAGCGCGGTAGAGCGACAACAGCTTCCGCAGCAGCCGCTCCTCCTCAGGCTCGCCGCTGCTGCTGCTTGGCGCGTCGACAAGCGTCAGCCCAGCGGAGGAGAGCACTTGTCCGTCAAAGCTCTCCCCTTCGACCAGCGCCCTGGACATGGACGCCCAGGGGAGGCTGATGAAGACGCCGTCGCCGGCCTTCAGGTAGACGCCTGGCTGGGGCTCTTCGGAGCCTGGCGCTGCGGCAGCGGCGGAGGGATCGACGGTCGGTGTAGCGCCCGGCGCTCCTGCGGCCTCAGGGCCGTCAGTGCGATCGCCGGACCCCTCGCCAGCTGCTGCGGCGGCAGCCTTGGCGGCCTCATCGCCGGCGGGATCGTCAGCATCGGCCGCCTCTTTGGTGGCAGCGGCGTCGCCGCTGTTGCCGCGCGTATTCTCCTCGACAGCGACCTCCGTCTCCATCGGCTCCACAGCGGATGGATCTGACGGCCGGAAAGGGGAGAAAAACAGTCAAGCAAATATCCAAAAAGAAGAATCAAAAGAAGAAAAGCCCAAGGGAAGTTTGAAGCGAGAGGATTACCTGTGCGAGCCGGCTCCTCGGCAGGCTCCCTTGCCGGAGAGCTTTCCCTTGGCGGCGCAGTCGCGGTCTCCGCCGGCGAAGGGCCGCTAGCGCCGTCCCTCGCCGGAGGACTCTCCCTTGCCGGAGAACTCCCCCTTGCCGGAGAGCTCCCCCTCGCCGGAGGACTCTCCCTTGCCGGAGAACTCCCCCTTGGCGGCGTAGTTGAAGCAGATGGCATGTCGGGGGCGGTCTCCGGGCGCTCCTGGTGCGGCTGCTCTGCTCCTACACGAACCAACAATCAAGATATCAGTAAAGATAGAACGCCCACGCGCGCCTAACAGCGGAAAGTGAACCATACACTTACGCTGGGGGCTGCGCTGGGGGCTGCTCTGAAGATCAGTTGCCGGGTCCAGCAAGTTTGTCTCCGGCGCACCCCCTGCTGTCGCGGTGGGCTCGTCCTCGATGACAATCACCGGGACCTTGGCTCTCTTTGCCGCCCTCTGGGCCACAGTTCTAAAAAGGAACAAGTTCAGAGTGAGGCAAGTGAGATACAAGACAAAACAGCAAGAATTGAAGCAATACAAGTACAACAAGAATCTTACTCTTCTTCTTCCTCGTCGGAGCTGAGCACGGAGAAGTCGAAATCCGGCTCACGCCCGGCGCGAGGAGGCGGAGGAGTAGGCTCCCTTGGCCGCTTGGCGGGAGCAGTGGCGGTGGTCTGAGACGACCCCGCTCCGGCTGCCGCCGTGGCGTGGGGAGCGGCAGGAGCAGAAGCGGTGGTCCGGGCCGACCCCGCTCCAGTGGCTGCAGAAGCGCGAGGTGCTCCCGCGGCAACTATGCTTGCTGCGGAGGAGCGTGTCGCGCGGCGCGGCAGCTGTTGACCCGTCTGCCGCTCCGCTACGTCCCCGGCCTTGCGGAGATGCCTTCTTGGTGGAGCTGGAGGCTCGTCTAGCGGCGAGCTGCCTGAAGATGAGGAGGAAGAGGAGTCGATCTATAGCGAGCCGCTCGTATCCTCGGCGGGCCCGCTCGACTCGACGTCTTGCTCGGCGGGCTCGCTTGACTCGGCGTCTTGCCCGGCAAGCTCCCCCTCGCCGGCAAATTCCCCTCGCTCGGCAAGGCTTGCCGCCTTTGCTGCCTCTGCCTCCTCCACGGTGAATCCGAACTCACCCGCGGCTGCGGCTGCCGCCGCCTCTTCCAGCCTGGTGGCGATGCGCGCCAGCTCCGTATCGGTGGTGTCACGGGTGAGGCCCTTCTTCTCGTCGGGGCGAATCGGCACTTCTTCCAAGCTGTCGAAGAACTCCTGCACAGCGTCCTCTGCAGGCTCTTGCCAAGTTGGGTCGATCCCATGCGAGTCGCACAGCGGCATCATCGCGCGGATGCGGCTGAGCGCGGAGTTGTTGCACAGCGGAACGACACCCCTCGGCAACCTGAACACTTCGGGATGATCGGGGTCATACTTGAACAGCTCCTGGAGCATCGCGTTGAGCTCCAGGACAGTGAAGTTGAAGTTGAGGCCCGGGCGCAGCCTCATGATGTCTGCCGCATTCTCGAACTCCCAGGCGGGTCTCTTCCTCTCCTGCAGGGGGGCGATGCGGCGGCGAAGGAAATCTGCGCCAACTGCGCCTACAGTGAGCCCAGCAAGCCTGAGGTGTTGGATCCGGGCGACGGCAATCTTTAGCCTACCGTCTTCCGGGGCCAAGTTGCTCCAGTCGTTGCCGCGTACTACTGGGGCTTGGCGCCGGGCGGTAAATGGCTGCGGGTTCTCCTCGACAATCCAGCACCAGTTAGCTCTCCATTCCTCCCATTTGCTGCGGAGCTCTCCCTCCAGATAAGCTTCCTTCTTGTGGGCTCTTGAGATGCAGGCGATTCCGCTGGATAGAGGCTCTCCTCTCTCAACTCGAGATATAAAGAAGTGGCGGAAAAGGGCTACATTGGGATGGACTCCGACAAAGTTTTCGCAGAGATGTGCGAAAACTGCCATGGTCATAACGGCATTGGGGGTGAAGTCAAGGAGGTGGAACCCGTAGGTGTTCATAATGTCGCAGAAGAATTCAGAGAAAGGCGGGCAGAGCCCGCAGTAGAAGAACAAGGCGAAGAACGCGTATCCATTCGGAGCCATTTTACAAGCAACGGCTGGAAGTACCTTCGTGCGCGGGTGCGCCCGCGTCTCCCCCGACCAGAAGAGGTAGTAGTTCTCCCTCAGCTCCCGCGCGGCAAGCTTGGGGGGGG
>LR738715.1:640244822-640257768 GCA_902687465.1 Secale cereale
ACGGCGTTGGTGGTGCTGGTGGCGATGGGGGGGGGCGGAGCGCTGCTCTCTTTCAGCTTTGGGAAGAAGGGGAGCGGCGGAGGTTTTCGAGGTTGGAATAGGACTGGCGGATGGACGAGCTGCCCCTGTTTCCCCTGCTTATAAGGAGGGAGGGGGCGGACGTTCCGCATTTCCGAATAAAGAAACCGACCACGATCTCTCCCACGACGCCGCAATCAACGTGTGACGTTCGGGGAGGGCGCGGTGGATACGGAGTAAGATACGGCGTAACCCAGGCCGCGCGTGCCTGTGCACTATTTTGGGCCTGGCCCAACAGCGCTCGGCACCGTGTATGGCCCAGGCCCGGGGGCTCCTGTCGGTGTACTAAAGTAGGGGTACCCTAGTATCCCGAACTTGTGCACGGGCAGTCGCAGCGCCCCGCGGCAAGGCTTGCCGGGTGACTGCCAAGGTCCTCCGTGGATCCTTTGGAGCCATTCAAGAACAAAATATTCAAGTCAAGGAGACAAGGCCCCGGCAAGAGGAGCTTGCCTGGAAGGCCACTCAAGGCACAAGACCCTGGCGAGAGGAGCTTGCCGGAAAGGCAAACCAAGGCATCTCAAGGAACTTGCCGCGACGCGCCACGCGTCCCGGCAAGGCCCGGTGAGCGGCAAGCTCCCGGACGCGACAAGACAACGACCGCGGCAAGGCGCTTGCCGCGGCAAGCTACCACCCTGTACCAGCGCTCCAGCGCATCCAACAACGTGTCGCTCTGGGGACCCTTCCAGGCATACGTGGCAGAAGGCTGTGCAGCCAGCAGTGAGCGGTGGCAAGCGGCGCTGACAAGTTTGCCGCCGTGGCGAACGGTGGCGTCCCTGACGGTCCCTTTTTGCACTTTTTGGGCGACACAGACGGGCATTTAATGCCCTTGTCCCCTGCCGTCAGGGTTAGGTATGATACATTGTACAGGTAGCTGTACCAACCGCAACATCTTTTTCATTTTTACCCTCAACTGCGTTGCCACCTGTCGGTGACCCCTTGAGCATTTAAAAGGAGGCCCATGCGCAACGTAGAGAGGGGGTCGAACACTCTCACGCTCGGTCTCGTTAGATGCTAGTGTGTACTGTAGCACCCAGCGCTCCCGAGCAAGAACTCAATACAAACCACAAAGCAGGAGTAGGGTTTTACTCATCCGTGCGGCCCGAACATGGGTAAACTGCTCGTGTGCTTCGCCTCGATCCGCTCTTCGTGCGATCTCCGCCCCCGCCAAACCGAAAGGGACTCGGCCCGCCGGTCCCATAGGTGCTCGTGGATCAGTTTCCCCGACAACGCAGGATGATGTGGTGCTTATGGGAGGTAGATGGCGAATAGAGAGGGTGGGAGAGAGAAGGGGAGGGAGCGATAGACAGATATGCATTATATACATAGGTGCAGTCGAAAACACAAATCAAAGGCCCGTGGCAATGTGCGGGCATTCTACTGGTTTTTGAACTTCCCTTTCTTGGTCAAGTGACATTTAGAGTTTGCACTAACCAGATATTAGAATAGCAAAAATAAGCTTAAGTTGTCATGTGAGGCTCACAAAACCTGATTCTTTCATTGGGCGTCAGCCCTAGGCCCCGTTTGGGAGCTCTGTATCTTTGGAGCATCATTCTAAGAATACTTTGGTTTTCAACACCATTGAAGTATTAAATACTTTGAGGTGTTTGGCTTTAGAATATTTTGGTTTTCCAATACTTGAACTTTATAAGTACTTCACTGCCAAACTAAGTCTTAAAATTTCTCCTGTTTATTATATTTTCTTGATTGTTGGATCCATGCAATATTAATCAAGTATCTATATTTCAGCTAGATTTTTGTTTATTCGGTTTCAGATGGTTTCCTTGGCACCTCAGACCATTTTAATGTTATCTCTTTGGGTTCTCCTATTTAGCTCATGGCTCTAACTTTTGTTGAAGGGAACTCAAGATTTCACATGATATGCCATCTCTTTCATTTGGCTTATTGGAGCATAAAATTTGTAAATTTGGTGACCTAAAAGTAGTTTTTGGTATAGGTGATTTAAAATGAGTGCAATCTTTTTTTTTCGCTCTTCTCCGACGGATACCTAAATTTGTATGTGCACGCAAGGGATGGAAGAGAAGAGAAACATTAAGATTTTTCATGCTTTCGGCCAACATTCCCATTCATAGCTTCCTTTTTTCGTGGCAACACATGAATGTAGAGCTGTCGTGGTATAGCGTGAGAAAAAGGACGAGTCAAGTATACAACCATGTGGTACTAGAACTAAGATAGGAAGGCAGTTGTTGCCCTTGTCCCATACTGCTGGCCTTCCACGACTATGTCAATTACTATCTCACTTGGAATACGAGTTGGTGGATTTTATGATAAGAGTGAGGGTTAAGAGTGAGCGGGATGGGGTTAGCAGGTGTCTGAGCAGAATAATTTCTCTACTTTCGAAAATGTGGCAAATTTCATTTCATTAGAGATTACTTTGCAACAGATTGCACAAGTGAGGGATTCATATATTTCCACCAAGTTGTACAATTTTTTGGTTAGGATAGAAGGATAAATGCATTGGTTGGTTGCTTCAAAAGTTAATAATAAACAGTGGTGTATCAGTTGCATGTTGAACAACGGGCATAATAATATTTTTGTCTCGTGGTAATGCGCAACATTCAACTATATGTGACAACGTGGCAATGCCATCATGGGCGGCGCATGGCTCATACCCTTGATGGCGGTGGTGGATTGGTGTGAACATGAGGGATGATCAGGGCAGAGAGCGGGGCAATTGGCGTGGGACTCCTCCTTGGCGGTCCATGAGCAAGTACGGTGTAAAGAAGAGAGGGGACCATAGCGAAGATGAGGTGGGCATCATCCTGTGTGTTAGAAATAACATGATGGATAGCCCGTAGCAACGCACGGGTGTTCTACTAGTTTTTTAGAGTTACAGAAGTATTCGAAAGTTACAGATTGTTACAGACTGTTCTGTTTTTGACAGATTCTGTTTTTCGTGTGTTGTTTGCTTATTTTGATGAATCTATGAGTAGTATTGGGGAGTATGAATCATAGAGATGTTGGAATACAGTAGGTTTAACACCAATATAAACAAATAATGAGTTCATTACAGTACCTTTGAGTGGTGGTTTGTTTTCTTATACTTACGGAGCTCACGAGATTTTTGGCTAAGTTTTGTGTTGTGAAGTTTTCAAGTTTTGAGTATGGCTTTGATGGCCTATGGAACAAAGAATGGCAAGAGCCCAAGCTTGGGGATGCCCAAGGCACCCCAAGGTAAAATTCAAGGACAACCAAAAGCCTAAGCTTGGGGATGCCCCGGGAAGGCATCCCCTCTTTCGTCTTCATCTATCAGTAACTATACTCTGGACTATATTTTTATTCACCACATGATATGTGTTTTGCTTGGGGCGTCATGTACGATTTGAGTCTTTGCCTTTTAATTTGCCACAATCATCCTTGCTGGACACACCTTTTGAGAGAGATAAATATGGTCTAGAATTTGTTAGAATACTCTTTGTGCTTCACTTATATCTTTTGAGCTAGATAGTTTTGCTCTAGTGCTTCACTTATATCTTTTAGAGCACGGTGGTGATTTTATTTTGTAGAAATTGTTGATCTCTCATGCTTCACTTATATCCTTTTGAGATTCTTTTAGAAAAACATGGTAATGTGCTTTGGTTATAAAACTAGTCCTAATATGATAGGCATCCAAGATGAATATAGTAAAAACTTTCATATAAAGTGCATTGAATATGATGAGAAGTTTGATACTTGATGACTGTTTTGAGATATGAGGATGGTGATTTAGAGTCATGCTAGCGGGGTAATTATGAATTTGAGAAACACTTGTGTTAAAGTTTGTGATTCCCGTAGCATGCACGTATGGTGAACCGCTATGTGACGAAGTTAGAGCATGAGGTATTTATTGAGTGTCTACCTTTGTGTGGAGGTCGGGGGCACGCGATGGTTAACTCCTACCAACCTCCCCCCTAGGAGCATGCGTTGATTGATTTGTTTTTATGGCTCGTAAATTTTTGCAATAAGTATATGATCTTTATGACTAACGTTGAGTCCATGGATTATACGCACTCTCACCCTTCCACCATTGCTAGCCTCTCTTGTACCGCGCAACTTTCGCCGATACCATACACCCACCATATACCTTCCTCAAAACAGCCACCATACCTACCTATCATGGAATTTCCATAGCCATTCCGAGATATATTGCCATGCAACTTTCCACCGCTCTGTTCATATGACACGCTTCATATTGTCATATTGCCATGCATGATCACGTAGTTGACATCGTATTTGTGGCTAAGCCACCATTCTCAATTCATTCATACATGTTACTCTTGATTCATTGCACACCCGGTACACCGCCGGAGGCATTCATATAGAGTCATATTTTGTTCTAGCTTCGAGTTGTAATCTTTGAGTTATAAGTCAATAAAAGTGTGATGATCTTCATTTTTAGAGCATTGTCCCATGTGAGGAAAGTGTAATGCCCCGGATGTAATACTTTCCCTTTTTGGCAATATATAACTTTGGCTTCATCAGTTCCATTCCGGGTTCTTCGTCTTTTCGGGTTTTCGTCGTTTTGTCGTGTGCGTGTGTGCATTCATCCATGTCATGTTGTCATGTGCATTGCTTTGCAATTGTGTTGTCCTTTGCATCTGGTCCCACTCATTCCTTCCCGTTGTCCATTTCAAGTTCCGACGCTCTCACACGTGCCCGTGACTTCCCGGAGTCCTTCTTTTGTGTTTGGCCGTGTAACGTTTCCGGTTTGGCGTGAGACTTGTCGTGCGATGTTGTTTTGTTATGTGTAACCCGCCTGTCAAGTTGCGTCGCGTTTGGAGTTCGTTTGATGCTCCAACAGTTATCCTCGTGGGCTAAAAGTACCTCCTCTTGAGGCCCAAGAAACCCCTCCAACAGCCCACCAACCCAACTCAAACCCTTCCCTTCATCTAGGCCGTTCAATTGTGATCTCGTGGCCGAAAACCTCTCCTCATTTGGACAACCCTAGCTCCTTGTGCCTATATAAACGTCCACCCCCTCCAATTTTTGTGTCCAAAACCCTAGTGTTTCCACCTCTGCCGCGCCATGCTTCCACCGTTGCCGCGCCGTGCTTCCACCGTTGCCGAGCCATGCTTCCAACCTCGCCGCGCCGTGCTTCCGACCTCGCCGCGCCGTGCTTCCGACCTCGCCGCGCCGTGCTTCCGAGCCCTCCGCCGCGCCGCCTTCGTCTTCTACCTCCAGCCCGTGCGCCGCCGCCGGAGCGCCGCCGGCCGGACCTCTCTCGCCGCCGGCCGGACTCCTCTTGCCGGAGCTCCTCCGCTGCCCGGCCCGCAGCCCGCCGGACCTCGCCCGGTCTCCTGCCGCCGCCTGCTCCCGTCCTCGCCGCCGGGCCGCGCCCCTCCCACCGGCGGCCTCGAAGGAGCAGCCAGCCGCCGCCTCGGGCGCTCGAGGCGCCAGCCCCGACCAGGATCGATCGATCCGATCTGGGTCGCTGGGGCCGAACCCTAGCGGATCCGCATCGGGTGCCCCGGGTCGAACCCGGTTGACCGCGACCCGTTGACCCGCTGCTGCCCGATCCGCGACCCGTTTGACCGTCCAGCAGGTTGTCTCTCGTTTTTTCCCCTAAGTCTGTAGTTTTTCAGTGCCTGATGCAGTTTTGTGATGAGGATATCTTTTACTGTGCATGTCCGTTTTGTGTGTATGATATGTCAAAATGATCGTGGTGACTTGTACTATGTTTTGTTCCATTGTGCCATGCATGTTTGAGGTCATCTAGATGTCTTAATCTTCATGGGAAGAGTGCTACTTGTTATAAACTGCTGCTATTAGTTGTTTTCATGCCATGTTTGCAATGTGATATCTTGTTGCATGTTTATCCAAATGAAGCAAATGATATGTCCACATGTTCATCATGCGATGCTCTACATGTTGGTTGCTTTAGCTTGCATGATAGATTTCATCTTGCCATGTTTATCTCCTTTGCAAAAGTGCTTGTGGCTGTTATGTTGTTAAACTTGTTACGAGATGCCTAGTTGAGGTGCTCGTTGCTATTGATGTGGTTGTCCCCATGTTGCATGCTTATATGTTTTGGACTCCCCATCATGTGTACTTTGCTGTGGTGCAAACCACTTGTCATGTTATGCTTAGAGGTGACTTGAACTTGCTCACAAACATGCCATGATATTACTGCTGTTTTAACACTTAGTGAAATTTCACTAAGTCTGGAATCTGTAATTTCCAGATGCCATGTTTGCTTGTTGTTCTAGGCAAATCCATGCTAGTTTTGGGGCGACTATTGATGATTCCTTGTTGTATATGTTGTTAGCTATCCATTCATGCTCTCACATGCTCATTTGGGTGGCTATAGCATATTTAATTCTTGCTCCCAAGTTGCTATAAAATAATTCTATCAGGTTTTTGTTGTCATGTTCAAAATGTTTTAGCTTGTTGCTATTGATCCATGCCTCCTATGGAGATACTCCAATGGAATTGTTTGCTGTAGGATATGTCTACTTTATGTCCATGCTCCTTGTCATGATGTTTGAGTGCTGTAGAGTATATATTGCTTGCTCCGAAGTTGCTATGTGGCTGTTACTTTCAGCTTTGCCATGTTTATTGTTTCGGGTGTATCTTTTAGCCCGTTGCTCCGTTTTGAGCAAGTCCTATATGTAACTTGTGTGTTTTTGCATGTGGATTCATATTATCCTCTGGTTAACATGTTTTGAAGCTTCTTGCTAGTTGCATATTGTCATGTTCCTTGTGCTGTATCTCTGTATTTCCTATGTTGTCTCTCTGTGCATCCTTAGTGCATCTGTAGTGCTTCCTTAGTGCATCAGCCATGCATCATGTGGTTTGCGCATTGCATCTTGTTGATTTCGTGCCTCGTGTGTTTGTGCTGCGTAGAGCCGAAAGCTGAGAACGAGTACGAGAACGAGGTTACTACCGAGGTTGAGAACGAGGAGCCCCCTTACGATGCCATCAACGACCCGACAGGCAAGATGACCTGACCCGGATATCATTTACTATCTTTGCCTATTGCTAGAAGTCTCGCTCTATAGCTTTTGCCTGATGCCCATGTTTTCCTGTCAGCCTCCTATTGTAACCATGAATCTGCTTAACCACCCTACCTATGCAAACCTTTGATTGGCTAAGTAAGCTTCGCTCAGCCCCTCTTATAGCATTGCTAGTTGCAGGAGAAGATTTGCAGATTATTGCTTCTTGTTGAAGCTTGTTGGGATATCACACTATATTAACTCTTAATGAAATCATCTATATATTGGTAATGGGTGGAAGGCTAAGCCTTTTGCTTGGTGTTTTGTTCCACTCATGCCGCCCTAGGAACCGTATAAACCGCTGTTATGTTCCTTGATTATGCGTTCCTCACGCGGTTGGGGTTATGGGACCCCCTCGATAAACCGCTAAGTGCTAAGTCTTTTCCAGCAAGTCCCAACATTGGTACTATTTGCCTAATAACTAAAAAAACTTGCATAGGGAGTAATTAACCCTCTTCTTAATCAAGAACCCCGGGCCAGTGCTCCACATGAGTGTTGGTCCGAACTGGGGGTCCTGCGGGGCCACCTCAAGGAAACTCGAGGTATGGTAAAAACCCGTATTATCACCCATCCGGTCGTGGCCTGAGACTACATACGCGCGGCTACTGTCAGGGTGTCGGCACGCCGGGAGGATTTGCTGGATTAGCCTTACCTTAGTCGGAGTATCTTGAGCACGGGATTCCGAGGATACTCGGGCCTTCCCACCTTGGAGTTGCGACTCCGCGGATCGTGGGCTTGTCATGGGCCAAGTTGGAACACCCCTGCAGGGTTTCTAAATTTTGAAAGCCGTGCCCGCGGTTATGTGGCAGATGGGAATTTGTTAATATCCAGTTGTAGAAAACTTGACACCATGTTCAGAATACACTACCAGCGTGAGTACCGTGACGGTCATTTTCCGAAAGGGGTTCGGGAAGTGAACGCGGTGGGGTTATGTTTGACTTGCTTAGTTAGGATCACTTCGTGATCATCTTTCGTCTGAGGCACATCTCTTCTCGCTCTCTTTTACGTAAGTTAGTGCTAGTGCTGCTGCAACCTCTTTCTTTCTTCAGCCTTGTACCACACCCAAGGCTTGGATAGTTGTGTTACCCGGGAACGTGATTGCTGAGTCCTCTGTGGCTCACATATTCTACACCACACCAGATGCAGGTACTCAGGCGATCTATTCAAGTGACGTCACCGAGCTGTACTGGGAGTACGACGAGGACCGTAGCCGTTACTATGTGCACTATCCCGACGATCAGTAAGGTTTCTACTAGGGGCGATTCAGACCTGTGGTTTTATGTATGTTTGGTATCTTTCATTTGGATCTTCACCCATAGACGGGTTGTGATGTTTTGAATGATGTTTGGATATGTAATGAATTTTATGACGTGGCGAGTGTAAGCCAACTATCTTTTCGCTTTCATCCCTATTTTTACATGAGATGTGCAAAGATACCAAACTTGAGATCATTCCAGAATGGGCTTATACCTTTAAGTCGTGCCTCGACACGTAGGAGGTATAGTCCCATCCTGGGCATTACAGAAAGGCCAAATAATAAAAAGAGATGGCCCAAAAAATAAATGGAGAGGGGCTAAAAAAAGAGAAGAGAGAGATAAGAGAGAAGGGACAATGCTACTATCCTTTTCCACACTTGTGCTTCGAAGTAGCACCATGATCTTCATGATAGAGAGTCTCTTATTTTGTCACTTTCATATATACTAGTGGGAATTTTCATTATAGAACTTGTCTTGTATATTCCAACGATGGGCTTCCTCAAATTCCCTAGGTCTTTATGAGCAAGCAAGTTGGATGCACACCCACTTAGTTTCATTGGATGAGCTTTCATACACTTATAGCTCTAGTGTATCCGTTGCATGGCAATCCCTACTCACTCACATTGATATCTATTAATGGGAATCTCCATCGCCCATTGATACACCTAGTCGATGTGAGACTACCTTCCTCCTTTTTGTCTTCTCCACAACCACCACTCTATTCCACCTATAGTGCTATATCCATGGCTCACAATCATGTATTGCGTGAAAGTTGAAAGGTTTGAAATAATTGAGTATGAAAACAATTGCTTGGCTGAAACCGGGGTTGTGCATGATATGAATATTTTGTGTGATGAAGAGGGAGCATAACTAGACTATATGATTTTGTAGGGATAACTTTCTTTGGCCATGTTATTTTGAGAAGACATGATTGCTTTGTTAGTATGCTTGAAGTATTATTATTTCTTATGTCAACATAGACTTTTGTCTTGAATCTTTCGAATCTAAACATTCATGCCACAACAAAGAGAATTACATTGAAAATTATGTTGGTTAGCATTCCACAGCAAAAATTCTATTTTTATCATTTACCTACTCGAGGACGAGCAGGAATTAAGCTTGGGGATGCTTGATACGTCTCCAACGTATCTATAATTTTTGATTGTTCCATGCTATTATATATTATGTTTTGGATGTTTAATGGGATTTATTATACACTTTTATATTATTTTTGGGACTAACCTATTAACCCAGAGGCCCAGTGCAGATTGCTGTTTTTTTGCCTATTTCAGGGTTTCGTAGAAAAGGAATATCAAACGGAGTCCAAACGGAATGAAACCCTCGCGAGAGTTAATTTTTGGAACGATATCAACACAAAAGACTTGGAGTACACGCGAGGGAACAAAGGTGGCAGCCACGAGGGTCAAGGGCGCGCCCCCTCCTACAGGGCGCGCCCCCCACCCTCATGGGCCCCCTCTGGCTCCTTCGATGCCCTCCTTCCTCCTATATATACCCATGTACCCTGAAAACATCGAGGCAACAGAGAAAACCCTAATTCCACCGCTGCAACCTTATGTTCCCGTGAAATCCCATCTTGGGGCCTGTTCCGGAGCTCCGCCGGAGGGGGGATCTTCCATGGAGTGCTTCTACATCATCACCATTGCCTCACCATGAGTTGTGAGTAGTTTACCACAGACCTTCGGGTCCATAGTTATTAGCTAGATGGCTTATTCTCTCTTTTTGGATCTCAATACCAAGTTCTCCTCGGTCTTCGAGGAGATCTTTCGATGTAATATTTTTGCGGTGTGTTTGTCGAGCTCCGATGAATTGTGGGTTTATGATCAAGATTATCTATGAGAAATATTTGGTTCTTTTCTGATTTCTTTTATGTATGATTATAATATCCTTGCAAGTCTCTTCGAATTATCGGTTTGGTTTGGCCTACTAGATATATAGTTCTTGCAATGAGAGAAGTGCTTGGCTTTGGGTTCAATCTTGCGGTGTCCTTTCCCAGTGACAGCAGGGGCAGCAAGGCATGTATTGTATTGATGCCATCGAGGATAAAATGATGGGGTTTATATCATATTGCTTGAGTTTATCCCTCTACATCATGTCATCTTGCTTAAAGCATTACTCTATTCTTATGAACTTAATACTCTAGATGCATGCTAGATAGCGGTCGATGTGTGGAGTAATAGTAGTAGATGCAGAATCGGTTCGATCTACTTGTCATAGACCTGATGCCTATATATAATGATCTTGCCTAGATATTCTCATAACTATGTGCCTTTCTATCAATTGCTCAACAGTAATTTGTTCACCCACCGTAGAATTATGCTATCATGAGAGAATCCACTAGTGAAATCTATGGCCCCCGGGTCTATTCCCAACATATTAATCTTCCAATCTACCTTTACTTTGCATTCTTTACTTTCTGTTCTTATACCAAAAATGCCAAAAATATCAAACTATCCTATCTATCAGATCTCACTTTCGTAAGTGATCGTAAAGGGATTGCCAACCCCTTATCGCGTTGGCTGCGAAGTTCTTATTTTTTGTGCAGGTGTGAGGGACTCGCGCGTGGTCTCCTACTGGATTGATACCTTGGTTCTTAAAAACGGAGGGAAATACTTACGCCACTGTGCTGCATCACCCTTTCCTCTTCGAGGGAATACAACGCAAGCTCGAGAAGTAGCAGACACCTTGGACAGGAAAAGCCGAGGACAATGGCAGCCCTAACTACACTCATGACTCACTTTTGCGCGGGTGAGGATAGATGGTTAGCTCGTAGCAGCATCAGCGAGCCTGGAACATCTGAAGTCAGGGATGGCAATGGAAAGCCATGGCGCAATAGAAACAAGCGTCGAAACAATCCTGGAAGCCCAGATGATACAACGGTAAACTCCGAATTCAGTGGCTCCAGACCCGGTCAACGGAAGAAGCCATTCAAGGGCAACAAAGATGGCCCATCAAGTTTGGATAGAATATTGGACAGGCCCTGCCAAATCCATGTTACCCCAGAAAAACCTGCCAATCACACTAACCGTAACTGTTGGGTTTTCAAGCTGGCCGGCAAGCTAAACGCCGAACACAAGGGAAAGGAGCCTCAGAGTGAAGACAAGGATGAACCTCGCCAGCCAAATATAGGGGGACATAAGAAATTTCCATCGGAGGTCAAAATAGTGAACATGATATATACCACTCATATCCCAAAGAGGGAGCGCAAGCGCGCCCTCCGAGACGTCTATGCCATTGAGCCTGTCGCCACAAAATTCAACCCATGGTCAGCCTGTCCGATCACTTTCGATCGCAGGGATCATCCGACTAGTATTCGGCATGGGGGTTCGGCTGCCTTAGTGCTCGACCCAATAATAGATGGGTACCATATAACCCGAGTCCTTATGGACAGCGGTAGTAGTCTCAATCTAATATATCAGGACATTGTCCGCAAGATGGGGATCGACCCATCAAGAATCAAGCCAAGCAGCACGACCTTTAAAGGAGTGATACCGGGCATTGAAGCTCGCTGCACAGGCTCTTTAACATTGGATGTTGTATTCGGTTCTCCCGACAACTTTCGAAGCGAAGAACTATTCGACATAGCTCCATTCCGAAGTGGCTACCACGCCCGCTTTAATGCAGTCCCGCATTATGCCTATTTAAAGCTCAAGATGCCTGGACCACGTGGCGTTATCACGGTCAATGGAAATATGGAGCGCTCTCTCCGTACGGAGGAAGACACTATCGCCTTAGCAGCCGAAGTACAATGCGGCCTATTCAAGCCGGATAATCTATCAATAGCGGACATAGCCAGACGTGTTCGGCACACTCCTCAGTGCGGCAGCTCAGATGAACCTGAGCAAGATTGACAGCTATGCCCCCATCGACTGTCCCATAAGGTGATAGCATATGTGCCTCGAGTACATAATTATGCCCTAAAAGTTCCTTGGGCGGTGACTGGGGGCACCTGTATATAGTCCATAGTTCGGCTAGACCCTATTCGGACTTTAAACCTATCTTCTCTTGGTTCATTAAATGAACCAGACCTGCTATGGCCACACCGGATAACTTCTTTGTTTCCAGGTTTATTTTTTTTTCCTACAGATGGCCATCATACTCGTACCTTCAAGGATACATTACAGAGGAGAAAACAGCGCTGACGTGCAGCAGGGACCCGCACTAAGGTTTCTTTTTAAGATTAAGACCCCATGTAAACCTTTTTTCTCTTTCTTATATACATTCTTGGCATGTAAAATGTCCAAAAAAGGTCCTCGACATTATCTATAAAAGTTTGCGGCTCGCCGTACTATAGAGGGATATTAATAGAACAGTTTTATTCATATATATATCCAGAGTTTTATTCACTCACCATGGAATGTTCTCTTCTCGCATCAGATTGCCATATGTGCCTTGTCAATAAAGGTTTATTACTAGGGGCTGCATTCAGCCCTGGTATATGTTGAAAAGACCGAACACCTATAGGGAGTGTTCGGCGTCCTGGATGTTTGCATTATATGCATCAGTTCTGAATCATGTCTTCAGTCAATAGTTGGGTTGTCCGGCTCATGTGCTTACCCCTACGTTCCCGATTGTTCAGCTAGGATGTAAAGGGAGAACTACTGC
>LR738715.1:640259374-640291736 GCA_902687465.1 Secale cereale
ATATACATCGGATTCATAAGCCTAGTCTTTACATCCGGATACAATCATTCGAAGGCAACATCCTTCGAACACTGGCCTTCTACAAGGCGGGCACCGTTGATGACGTCCTCGAAGTATTTCTCCGGCTTGCGGTGCTCCTTGCCTGCGGGCGAGCCAGCAGTATCTATATGCACTGCGTTCATCTTCACGCAGTGCACTTTGACGCGAGCGAAGGCCATCCGAGCACCTTCTATGCAAGCCGACTGCGTTAAAGCGTCGACCCGCGAACTCGCCTCGATGAGCCGCTTCACCAATCCAAAGTAACTACTTGGGATTGGCTCAGCGGGCCATAGCCGGACTATTAAGTCCTTCATGGCCGAACTCGCTATGTTGTGCAGCTCGACCAGCTGCTTCATCTGGTCGCTGAGGGGCATCGGATGTTTTGGCGCCTCGAACTGCAACCAAAACTGCTTCTCCGTGTTGTTCCCCTCCAGGGCACGGAAATAATGGGCGGCGTCTGCACTACTCCTTGGAAGATCAGCAAACACGGCTAG
The DNA here is from genome assembly GCA_902687465.1 of Secale cereale. Taxonomy (NCBI): domain Eukaryota; kingdom Viridiplantae; phylum Streptophyta; class Magnoliopsida; order Poales; family Poaceae; genus Secale; species Secale cereale. The sequence goes on from LR738715.1 coordinate 640,259,908, forward strand.
AGAACTCCACAATTGTGGCAGCCCAATATACTTCCGCCCTCCGAAGATGTTCTGTAAGAGAAACATCTTACCAGATCCTATCTGTCGTGCCTGCTCGATCTCTTGACGAGCGCTGAGCGCCTCGCCTCGCGCATCCTGGGTAGACTTTACTACCGCAGACAACTCAGTTGCCTATTCCGAAGCCTTCTTCTTTGATGCCTCACACTTACGGATGGCATCTTAGAGCTCGACCTCAACTTCGGACACCCAAGATTTGTGCTTCTCGCACTCCGCCTTTTTGGCCTCAAAATCAGCAGCCGCTTTATCAGCGGCCGCCTTGTTTGCCTTGGCCTCCTCCTTGGCCTTGGAAACCTCGCCCTTGAGGGCCTCAAGTTCAGCGGCGCCAACTTCTTAATACAGAATACAATATTAGAGTTTCTACTCATACTCAATCAATTAAGTCTTATTGACATTTAAAAAAGAAGAAGTCTGCATACCTTGTGTTTCATCAAAATGCCGGTTGATGTGGTCGAGGTCCGCATTAGCCACCTCGAGCTTTCGATTTAGTTCGGCAACCTCTTTGTCTCACGCAGTCGCCGTAACTAAGGAAGCCTGCACAACAGTTCAGCTCTGTAAATATGCTACTATATGGATACTTCGTCCGATCCTTTTCAGAATCACACAAAGCATCAGGGGCTACTGGTTATATATGAGTATTTAAAACAAATAAAACTTTAAAAGCATTACATTGCTTACATCAAAGCTTGTAAAAAGGCTGTTGAAGGCTTCGTTCAGTCCGCCCTTGACATACCTAATCTTCTTCATCACTGCACCCATCACGGTGTGGTGTTCTTCATTGACGAGAGCACTTTGCAGTGCTCCCTCCATAGAATTCGGCCCCTCCGGACTAACTCCGGGCGCCGCCATATCCTCCTCCGCCTGAGGAGCTGGATCTTTGAACCCCGGAGCCACTCTAGGCTCCGGGATGGTGTTTGGTGGGACCCCGGACTGTTCGGGCCCCACATCTTCGGTCTCCATGGGGGTCGTCTCCCCATGATCAGCGGCCACCGAGGTATTACCCTCGGCCGCCCTGTCTCCTGCCCCGCCCTCATGTCCTTGGGAGGATAGAACCCGCAGGGACGACACTTTGGCGTTCCCGCCGATTATAGGTGATGGAGCCCGGACTGGCGGGTCACTCTCTGTCTCCCCGGGCGCCAGAGAGTTCCCCTCCAATGATATAACATCGGGGTTTACACCGGGAGGGCTGTAGGTCAGCAAGAGATGAATATTAAGTAGGTATCATAAATACTGAGTAAACAAAGGTGAAATAGTCAATCCGGACAAACTTACGATTCGGGCAGGGGTTTCACCCTAGGCTTCACCACGAAGCTATGTTCAGACGAATCCGAACTATCTCCAAGCTTCAGCTTCCTCCGGGGCACGGCCGTGCCCGCGTCAGCGACGGCACCCCTCTTCCTCCCCTTGCCTTGTGCAGGAGGCATTTCTTCTTCCTCCTCTTCCTCCTCATCATCTTCCTCCGTCTCGTCGGAGGAGAGAATGTGGAGGTCTTAGGGCTTCTTGCCTGCAGGACGGGGGCTGTCTCTGGCCCCCTTGCCCTTTGTCTTCTTGGGCTTCTTGGTCGGTGCCTTGTACGGCGCCGGAACCAGCATCGCCGTCAGTAGAGGCAGTGCTGGCTCTTCGGGCAAAGGCGCCGGACACTTAATCCGGGATGCCTTCTTCGTCCAGCCCTGTATATCACGTAAAAATTCCAACTCCTATTATCATTAAATAAGGGAAAGAGTATGTATTCGGCAAGGATCATTATTACCTCTGTGGCGGAAACTTTGGTGCTGAAGCCCGCATCCTCGTCCTCTTTGGGACATTCTTTCCGGCTCTTGAAGAGGTGCTTCCAGATCTCTTTGTGCGTAGAGCCGAAGAGATGCTTCAGCGGCTTGTCTCTTGCTGGATCGAACTGCCATAGGGAGGAATCCCGACTTTGGCAAGGGATAACGAGCCGGGTCAGCATCACCTAGACCACGGAGGAGAGCAGGTGCTCCTTTGAGATCACGCCGAACACACAGCTCGCAAGAGTCATCACTTCACTATGCGACCCCCAGTTTAGACCCTTTTTGGTCCAGGAGGTTAGCCTCTCTAGGGGTCCGAATCTAAAAGCAGGCTCCACCGCCCAGTTGGTGTCGCGGGGTTCAGTGACGTAGAACCACTCCTGCTGCCAGACCTTATTCGTCTCCACGAACAAGCCCTTGGGCCAAGTTGCATTCGAGAGCTTACTAATCATAGCGCCCCCGCACTCTGCGTGTTCCCCGTCCACCACCTTCGGCTTCATGTTGAAGTTCTTAAGCCATAGGCCGAAGTATGGGGGGATGCGGAGAAAGGCTTCACACATCACTATGAAAGCGGATATGTGGAGAATTGAGTTCGGGGCTCGACCGTGGAAATCTAGCCCGTAGAAGAACAAAAGACCCAGAACAAACGAGTGGAGTGGAAACCCTAGCCCCTGACAAAATGAGAGGTGAAAACTACCCTCTCGCCCGCCTTAGGAACGGGAATCACATGGCCCTTAGGGGGGACTCGGTGTGCGATGTCGCTGGCGAGATACCCCGCGCTCCGTAGATCCTCCATGGTCTTTTCGGTGACCGTGGAAGCCTCCCACTTGTCTCTGGCACCGGATCCAGCCATTGCTGGGAAGGGGTGTGGTGGTTGAGGAACGAAGAGTTGTGGGCACAGGAGATGAGAGTACGGGGGCGAGGGAGTTTGGAGAGCTCGAGCTTGAGGAAGGCGTGGGGCTGATGAAAGGGATTGGTCCTTGTATAACCCTGCGAATACAGAGCGTCCGCCGACCTTAGTTATAAAACTCGCCGGTTCCCAAAGCGGTCGTGTGTAATGCGCGGCGTGGGTGCTCACGTCACAATGATAAGAATCCCATAATAAGCATGCACGATCTCTATTCTGACGGGACGTGTCAATGAGGATATGCCTCGAAACGCGAAACTAGGACCAAATAAAATGGTTCGATATGCTAGTGGGTTGGACGCGACGCTTCACCCAAAAGTTTTCAGTAGAGACACATTATTTATTTTATTTGAAAAAGCCTTGCCTTCGAGGCTAAGGGTTGTACTAATCTTGCCGAGCCGAACACAGTCCATCTATTTGCAGAAGATATATTCCGAGGAGGAACCCGCCTTGCAATGCCTAGGACAATACGGAAGCCAAACTCGTCATCATCGAAGACAGGTCCAGGGGCTACTGAGCGAGTCCTGGATCGAGGGGTCCTCGTCTGGCCGGATAAGCTCCAGATGGGCTGGACTGGTGGGCTGTGAAGATTGTTATAGAAGATCATCTATCCTATCTGGATAGGACTCATGTACTCTTGTAATGGTAGGTTTTAGGCTCGGGTGTAGACTTTCCTTCCTCTGCAAGACAACATGTACAAACCCCAGGCCCCTCCAGTGTGTATATAAACCGGAGGGTTTTAGTCCGTAGAGGCTAGAATCAGAATCATACAATCCTCATAGGCTAGACTTAGGGTTTAGCCTTTACGATCTCGAGGTAGATCAACTCTTGTACACATATCCACTCATATTAATATAGCAGGAAGTAGGATTTTACCTCGATCGAGAGGGCCTAAACCTGGGTAAACATCATGTCCCCAGCCTGTTGTTACCATCGATCTTCAGACGCATAGTTCGGGACCCCCTACCCAAGATCCCCTGGTTTTAACACCGACACCTACCTCGCCAACATGTTCTCATATACATCACGCAACAAGATAAATAACCTTCGGGTCGCCCTCACCAATGTGTAGAAGGGGAACCAGAATGTGGCAACTTACTTTGCCCATACGAGGTCGTTGGCTGATGAGCTAGCGGCTACTGGCAGGCCTCTCGGTGACGAAGAGCTGATGTATCACATCCTCTCTGAGCTGGATATGGAGTACCAGCCACTGATTTCGGCCCTTGACGTCCGCACCGAGCCCGTCTCCCTCGATACCCTCTTCATCCTCATGTCCAACTTCGATCAGAAGGTGGAGCTGTTCCAGGGCGCCGCCGGCAATTTCAAGTCCTCAGCTAATGCTGCTTCACGTGGTGGTCGTGGTCCCAAGGGCAACCGTGGCAAACCGCGTAACAACTCTGGTGGACAATGCTGCGGCGACAACAACTACAATCAGCACGGTGGCGGCGATGGCTGCTACTTCTCGAGCTTGCGTTGTATTCCCTCGAAGAGGAAAGGGTGATGCAACACAGTAGCGTAAGTATTTCCCTTAGTTTTTGAGAACCAAGGTATCAATCCAGTAGGAGACCACGCACGAGTCCCTCGTACCTGCACAAACGAATAAGAACCTTACAACCAACGCGATAAAGGGGTTGTCAATCCCTTCACGACCACTTGCAAAAGTGAGATCTGATGAGAAGATAATATTTTTGGTATTTTTGTTATAGAGACAAAAAGTAAAGAAAGCAAAATAAAACAACGGCGAGAGAAATTGGTAAGTTGACGGGAAACTAATATGATAAAAGATAGACCCGGGGGCCATAGGTTTCACTAGTGGCTTCTCTCATGATAGCAGATTTCTACGGTGGGTGAACGAATTACTGTCGAGCAATTGATAGAAGAGCGCATAGTTATGAGAATATCTAGGCATAATCATTGTATATAGGCATCACGTCCGTGACAAGTAGACCAAAATGATTCTGCATCTACTACTATTACTCCACACATTGACCGTTATCCAGCATGCATTTAGAGTACTAAGTTCATAAGAACAGAGTAACGCCTTAAGCAAGATGACATGATGTAGAGGGATAAACTCAAGCAATATGATATAAACCCATCTTTTTATCCTCGATGGCAACAATACAATACGTTCCTTGCTGCCCCTGCTGTCACTGGGAAAGGACACCGCAAGATTGAACCCAAAGCCAAGCACTTCTCCCATTGCAAGAACTATCGATCTAGTAGGCCAAACCAAACCTATAATTCAAAGAGACTTGCAAGGATATTTAAATCATGCATAAAAGATTTCAGAAAAGAATCGAATATTGTTCATAGATAATCTTGATCATAAACCCACAATTCATCGGATCTTGACAAACACACCGCAAAAGAATTGCATCGAATAGATCTCCTCGAAGATCAAAGAAAACTTTGTATTGAGATCCAAAGAGAGAGAAGAAGCCATCTAGCTAATAACTATGGACCCGGAGGTCTGTAGTAAACTACTCACAACTCATCGGAGAGGCTATGGTGTTGATTTAGAAGCCCTCCGTGATCGATGCCCCCTCCGGTGGAGCTCCAGAACAGGCCCCATGATGGGATCTCACGGGTACAGAAGGTTGCGGCAGTGGAATTAGGGTTTCGTGGTGCTCCCCGATAGTTTCAGGGTACGTAGGTATATATAGGAGGAAGAAGGACGTCAGGGGAGCAATAGGGGGGCCACGAGGGTGGGGCGCGCCTACTCCAAGTCTTCTATGTTGATATTGTTCCAAAAATAACCATCTCGAAGGTTTCATTCCGTTTGAACTCCGTTTGATATTCCTTTTATGCGAAACACCGAAATAGGCAAAAACAACATTTGCACTGGGCCTTGGGTTAGTAGGTTAGTCCCAAAAATAATATAGATACGTTGGAGACATATCAAGCATCCCCAAGCTTAATTCCTGCTCGTCCTCGAGTAGGTAAATGATAAAGCAACTTTTTTGATGTGGAATGCTACCCAACATAATTCTCAATGTAATTTTGTTTATTGTGGCATGCATGTTCAGATCCGAAAGATTCAAGACAAAAGTTTAATATTGACATAAGAATAATAATACTTAAAGCATACTAACAAAGCAATCATGTACTCTCAAAATAGCATGGCCAAAGTAAGTTCATCCCTACAAAGTCATATAGTTTGGCTATGTTCCATCTTCGCCACACAAAATACTCAAATCATGCACAACCCCGGTTTCAGCCAAGCAATTGTTTCATACTTAATTTTTTTCAAACCTTTACAACTTTCACGCAATACATGAGCGTGAGCCATATATATAGCACTATAGGTGGAATAGAATGGTGGTTGTGGAGAAGACAAAAGAGTAAGATGGTCTCCCCTCAACTAGGCATATCAATAGGCTATGGAGATGCCCATCAATAGATATCAATGTGAGTGAGTAGGGATTGCCATGCAACGGATGCACTAGAGCTATAAATGTATGAAAGCTCAACAAAAGAAACGAAGTGGGTGTGCATCCAACTTGCTTGCTCACGAAGACCTAGGGAATTTGAGGAAGCCCATTGTTGGAATATACAAGCCAAGTTCTATAATGAAAATTCCCACTAGTGTATGAAAGTGGCAAAACAAGAGACTCTCTATCATGAAGATAATGGTGCTACTTTGAAGCACAAGTGTGGAAAAAGATAGTAGCATTGTCCCTTTTTTCCTTTTTCTTTTTTTTTCCTTTTTTTCATTTTTTTTCCTTTTTCCTTTTTTTGCGGCCTTTCTTTTTTTCTTTGGCCTTTCTTTTTTTCTTTTGGGACAATGCTCTAATAATGATGATCATCACACTTCTATTGATTTACAACTCAAAGATTACAACTCGATACTAGAACAAAGTATGACTCTATATGAATGCCTCCGGCGGTGTACCGGGATGTGAAATGAATCAAGAGTGACATGTATGAAAAATTACGCATGGTGGCCTAGCCACAAATACGATGTCAACTACATGATCATGCATGGCAATATGACAATGATGAAGCATGTCATATGAACGGAATGGTGGAAAGTTGCATGGCAATGTATCTCGGAATGGCTATGGAAATGCCATGATAGGTAGGTATGGTGGCTGTTTTGAGGAAGATATACGGTGGGTGTATGATATCGGCGAAAGTTGCGCGGTACAAGAGAGGCTAGCAATAGTGGAAGGGTGAGAGTGCGTATAATCCATGGACTCAACATTAGTCATAAAGAACTCACATACTTATTGCAAAAATCTACAAGTCATCAAAACAAAGTACTACACACATGCTCCTAGGGGAAGGGTTGGTAGGAGTTAACCATCGCACGATCCCGACCTCCACACAAAGGATGACACTCAATGAAATACCTCATGCTTCAAATTTGTCACACAACGGTTACCATACGTGCATGCTACGGGACTTGCAAACCGCAACAGAAGTATTTCTCAAATTTACAACTACTCTACTAGCATGACTCTAATATCACCATCCTCATATCTCAAAACACTCATCAAATATCAAACTTCTCATAGTATTCAATGCACTTTTATGAAAGTTTTTATTATACCCATCTTGGATGCCTATCGTATTAGGACTAAATTTATAACCATAGCACATTACCATGCTGTTCTAAAAGACTCTCAAAATAATATAAGTGAAGCATTAGGGATCAATAATTTCTACAAAATAAAACCACCACCGTGCTCTAAAAGATATAAGTGAAGCACTAGAGCAAAACTAACTAGCTCAAAAGATATAAGTGAAGCACATAGAGTATTCTAATAAATTCTGACTCATGTGTATCTCTCTCAAAAGGTGTGTCCAGGAAGGATGATTGTGGTGAACTAAAAAGCAAAGTCTCAAATTATACATGACGCTCCAAGCAAAACACATATCATGTGGTGAATAAAAATATAGTCCCAAGTAAAGTTACCGATAGACGAAGACGAAAGAGGGGATGCCTTCCCGGGGCATCCCAAAGCTTAGGATTTTGGTTGTCCTTGAATTTTACCTTGGGGTGCATTGGGCATCCCCAAGCTTAGGCTCTTGACACTCTTTGTTCCATAGTCCATCAAATCCTTACCCAAAACTTGAAAACTTCACAACACAAAACTTAACAAAAATCTCATGAGCTCCGTTAGTATAAGAAAACAAACCACCATTTGAAGGTACTGTAATGAACTCATTGTTTGTTTATATTGGTGTTAAACCTACTGTATTCCAACTTCTCTATGATTCATACCCCCGGACACTACTCATAGATTCATCAAAATAAGCAAACAACACACGAAAAACAGAATCTGTCAAAAACAGAACAATCGGTAGCAATCGGTAACTTTCAAATACTTATGTAACTCTAAATTTTTTGACATAAATTGGTGAACGTGAGTAATTTGTATATTAATGATCTGCAAAAATAAGAAAACTTAAAAGCACTCTCCAGTAAAAAATGGTAGCTAATCTCGTGAGCGCTAAAGTTTCTGTTTTCTACAGCATGATCGCATAAACTTCACCCAAGTCTTCCCAAAGGTTCTACTTGGCACAAACACTAATTAAAACACAAAACCACATCTAACCAGAAGCTATATGTACTATTTATTGCTAGACATAAGCAAAAACAAAGAAAATAAGATTGGGTTGCCTCCCAACAAGCGCTATCGTTTGACGCCCCTATCTAGGCATGATACAAGAATAGATCTAGATATTGCCATCTTTGGTAGGAAATCCATAAGTGGCTCTAATAATAGATTCATAAGGTAATTTGATTTTCTTTCTAGGAAAGTGTTCCATGCCTTTCCTTAATGGAAATTGGAATCTAATATTTCCTTCCTTCATATCAATAATTGCACCAATCGTTCTAAGGAAAGGTCTACCAAGAATAATAGGACATGCGGGATTGCAATCTATATCAAGAACGATGAAATCTATGGGCACATAATTCCTATTTGCAACAGTAAGAACATCATTAATCCTTCCCATAGGTTTCTTAGTGGTAGAATCCGCAATATGCAAATTTAAAGAGCAATCATCAAGTTCATGGAAACCTAGCATATCACACAAAGTTTTTGGAATTGTGGAAACACTTGCACCTAAATCACACAAAGCATAGCATTCATGATCTTTAATCTTAATTTTAATAGTAGGTTACCACTCATAATAAAGCTTTCTAGGGATAGAAACTTCTAATTCAAGTTTTTCTTCATAAGATTGCATTAAAGCATCAACTATGTGTTTGGTAAAAGCTTTATTTTGACTATAAACATGCGAAGAATTTAGCACGGATTGCAACAAGGAAATACAATCTATTAAGGAGCAATTATCATAATTAAATCCCTTGAAATACAAGATAGTGGTTTCATTGCTATGTAAAGTATTGACCTCTTCAATCCCACTTTTAACAGTTTTAGCATCAAGATCTAAAAACTCTGAATCATTGGGACACCTTTCAACTAAAGTAGACTCATCTCCAGTCCCATCTTTATCAAGATTCATACTAGAAAACAAGGATTTAATAGGAGACACACCAATCACTTTCATATCTTCATCTTTATTATCATGAAAACTAGAAGAACACGATTTCACAAAGGAATCTCTTTTAGCAAGCATCCTAGCGGTTCTTTCTTTGCACTCATCAATGGAAATTCTCATGGCTTTGAGAGACTCATTGATATCATGCTTAGGTGGAATAGATCTAAGTTTCAAAGAATCAACATCAAGAGAAAATCTATCCACGTTCCTAGCCAACTCATCAATCTTAAGCATTTTTTCTTCAAGCAAAGCTTTGAAATTCTTTTGCGAATTCATAAACTCTTTAACACTAGTCTCAAATTCAGAGGGCATCTTATTAAAATTTCCATAAGAATTGCTGTAGGAATTACCATAATTATTAGAGGAATTACTAGGGAACGACCTAGAATTAAAGTTTCCTCTACATGCATTGTGACCAAAATTATTCCTACCAACAAAATTCACATCCAAAGATTCATTATTATTCTCAATCAACGTGGACAAAGGCATATCATTAGGATCAGAAGACACACTCTTAGTAGCAAATAATTTCATAAGTTCATCCATCTTTCCACTCAAAACACTAATCTCTTCAACAGCATGTACCTTTTTACTAGTAGATCTTTTTGTGTGCCATTGAGAGTAATTAACCATAATATTATCTAGGAGTTTAGTAGCTTCTCCTAAAGTGATTTCCATGAAAGTGCCCCCCCGCGGCTGAATCTAAAAGATTTCTAGAAGCGAAATTCAAGCCAGCATAAAAGTTTTGTATAATCATCCATAAGTTCAAACCATGTGTAGGGAAATTACGTATCATTAATTTCATCCTCTCCCAAGCTTGTGCAACATGCTCATGATCAAGTTTCTTAAAATTCATAATATCGTTCCTAAGAGAGGTAATCTTAGCGGGAGGAAAATACTTAGAGATAAAGGCATCTTTGCACTTATTCCATGAATCAATACTATTTCTAGGCAAAGAAGAGAACCAAGGTTTAGCACGATCTCTAAGCGAAAAAGGAAATAGCTTCAGTTTGACAATATCATTATCCGTATCTCCCTTCTTTTGCATATCGCACAAATCAACAAAGTTGTTCAGATGGGTAGCGGGATCTTCACTAGGAAGGCCAGAGAATTGATCTTTCATGACAAGATTCAGCAGAGCAGCATTGTTCTCACAAGATTCAACATCGATAATAGGAGCAATCAGAGTGCTAATAAAATCATTATTGTTGGTATTGGAGAAGTCACACAATTTGGTATTGTCTTGAGCCATAGTGACAAGCAAGCAATCCAACACACAAGCAAACAAGAAGCAAGCGAACGGAAAAATGGCGATTAAAACGGCAAGGGTGAAGGAGGGGAGAGGAAAACAAGAGGTAAATGGAAAATAATGTAATGCGAGGGATAAGTGTTTGTGATGGGTACTTGGTATATGACTTTTGCGTAGATCTCCCCGGCAACGGCGCCAGAAATTCTTCTTGCTACTTCTCGAGCTTGCGTTGTATTCCCACGAAGAGGAAAGGGTGATGCAGCACTGTAACGTAAGTATTTCCCTCAGTTTTTGAGAACCAAGGTATAAATCTAGTAGGAGACCACACGCGAGTACCTCGTACCTACACAAACAAATAAGAACCTTCCAACCAACACAACAAAGGGGTTGTCAATCCCTTCACGGCCACTTGCAAAAGTGAGATCTGATAGAAATGATAAGATAATATTTTTGGTATTTTTGTTATAGAGACAGAAAGTAAACAAAGTAAAATAAAACAAGGCGACATAAATTGGTAAGTTGACGGGAAACTAATATGATAAAAGATAGACCCGGGGGCCATAGGTTTCACTAGTGGCTTCTCTCATGATAGCAGATTTCTGCGTGGGTGAACGAATTACTGTCGATCAATTGATAGAAGAGTGCATAGTTATGAGAATACCTAGGCATGATCATTGTATATAGGCATCACGTCCATGACAAGTAGACCGAAACGATTCTGCATCTACTACTATTACTCCACACATCGACCGCTATCCAGCATGCATCTAGAGTATTAAGTTCATAAGAATAGAGTAATGCCTTAAGAAAGATGACATGATGTAGAGGGATAAACTCAAGAAATATGATATATACCCCTTCATTTTATCCTCGATGGCAACAATACAATACGTGCCTTGCTGCCCCTGCTGTCAGTGGGAAAGGACACCACAAGATTGAACCCAAATCCAAGCACTTCTCCCACTGCAAGAACTACCCATATAGTAGGCCAAACCAAACCGATAATTCGAAGAGACTTGCAAGGATATTTAAATCATGCATAAAATATTTTAGAAAAGAATCCAATATTGTTCATAGATAATCTTGATCATAAACCGACAATTCATCGGATCTCGACAAACACACTACAAAAGAATTACATCGAGTAGATCTCCTCGAAGATCAAGGAAAACTTTGTATTGACATCCAAAGAGAGAGAAGAAGCCATCTAGCTAATAACTATGGACCCGAAGGTCTGTAGTAAACTACTCACAACTCATCAGAGAGGCTATGGTGTTGATGTAGAAGCGCTCCGTGATCGATGCCCCCTCCAGTGGAGCACCGGAACAGGCCTCAAGATGGGATCTCACGGGTACAGAAGGTTGCGGCGGTGGAAATTGGGTTTCGTGGTGCTCCCCGGTAGTTTCATGGTACGTAGGTATATATAGGAGGAAGAGGGGCGTCAGGGAAGCAACATGGGCCCCACAAGGGTGGGGGCGTGCCTACCCCCCTGGGCGAGCCCTTGCCCTCATGGCCGCCTCTCTCGCTTCTTGGCGTGTACTCCAAGTCTTGTGTGTCGATATTGTTCCAAAAATAACTCTCCCGAATATTTCATTCCGTTTGGAATCCGTTTGATATTCCTTTTCTGCAAAACACTGAAATAGGCAAAAAAACATCAATTTGCACTGGGCCTTGGGTTAGTAGGTTAGTCCCAAAAATAATATAAAAGTATATAATAAAGCCCATTAAACATCTAAAACAGATAATATAATAGCATGGAACAATAAAAAATTATAGATACGTTGGAGACGTATTAATGGCGGCTACCAGAAAGGAGGAGGTGGTGGCTACAACAACCAGCAAGGCGGCAGCTCTGGCCATGGTGGCTACAACGGTGGCGGTAGTAACAACCGCTCCGGCAATGGTCGTTCCTTCTACTCCAACAACAATAGGGGTCGCCAAGGAGGACAATCTGGTAACAACAATACATCGCGTGGGTATGAGTTTGATGAGTTTAGGCCCTACCAAATATGCAAGAAAACTAATCATATTGCCAAGGATTCCAACTGGCGCTTGATGTCTACTACAGATTCTTCTTCTTGTAGACCCGTGTTGGGCCTCCAAGCGCAGAGTTTTGTAGGATAGTAGCAATTTTCCCTCAAGTGGATGACCTAAGGTTTATCAATCTGTGGGAGGCATAGGATGAAGATGATCTCTCTCAAACAACCCTGCAACCAAATAACAAAGAGTCTCTTGTGTCCCCAACACACCCAATACAATGGTAAATTGTATAGGTGCACTAGTTCGGCGAAGATATGGTGATACAAGTGTAATATGGATGGTAGATATATGTTTTTGTAATCTGAAAATATAAAAATAGCAAGGTAACTAATGGTAAAAGTGAGTGTCAACGATATTGCAATGCTTAGAATCAAGGCCTAGGGTTCATACTTTCACTAGTGCAAGTTCTCTCAACAATGATACTCCCTCCATTTTTATATACAAGGCCACAATCAAAATTACAATTTGCAACTATACAAGGCCACAAACACTAATCGAGACAAAATTTATGGTGTTTGCCTCGTACTAGCAAAGGAGGACATTAATTATCCCTTGCATGCATGTGGGTGTGAAAAGGTTGGCTTGCATGCGTCTCATTAATCAACGAAAAGTAGTGAGGGCATTGGCTTGTTGTAGGTGGGACAGAAAAACATGCATTAATTTAAACGACATACAAGGAGACAAGCTAGCTTGAAATATTATCTTAAGCATACATTTACTTTTGCCTTGGTACCTGTAATATGGGTTTGTGGCCTTGTATACAAAAATGGAGGGAGTAACATAAATAGATCATATGACAATCCCTCAAGATGCAACAAAGAATCACTCCAAAGTCACTATAGTAGAGAACAAACGAAGTGATTACTGTAGGGTACGAAACCATCTCAAAGTTATTCTTTATGATCGATCTATTGGGCTATTCCTATAAGTGTCACAAACATCCCTCGAGTTTGTAGTAAAATAACACCTTAAGACACACATCAACCAAAACCCTAATGTCACCTAGATACTCCAATGTCACCACAAGTATCCACATGTTTGATTATACGATATGCATCACACAATCTCAGATTCATCTATTCAAACAAACACAAAGAGCTTCAAAGAGTGCCCCAAAGTTTCTACCGAAGAGTCAAGACGAAAACATGTGCCAACCCCTATGCATAAGTTCACAAGGTCACTGAACCCGCAAGTTGATAACCAAAACATACATCAAGTAGATCACGTGAATATCCCATTGTCACCACAGATAAGCACATGCAAGACATACATCAAGTGTTCTCAAATCCTTAAAGACTCAATCTGATTAGATAAATTTAAAGGAAAAACTCAATCCACTACAAGAAGGTAGAGGGGAGAAACATCATAAGATCCAACTATAATAGCAAAGCTCGTGTTACATCAAGATCGTGCCAAATCAAGAACAAGAGAGAGAGAGAGAGAGAGATCAAACACATAGCTACTGGTACATACCCTTAGCCATGAGGGTAAACTACTCCCTCCTCGCCATGGTGACCGCCGGGATGATGCAGATGGCCATCGGTGATGGTTTCTCCCTCCGACAGGGTGCCGGAATGAGCTCCTGATTGGTTTTTTGTGGTTACAGAGGCTTGTGCCGGCGGAACTCCCGATATAGGTATAGTTTCGGAGTTTCCAGTATTTATAGGAATTTTTGGCATCGGGGGCAAGTCAGGCGACCCATGAGGCGGCCACAAGGTAGAGGGGCACGCCCCCGCCCTTGTGATGGCCTCGTGCCTCTTCTGGTCCACCTCCAGCGCTTCGTGGGCTTCTTTTGGTCCATAAAAAATCACCGTAAATTTTCGTTCCGTTTGGACTCCGTTTAGTATTCCTTTTTTGCGAAACTCAAAAACAAGGAAAAAACATAAACTGGCACTGGGCTCTGGGTTAATAGGTTAGTCCCAAAAATCATATAAAATAGCATATAAATGCATATAAAACATCCAAGATAGATAATATAATTGCATGGAACAATAAAAAATTATAGATACTTGGAGACGTATCAAGCATCCCCAAGCTTAATTCCTGCTCGTCCTCGAGTAGGTAAATGGTAAAAAAAGAATTTTTGATGTGGAATGCTACTCAACATATTTATAAATGTAATATTCTTTATTGTGGCATGAATGTTCAGATCCATAAGACTCAAAATAAAAGTTTCTCAATATCAAAGCAATAATACTTTAATCACACCAAAAGCAATCTATAAAGCTTCAAAAATAACATGTCTAAAGAACGTTATCCCTACAAATCATATAATCCTTATGCTCCCTTTTCTTAACACAAAGCACCCCTCATGCCCATCCCGGAGTCAGCCAAGCAATTGCTTTCATGCTCTACTCTTTCAAACTAAATAATGCAAAATAGAAAGGTTTAAAGAAAAGCAAAAGAATAAAAAAACCAAATTAAGAAAATGCCAAAAGGCCCCTTCCCCACTGGGCCTCTTGGCGGCCCAGTCGGCTCAGCCGACCAGGCCGGCCTAGCCGGCACCCTCTTCCCCTCCCTCTGTTCACGCACGCCTCTGTGGCTACGGCCGATGCCCGCCACGGCACCGGCCGGCACCGTGGCGGCCATCGACCGGCCACCACTGCCTATAAGGGCATCCCCGACACCCCTCCTAGGAAACCCTAGCGCCCCAAACCCTAACCTATCCCCACTCTTCTCCTCTTCTCCCTCTCTCTGGACCCGCGCCGCCAAACGCAACTGCCGTCGCGCCTCACTGCAGCCGTAACCAACGGCCTCCCTTCGCCGCGCAAACATGTCCAGAAGACGCCCGCCATCGTCTTCAACCTCTACGTGGGCTGCTTCGAGCTGAATCACCAAGACGACGCCGCCCCCATCGCTCCCTTTCGACGGCAACCGTAGCTGCATCTCTTCGATCCGCGCTGCTCCGGCCACCCGCGTAGTCCCCGAGACCTCCCCAAGCTCTCATGTGAGCTCACTGTCCTCCACAACTTTTTCCTCCTCCTCCCCGTGCCTTCAAGCGCTAGTTGCCGCTAGCGTCGTCGCCCGTAGCTCCGCCCTGCCGCACCAGCCGAGCCCACCACCGCTGCTGCGGCTCCACTGTCGCCCCGTGCACTCGCGGCTCCGGCCCCCACTGCCCTCGCCCGCCTTCTTGCTCTGCCACTGCTGCCGCCGCTCGCCTGGCTGCGTCACGGCCTCTCCTACCCCTCGCTCGGCGGCAGCACGCCGCGCCCGCCCGCATCTTGACGTCACCTCCAGCCGCTGCCTCGCGTGCGGAGCGCCGCCCGCCATGCCCTCCTGCTCCTCCCTCTGCGCCACTGCGGCCTCACAGCGGACAGCCCTACTCCGGCCCACGGCCAGGCCGCGCCCAGCCATCGCCTGGCCGTGCGCCCGCCGCGCTCGCCACGGCCAGGCCACGCCCAGCCGTTGCCTGGTCCCGACCGGGCCAGCTTCGGTCGGCCACTGCCGCTGGCAGCCCACCGCGGGCCCCTCCTCCGGCCATGGCCGCCGGCCATGCCGTGCCCGTTGGCCTCGCCCACCTAGCGCCGCCGCTGCCCTGCCCGACTCAGGCCACCGCTGTGCGCCGCGGCGGCCGCCCCGCGCGCTGGTCACTGCCAGGGCTCGGTCTTCGCTCGACAGCGCCCGGTGCCCGCTAACCCGCCCCGCTTTGGCCTATGGGCCACTGACTGTGGGGTCCAGCCCCTAAAAATAAGTAAATAAAATCAATTTTGTAAAAATAATTAATTAGTTAGTTAAACGAGTAATTAACTTAGTTAATTAATCCTAATTTGCCTAATGCTTCTATGACAGATGGGCCCCACTGTTAGTTAAACAAATAGGCTTGTTAAAATAAAACAGAGTCAATGACTAGTGGGACCAAACACTATTCACCTTTTGACCAGTCAAAAGTTGACCGGGGTCAACTTTGTTGACTGGACCACTCCTGGCCCCCACCAGTCATACAATCAGGCTAGTGTAGAGCTAGGTGACAAATGTTTATTCTGATTTTTTTATTCGGATTAATAATAATTTGAGAATATTATTAAAACTTTGAAAAATCATATAAAATAAATCGTAACTCGGATGAAACTGTTTTATACATGAAAATCGCTCAAAACGACGAGGCGAATCCGAATACGCGATTCGTTCGTCCGCCACACGTCTCTATCATACCTAACATGGAACAACCCCCCTTCGGTTCGCCTGTTCGAAAATGCCTAACACTGGGAAAACATTCCCGGATGTTATCCCTCTTCGCCAGTACCGTGTAGCGCCTCGTTAGAGCACCCTAGCACTGCGTGTTGACATGCCGTGCTTCTCTATTACATCTGTATGCTTTGTATTTATTGTTTCTTCCCCCTCTTCTCTCCGGTAGACCCCGAGACCGATGATGCCCCGGTGATCGACTACGGTGTTGACGACCTCTCCTTTCTTGCCAGAGCAACCAGGCAAGCCAACCCCCTTTGATCATTCCGATATCGCCCATTCTCTTCTCTCTTATGCTTGCATTAGAACTGCTACTGCTTTTAGTATGATCCTATTCTGATGCATAGCCTATTGTTGATACTGCTTTCATACCTTACATGTTTATACTAAACTGCTTAGTATAGGCTGGTTAGAGATCCACCAGTGACCCCCTACCTTGTCCCGACTGCCCCGCTGGATTATCAGAAGACCCGATCAATGGGATCGAAGACCAGGACCCGGCACCGCTGTCACATCCCTAGTTAGCACTTGCATTAGGACTAGCTAGAGTGTGCATCATGTTTACTTATCAAAGAAACTTGAAATGGGAATGACAGAAACCCCAGCACCCCTCTTCTAATAACTAGGGTTTGATAAAATCTTTTCCAATGTACCCAAAATGCCCTTCAAAAATGTTCATCATTTCTGCCTTGGTCTTAAACCTCTGCCAAAAATGGTGCACAATTTTCTAGGACATCTAAGGTCTTTGGATTAAATCATATGGTATTTGTATTTGGGCATTTAAATGCTATAAAATATTTTAAATGCTCAAATAATCATAAACTATAATGTTCCATACTGTTCATAATATATACAGTGGGCATGACAAGTTTTATGAGTTATAAAAATGTTCTGGCATTTTTATTAATTAAACAAAGTTGCAAAAGAAATGAAACAGAAAAGAAATAGGAAAAGGAAAGAGAGAGAAAGAACTTACCTGAGCCCAACACTGTTGCAGGCCGGCCCAGCCAACCAGCCACGCTCCTGTCGCCTTCCTCCTCGCGCCAGTAGGCAGCGCGCATGGCCACCGCGCGCCGGCACGCGCCCGGCCACCTCCACCCTGCTTGCCTGCCTCCCCGACGGCCTGGACGTCTCCCTGCGTGGCCACGTAGCTGCCCCGACCCCTCTCTCATTTCCCCTCGTCCTCATCGCCTTCCCCTGGCTCTCTCCCTCTCACCACCGAGCCGCCCGTCGCCGCCGTTCGTCGTTGCCGCACCTAGAGCCTCTCCCTCGTCCCGTGACCGTGTCCAGAAGGTTCGCCGCGACGCCCTCTTCCTCCTCGCTGAGCCACGGATCGCCGGGAGTCCTGCAACGCCTTCACGCCGTCGTTCCCCTCCTCGGATCGCCGAAGCTCCTCACCGTCGATTAAGAAGCTGCAGAGCGTCCCCGACCTCTCCGTCGAGCTCGCTAGCACCACTGTGAGCCCCTACGCCGAATCCCTCCTTCCTGCGCTTCGTTTGCGCCGTGTAGCTGTTGCTCCGTTGATCACCGAAACCCGCCGCCGCCGTGCTTGCCGCCGGTGATGCTCCGGTGACCATTTGGTCACGGACGCATGTGAGGGATCAAAGATGGTGAGAGTGTCTAGAGGGGGGGGTGATTAGACTACTCGACAAGATAAAAATTCTATCTTTTGTCAAGGACAGATTTTGGCAGATTTTGCATAACACACAAGTCAAGTAACACACTACACATGCAATTCTAGAGTATGGGCAGCGGAAAGTAAATTGCACAAGTAGTAAAGAGAGGTGGAGAAGATCAAACGCAATTTGGAGACGCAATGATTTTTCCCGTGGTTCCGATAGGTAGTGCTATCGTACATCCACGTTGATGGAGACTTCAACCCACGGAGGGTAACGGCTGCGCGAGTCCACGGAGGGCTCCACCCACGAAGGGTCCACGAAGAAGCAACCTTGTCTATTCCATCATGGCCTACGCCCACGGAGGGCTAGCCTTACTCGGGGTAGATCTTCACGAAGTAGGCGATCTCCTTGCCCTTACAAACTTCTTGGTTCAACTCCACATCTCGATGACGGAGGCTCCCAAGCGACACCTAACCAATCTAGGAGGCACCACCCTCCAAAAGGTAATAGATGTTGTAGATGATGATGAACTCCTTGCTCTTGTGCTTCAAATGATAATCTCCCAAACACTCAACTCTCCTCACTGATATGGCTGTGGTGGAAGAAAGGATTGAGTGGAAAGCAACTTGGGAAGGTTAGAAATCAAGTTTCATATGGTAGGAATGGAGCAACTTGATCTCAACACAAGGGTAGGTAGTTCTCTTCTCAGAAAGTGTAAGGTAGGAGTGGTAGTTCTTTCTGATGGCTCTCTCCACGAATGAAGAGGGGGTGGAGGGGTATATATAGCCTCCACACAAAATCCAACCGTTACACACATAATTGAGCAATCTCGGTGAGACCGAAGTGGAAACTCGGTCAGACCGAAAGTTCAAATATAGTGAACGTTGGGGTTTTCGGTGGGACCGAAAATACCATCTCGGTTAGTCCGATTTGAGTCAAGACAGGAACTTGCCAGTTTCGGTGGGACCGAAATCATCAACTCGGTTATTCCGATATGATGACAAACGGTTACAGAAGGTTGGCAGCCCATGTTTCGGTGAGACCGATCTCAAACTCTGAATGACCGATTTTTCTAGGGTTTGGCTTATGGCTGAGGTGGTTCATCTTGGTGGGACTGAGTTTGGAAAATCGGTTTGTCCGATATTACTTATGAGTGTGTATAGTAGTGAAAGTTGCTGATAGTTGAAGGAGATATATCACTAAGCACTTGAGCAACCAGATCATCAACACAACCTCATCCCCTTTTAATAGTATTGGCTTTTCCTATGGACTCAATGTGATCTTGGATCACTAAACCAAAAATGGAGTCTTGAGCTTTTGCCAATGCTTGCCTTAGCATTTTGAGGGGTCCACTTCTTCAGTCCTTTTGCCATACCAATGTGATTGAATTTCCTGAAACATACTTGATAAAAGCATTAGTCCAACCACAAAGTATGTTGTCATTAATTACCAAAACCACCCGGAGAGCAAATGTGCTTTCAATCTCCCCCTTTTTGGTAATTGATGGCAACACACTAAAATCACACTAAACAAGACATCAAAGCTTATTGAAAGAAAGACAGAATTATCACGAAAGCTTTGACAAGCATGTAGTACACAGGCTCCCCCTACAAGTGTGCAAGATTTTCATAAATTTTGGTTTTGGACTACCTCAAGCACACAAGAGAGATAAGCAAGATGTGCTACATGCAGCTTGGCTATATGCATCAGAGCAGATGAAAAGAAGTGAGTGATAATGCATATGTGCATGGTGATTTCTTGCAAACAGTATTCACAAGAAGTCACCATCATGCACATTCTGCAAGGTGCATATACTTACCTTGAGGTTCCTTGGCATTGTACCTGAAGGGATAAACTTGGGAAAACAAGGTTAGATAACACAAGAGTATTCCTTCAACCAACTGCAAGAACATCAAGAGTACCAAGCCAGGGATGACATGTATAAGGGGTGTCTCATATTGAGCACAACCTTGAATCAGCAAACATGTCTCCGAAACTAAAAGATTTTCAATGAATTCTGAGAGATTTTGCTTTCCATAAGATATCAACTGTGAGGATTCCTCTCCCTTTGAGTTCTCTCAGAACAAGGGGTTTGATGGAAAGAGCAAAATCAAAAGAATGATGCCAAAAGAGAATGATGTCCAATGTAAGACACGGCAAAGCTTTGATGTGATTCTCTCCCCCTTAAGATAGGATTGCTCTTCTTCTCTCCCTAAAACTTCTCTTCTCCCCCTACTCCCCCTAAGTCTTCTCCCCCTTTGACATCAAGTGCCGAAAAGGACAGCAAACTAGGAAGGACAGGAAAGATGGAAAGAAAGAAGTGGGATCCTTAAGAATCACAACAGGGCAAATAGGAACATGCATAGAGAAACAATGAGTGCAGCTGCAGGAGAAGATATCTTGGAGGAAATAAATCAGTGACACCGAATTGAGTTAGGGTAGACCCTTTTCGGTTAGACCGAAATAAATAAATCGGCGACGCCGAGTTTAATTCCAAGGAAATACAGAAATAATTCAGCTCACTTTGCGAGGAATGTTTCAAAGGATTTGCAATGAATGTGTGAAAGATTTTCGGGGAATTGATCAGAGCCAGAAGGATATTCACAAAGACAGAAGAAATAGAAATAAAAAGGAGTCCGAGATGAAGTTTTTTTTTGTGTAAAGAAAACTCAATGAGAGAACATAAGAGAAAATAGAAAGACTCCAAAAACATATGTACTTCATCTAGATAAAGGTCGGCGACAGGGTCACCTATGTTTGAGTATATTGACTTAGGAGTCAAATGAAGACATTTGATCATAGGTCATACTCATCATTTAAGCTCAAAAATGGGGTTGCCATTTTTCGATTAAGCATTCGATGTGATCACATCTTATGAAGCTGCTTGTACTCATGACTTTGAGCAAAGCTCCTTAAAGATGTGAAGAACATACCTTGGGCTTGTTGTTGCTTTACTCATGTAGGTAAGCTTGATGTAGGTGCTCGTTGAATGTGAAGTTGGAGCGCCATTTCTACTTGTGTAGTTCATCTTCCTACATGGGTTAGGCAAGCAAGGAAATACTCAAGGATATCCAAGATGACAAGAGTGAAATACTAGATGTATAAGATGTCAAAAAGGATATGTGGAATTTTGTTCCTTGAACTCAACATCCCAAAGGGCTAGATACTTGGTTAATGACAAGATTACTCATGATTTGAGTGTGTGGTAATCTTGTGGAATGTAGATCATCCAAGTACCTGCAAAGGGTTAGATGCAATACAAGGAGGCAAATGTGTCCAAGACATATGATCACCATCAAGAGAAATATCAGGGATTAGTCAAGAGGGCTCATGCCTTGCATGCATCAGTGGAGTTCTCACTCCAAGTTTGAAGCATCAATGATGTTCAACTCACTCCTTAAGCGACAAAACACCTTCTCATCAAGAGGTTTTGTAAAGATATCAGCAAGTTGTTTGTCAGTACGAACATGCTTAAGATTAATGTCACCCTTGGCAATATGATCACGAATAAAATGGTGACGAACTTCAATATGCTTTGTTCGAGAGTGTTGCACTGGATTGTGTCCAATTTTAATTGCACTCTCATTGTCACAAAGCAAGGGAACATGTCTCACATGTATCCCATAATCTTTAAGCGTTTGTGTCATCCATAGCAATTGAGCACAACATGAACCAGCAGCAATATATTCCGCTTCTGCAGTGGATAATGATACCAAATTTTGTTTCTTGGAGGACCAAGATACAAGGGATCGACCAAGGAATTGACACGTACCCGAAGTTGACTTTCTATCAACCTTGTCACCGGCATAGTCCGAGTCGGAATAGCCAACAAGGTCGAAAGAGGCCCTCTTAGGATACCAAATGCCAAAGTTTGGTGTGTGTATCAAATATCTCACTATCCTTTTAACAGCTTTAAGATGACATTCTTTAGGGGCTGCTTGATATCGTGCACACATGCATACACTCAACATTATGTCAGGACGAGAAGCTCAAAGATATAGTAGAGAACCAATCATAGAACGGTAAACCCTTTGATCAACGGGTTCTCCATCTTTTGTCAAGTCATTATGTCCACTTGTAGGCATGGGGGTACTCATACCTTTGCTTTCTTGCATGTTGAACTTCTTGAAGAGATCCTTGGTGTACTTTGTTTGTGAGACAAAGGTACCCTCCTTAGATTGCTTGATTTGCAACCCAAGGAAGAATTTGAGTTCACTCATCATGGACATCTCATACTTCTCCGACATGAGCTGTCCAAACTTCTTGCTAAAATGGGGGTTAGTTGAACCAAAGATAATATCATCAACATATATTTGGCACACAAATAGTTCACCATTAACCCTTTTTGTGAACAGCGTTGAGTCTATCTTTCCAATCTCAAAACCTTTTTCAAGAAGAAAGCTAGTTAAGCATTTGTACCAAGCTCTAGGAGCTTGTTTAAGACCATAAAGAGCTTTGTGCAACTTGTAAACATGATTAGGCTTTTTGGGATTCACAAATCCGGGAGGTTGTTTCACAAATACTTCCTCCTCAATTTCACCATTTAGGAAAGCACTTTTGATATCCATTTGATAGAGAGTAATATCATGGTGATTGGCATAAGCAAGAAGAATGCGAATGGACTCAAGTCTAGCAACGGGGGCATAGGTCTCACCATAGTCCATACCTTCGACTTGTGTGTAACCTTGAGCTACGAGATGAGCCTTGTTGCGGATGACTTGTCCATCTTCATCTTGCTTGTTCCGAAACACCCATTTGGTTCCAATGATGTTTTGATCATCCTTGGGCTTCTCTACCAAAGTCCATACCTTGTTCCTCTCGAAGTTGTGTAGTTCTTCGTGCATAGCGTTCACCCAATCCGGGTCTTCAAGTGCTTCTTCTACCTTCATAGGTTCAATGCTAGAGATAAATGAGTAATGCTCACAAAAATTAGCTAAGCGAGTTTTAGAGCGAGTAATTCTCCCGGAGTTGATGTCGTTCATCATTTGTTCCACGGGATGATTTTTCTTGACTCTTGCTCGAACTTGGGATAGCTTTTGTTGATGTTGTGGCTGAGCTTCCTCATCATCTTCATCTTCCTCTTCTTCTTCTTCATTGTTGTTGGTGTTGTCTTGAGGCGGTGGAGAAGGAGGTTGTGGTGGATCTTCTTGTTGCACTTCCTCATCTTGGTGAGTTCCACTTGTGGAGGCCTCCATGTTGCCTTGAGGTTCATCTCTCCGTGAGGTAGGTGGCTCCACATATGTAGATGAGGTACTCTCCTTCACTTCCATGGGACGGATCTTTCCAATAGATAAATCTTGGATAGCTTCCGATGGGTCCTTGTCTCCTACATCAATAGGCATTTGCTCTACTTGCGAGCCATTAGATTCATCAAACTTCACGTCTACCGTCTCTTCAACCTTTCGGGTGAAATTATTGTAGACACGGTAGGTGTGAGAGTTTGATCCATAACCAAGGAGAAAGCCTTCATGAGATTTAGGAGCAAATTTAGACCGACGATGCTTATCAAGGATATAGCATTTTGAACCAAAGACACGAAAGTATCCCACTTGGGGTTTGTTACCGGTGAGGAGCTCGTATGATGTCTTGCCGAGGAGCTTATGAAGATAAAGCCTGTTGATAGCATGACAAGCTGTCTCGACCGCTTCTCCCCAAAAATGCTTCGGTGTCTTGTATTCAACAAGCATCGTTCTTGCCATCTCTATGAGGGTTCGGTTCTTCCTCTCAACAACTCCATTTTGTTGAGGAGTGTACGTAGCCGAGAACTCATGTAGAATTCCTTCCTCATCGAGAAAAGAGTCTACATTGGCATTCTTGAACTCCGTTCCATTGTCACTCCGAACTTTCTTGATCTTCACCTCAAATTGATTTTGGGCCTTTTTGGCAAAGGTCTTGAAGATTCTCTGAACCTGCGATTTATCATCAAGGAAAAATACCCACGTAAATCTGGAATAATCATCAACTATAACTAGACCAAAGGAGTTACCACCAAGGCTTTTGTAAGCATTGGGACCGAAGAGATCCATATGAAGAAGCTCAAGCGGTCTCCTTGTGGTCATGATGTTCTTTGCGGGATGACTTCCACCTACTTGTTTTCCTGCTTGACAAGCACTACAAAGTCTATCTTTGTCAAAGAGAACATCTTTAACACCAAGAATATGATCACCTTTGATCAGCTTGTCTAGATTACGCATACCAACATGTCCTAGCCTTCTATGCCATAACCAACCTTTAGAGGATTTAGCAATGAAACAAGCTCTAGGTTGGGCTTTCTTAGTGAAATCAACAATATATAGATCACCTCTACGGATACCTGTAAATGCCATGTTTTGATTGTCACGACGAAAGACTTGGCAATCTAATTTGGTGAATAGCACATTGAATCCAAAGTCAGCTAATCTAGACACGGAAAGTAAATTGTATCCAAGAGATTCTACAAGCATGACATTTTGAATAGAGCTATCATGAGATATGGCCACCTTACCAAGGCCAAGTACCTTACCCTTGGAGTTGTCTCCAAAAGTCACATACTTGCATGGACCATCGTTCTTTGCAAGCTCTCGAAACATGTCTTTGTCTTCGGTCATGTGATCGGTGCATCCACTATCAAGAATCCACTCTTTTCCGCCGGACATGTAGTCTCTCAGGTTTGCCATGAGATTGAGACTCTTCATGATCTTGTCTAGCTCGGTGTCTGGATGGGAGTAATCATCATCATGCTCATGCTCATCATCATATTGACCCATAGATTGTTCATCATCAACACCTAGGTCAATTTGATAAGTACTTGCATTAGTTTTGTCAATGTGACAATAATCTTCGGAATGCAATGCAAGAGCATTTCTAATTAAAACATTGATGAAAGCGGGATCACCCTTCTTTTTCATAAGATCACGAAGCTCAAAGAAGCATTTATCAAAGTTGGGATCATTGGGGTGCATCTTATCAAATTCAATAGTCTTGTATAGAATTTCATCAAGACCTCTCATAGAGTAGTCCGGATAAAGTTCTTCCAAGAACTTCCACATAGCATAGGCACACTCAAAGTTTGTAACAAGCTTAAGCAAATCATCAGGTAACCCTCTAATTATAAGATTTACAGTTCTAAGGTTACAAAGCAAATCAAGCTCTTCATCCATGGTAGGGTGCAAGGGATCAAATGGAGGCACATAGGGGGTCTCAATATATTTGCACAAATTGTACTTCTTAAAGATACTAAGCATTTCAGACCTCCATGAGTTATATGACTCTCCATTAAGAATAGGCACTCTATGGCTAACACTCCCAAACGTAGACACGTCCATCTTCCTCCAATGGTGTGTAAACCAAAGCAATGGAGACCAAAGCTCTGATACCAATTGAGGGATCGAAGAAGGTGAGAGTGTCTAGAGGGGGGGTGATTAGACTACTCGACAAGATAAAAATTATGTCTTTTGTCAAGGACAGATTTTGGCAGATTTTGCATAACACACAAGTCAAGTAACACACTACACATGCAATTCTAGAGTATGGGCAGCGGAAAGTAAATTGCAAAAGTAGTAAAGAGAGGTGGAGAAGATCAAACGCAATTTGGAGACGCAATGATTTTTCCCGTGGTTCCGATAGGTAGTGCTATCGTACATCCACGTTGATGGAGACTTCAACCCACGGAGGGTAACGGCTGCGCGAGTCCACGGAGGGCTCCACCCACGAAGGGTCCACGAAGAAGCAACCTTGTCTATTCCATCATGGCCTACGCCCACGGAGGGCTAGCCTTACTCGGGGTAGATCTTCACGAAGTAGGCGATCTCCTTGCCCTTACAAACTTCTTGGTTCAACTCCACATCTCGATGACGGAGGCTCCCAAGCGACACCTAACCAATCTAGGAGGCACCACCCTCCAAAAGGTAATAGATGTTGTAGATGATGATGAACTCCTTGCTCTTGTGCTTCAAATGATAATCTCCCCAACACTCAACTCTCCTCACTGATTTGGCTTTGGTGGAAGAAAGGATTGAGTGGAAAGCAACTTGGGAAGGTTAGAAATCAAGTTTCATATGGTAGGAATGGAGCAACTTGATCTCAACACAAGGGTAGGTAGTTCTCTTCTCAGAAAGTGTAAGGTAGGAGTGGTAGTTCTTTCTGATGGCTCTCTCCACGAATGAAGAGGGGGTGGAGGGGTATATATAGCCTCCACACAAAATCCAACCGTTACACACATAATTGAGCAATCTCGGTGAGACCGAAGTGGAAACTCGGTCAGACCGAAAGTTCAAATATAGTGAACGTTGGAGTTTTCGGTGGGACCGAAAATACCATCTCGGTTAGTCCGATTTGAGTCAAGACAGGAACTTGCCAGTTTCGGTGGGACCGAAATCATCAACTCGGTTATTCCGATATGATGACAAACGGTTACAGAAGGTTGGCAGCCCATGTTTCGGTGAGACCGATCTCAAACTCGGAATGACCGATTTTTCTAGGGTTTGGCTTATGGCTGAGGTGGTTCATCTCGGTGGGACTGAGTTTGGAAAATCGGTTTGTCCGATATTACTTATGAGTGTGTATAGTAGTGAAAGTTGCTGATAGTTGAAGGAGATATATCACTAAGCACTTGAGCAACCAGATCATCAACACAACCTCATCCCCTTTTAATAGTATTGGCTTTTCCTATGGACTCAATGTGATCTTGGATCACTAAACAAAAAATGGAGTCTTGAGCTTTTGCCAATGCTTGCCTTAGCATTTTGAGGGGTCCACTTCTTCAGTCCTTTTGCCATACCAATGTGATTGAATTTCCTGAAACATACTTGATAAAAGCATTAGTCCAACCACAAAGTATGTTGTCATTAATTACCAAAACCACCCGGAGAGCAAATGTGCTTTCAGCATGTCCATCTCGCTCGTCGCAGCACGTAGATGAGCTAGGTGCCACGCACGCATCGCCTAGGCCACCGTAGCCGCGTTTCCACACACGCCCGAACGCCGGCCGTCGCTGTCGAGCTCGTTGCCGTCGTCTCCGGCCACCACAGGCCCGGCGACCACCACCATTCGACGCGCATCGACGAGGGCTCTCAACGCGCCCAACCGCGGCTCGAACCGTGCCCTGTGGGCGTTTTCCGAAGCTCGCCGCCGTGTTTGGCCTCGCCGGCGTCACTTCGCCGGCGAGTTTGACTCGTTTGACCGGGGGGTTGACCACCCCTGGGTCGCTGACGTGTGGGCCACCCCTCCCCTAATTAGCTAGTTTAATTAAGTTAATGTTAATTAAATTAGTTAGTTAGTTTAGTCACTGACCCATGGGCCCAGACCCCACTGACAGCTAATTAGTTCCTAGCTTAATACTAATTAACTTTGTTAATTTGCTATGACACTGACATGCCGGGCCCACATGTCATGTTTGACCTGGACCAGCTCCTGTTGACCTGCTGACATCAGCATGAGGTCATGCTGACGCAGTAAAGAGTTTCTGGAATTTAATTTAAATCTTAAATGATTTATGAATTTCAGAAAATGCCCAAAACTTCTAAAAATCATATAAAATCAACCGTAACTCAGATGGAAATAATTTATATATGAAAAATGATCAGAAAAATCCAATCTTTCCAATGGCACTGGTTTCATGCACGTTTGACCAAGTTAACCTTGCTGTATACATTAAAACATGATAATGCACTTATTTAAATAATAGCTAAAGTGCCAATTTGAATCTTTGATTCAAATAGGCTCAAACCCTTCTGGTTATAGTTGCATTAGCCCAAAACACATGCATCTTGCCATGTCATGAGCATGCATCATATTGTTGCATTTGTTTGTTTAATGATTGTATCGCCGGTATTCTCCGTGTTAGGTCCTGCTCCCGAGGATACTGCTGCGTATCCAGCTGAAGAGCAGTACCCGACAACCACTCTGTCAGGCAAGCAATCATTGATCATTCCGATACAAACCCAATCTCCTCACTCCTCCTCTCTTTTACTGCATTAAGGCAACAGCGTGTGAACTGCTACTTGATGCGGTAGTTGAACCCTATTCCCTTGCATGACCTGTCATTGCCGCAGTAAATAGTTGAAACCCACTAGCATGTGTAGGAGTTGATTGAGCCATGTGATGTGTGATCCACAATGCTATTTGTTTATGTTGCCTGCTATGCTTAGAGTTGTGTCTGGTCTGGTTCATCTGGGTGATGGATCAGAGTGAAATGATCATACCGATAAAGAGAAGGAAGTGTGGAATACACTTGGTAAAGGTATCGATGAAAGGCCATGTAGGAGTACGTGGTGGGTTGTTTCATTGGAATCGTCCATAGGACCCGAGATCTGTGTGTGTGACGAGAGACTTGAGTGGTTGGTTAGGTCGTGGTCTACACCCACGTCGGCTTTCGCTTGAAGTCTGCCGAGCACATGTCGTGTGCAGACGCTAAGTGGTGAAAACATGTGTGAAGAAGTACACCCCTGCAGGGTTATCAATCTATTCGAATAGCCGTTGTTCGCGGTACGGACTACTTGGTTACTCTTACAGTTCATAGACAAGTTGATGGATACTACTAAAAGCCTCAAGATAAGTGTGAGTGCCGTGGATGGCCCTTCCGTAGGATGACGGAAGAGGATCCTTGGTAGTGTATTGATGTGGTGAGTAGAGGACTCGTGTTCGTAATAACATCTTGCAATGTGTTGAGAGTTGTAGTATAGGTTAGCCAAGAGTCAAAGCTGGCTTTCTGCTATGAACTCCACTACCCCCTTTGATAATGTTGCATGTATGATAGGTTCTGTGGTAAGACTTGCTGAGTACCTTTGTACTCATGTTTGCTTAATAACTGTTGCAGAGGAGAACCCTGCCCCTGCTGATGGGTTCTACATAGACGTTGACGTCGACGAGTAGCTTGACACCCAGACGGAGATCTGGAGCTTGTGAAGGGCCTTGTAGATAGTCAGGCTACACCAAGCCTGTTTTATTTTCTAAGTTGTCTGTACTCAGACATGTAGCTTACGCTTGTGCTTGTATGACTGTATGACTTGAGTGTTGGGTCATGTGACCCCTACCTGTATGGATATGTTATGTATGGCTCTTGGAGCCTCTTAAATAAAGTACTTTGAGTCATAGAGTTCTGTTGTGATGCAATGTTGTATTTTCACATATTGAGCATATTGTGTGTATGGTTGAAATGCTTGGTATGTGTGGGATCCGACACCTAGTTGTTTTCCTTTGGTAGCCTACCTTACAGGGAAATGCCTCCTAGTGATTCCAATGAGCCTTGGTAGCTTGCTACTGCTCGGAACACGTAGGCTGGCCGGCATGTGTCCTTCTTCGTTCCTGTGTCTGTCCCTTAGGGGAAATGTCACGCGTTGTTCCTTTAAGTCCATGTAGCTTGCTACGACTTGGGTTCATACGTTGATGACCGACACGTTCGTTGCTGGGTCATGGATGCCTGTCTCTGTAATCTAGTGCCACTTTTGGTTTATAACTAGCCATGTCGGCCCAGGTTCTCTGTCATATGGATGCTAGCGACACTGTCATATACGTGTGCCAAAATGCGCAAACGGTCCCGGGCCAGGTAAGGTGGCACCCGTGGGGTTACCGTGCGTGAGGCCGCAAAGTGATATGACGTGTTACAGCTAGATCGGTGTGACTTAGGATCGGGGTCCTGACAGCGTTGGCATCAGAGTTGGACTGCCTGTAGGTTTCTCAAGCCAAACTGGTCGATGTTGAGTCTAGAAAAATTCTTAGTTATATGTAGGGGAATTGATTGTGGAAGGGAACGTAAGGCTCTTTTTACTCCTTTACCTTA
Organism: Secale cereale; assembly: GCA_902687465.1. NCBI lineage: Eukaryota > Viridiplantae > Streptophyta > Magnoliopsida > Poales > Poaceae > Secale > Secale cereale. Next base: position 640,290,005 of record LR738715.1, read on the forward strand.
TGCCCTTCTGATCTGAGTCAGTCTATTCTTTCTACGGGGATTTAGGACTAGGCCTCTTATCCTTACTAGGTTCACGTGTTACTAATCCATAGACTCTTAGGATTGTTGGTTTCAAGCCTCAGTTCAGTTTCTATCCTTTTTAGTATGATGATTGTTGGACCCGGAACCTTGATATGGAATTGTTGAGTGGCTATGCTATCATTTGTATGATGTCTCAAATCTTTGTTTGAGCATTTACAGTTGTTATGCTGCCCGATTTCTTCCAGAAACACTAATGCCTTTGCATTACTTCGTGTTTCAAATGTCTGGCCGCACCCCTCACCAAGTGGTTTGTTTGACTCGGTGCATTAATGTGCCCGGTCACACGGCCATGCTAGTCCGTGTGCTGACTGAGACCGGTTATCGCTGGTATCCTGAGTACACCGTGGAGGAACAGTACCGGGATTTCAATCAGAGTCAGTATTTCTGCACAGTCCGGATATACCCCTCATATCCCGGAGCTAACGACCCCATCCATTGGTCTTATGGACTCGGGGTTACCATCGCGATGGCAGTACAGGATGCCGCCTATTCGATGATGACCATTCTCTGGGCTAGGCATGCCCTGTTGCTGAACACTGAGTTCTGTTACATGCCAGCCTCACTTCCCGGAGAGGAAGGCTACTACACTGGTCTGTATACTGATGCTACTCATGAAGAGCCACTGCTTCAGACTACTGTTTAGATGCTGGAGGATAGGGACCGTGAGGTCCGTGCCCTCCGAATGGAGTTGTATAACACTCGAGCCGCCCACTGGACTACTTTGACACGGCTTGCACCTGCTGTGCATGCCGGATATCTGGACATGCGGGATTTGTACCCCGTGCGGACTCATCTGCCTGATCGCATGGATTGGCGTGACGTTGGGGGTATTACACCTCCACGTGGGCGTCGGTTACCACCAGCATTGGGACCGAGGCCACATCCATGTCCCTATGGTCCACAGCCTTCGAGCGCTCGCGAGTTTCAAGATCCGTCTGTTCCACTTCCAGGCTACGGTGGTAATCTTTACGAAGATTACTACGGGAATGTCTGAGCTAGACCGTGGTAGTAGTAGTATTGTAGTAGTTGTATTCCCACAGTCCTGCGCGTCTTGTGGAATATGACTTAGTGTGTACTGAGTTCCGGAGGTGTAGTTAAATAATGTATAGGAGCTTGGAATGCCTCTGATGGGATGTATCGTCTTTCACCGCAGTTCTACTTTAGCCTTGGCTTGTACTAAACTATGTATGGTGTGTATGACCACTGGTGTATATATAGCAGTTTCTATATTACCATGTCGTACGGATGAACATCTTTGCATTCTGTGTCATCCATTACATTCTGCACTCCTATGTCAAATTTTTGCCATCCTTGTCTAAACCGTTGTTTTGTTTTCCTAGGATGGTCAACACTCGCAACACTCCTGCTGCTCAGGAGCAGGGTGAGGCTAGTGGGGCTAGAGATGGGAATCTGCCCCAGCCACCCTCCTTGGCGGAAGTTATGCTCGAGGCAGAACGGAGCAAGAGAGAGACCAACCGTCTGCTGGAACGCATAGAGCAGAACACTGGGTTCCGTCAGAGGAATGACGTGGTGTCAATCAATGACTTTATCAAGATGTGCCCACCGAAGTTCCATCACTCCACTGAACCTCTGGATGCGGATGACTGGCTACGTAGTATCACCCATAAGCTACACTCTGCCCGTATGGCCG
>LR738715.1:640292782-640308400 GCA_902687465.1 Secale cereale
CAAGTTAACCTTGCTGTATACATTAAAACATGATAATGCACTTATTTAAATAATAGCTAAAGTGCCAATTTGAATCTTTGATTCAAATAGGCTCAAACCCTTCTGGTTATAGTTGCATTAGCCCAAAACACATGCATCTTGCCATGTCATGAGCATGCATCATATTGTTGCATTTGTTTGTTTAATGATTGTATCGCCGGTATTCTCCGTGTTAGGTCCTGCTCCCGAGGATACTGCTGCGTATCCAGCTGAAGAGCAGTACCCGACAACCACTCTGTCAGGCAAGCAATCATTGATCATTCCGATACAAACCCAATCTCCTCACTCCTCCTCTCTTTTACTGCATTAAGGCAACAGCGTGTGAACTGCTACTTGATGCGGTAGTTGAACCCTATTCCCTTGCATGACCTGTCATTGCCGCAGTAAATAGTTGAAACCCACTAGCATGTGTAGGAGTTGATTGAGCCATGTGATGTGTGATCCACAATGCTATTTGTTTATGTTGCCTGCTATGCTTAGAGTTGTGTCTGGTCTGGTTCATCTGGGTGATGGATCAGAGTGAAATGATCATACCGATAAAGAGAAGGAAGTGTGGAATACACTTGGTAAAGGTATCGATGAAAGGCCATGTAGGAGTACGTGGTGGGTTGTTTCATTGGAATCGTCCATAGGACCCGAGATCTGTGTGTGTGACGAGAGACTTGAGTGGTTGGTTAGGTCGTGGTCTACACCCACGTCGGCTTTCGCTTGAAGTCTGCCGAGCACATGTCGTGTGCAGACGCTAAGTGGTGAAAACATGTGTGAAGAAGTACACCCCTGCAGGGTTATCAATCTATTCGAATAGCCGTTGTTCGCGGTACGGACTACTTGGTTACTCTTACAGTTCATAGACAAGTTGATGGATACTACTAAAAGCCTCAAGATAAGTGTGAGTGCCGTGGATGGCCCTTCCGTAGGATGACAGAAGAGGATCCTCAGTAGTGTATTGTTGTGGTGAGTAGAGGACTCGTGTTCGTAATAACATCTTGCAATCCGTTGAGAGCTGTAGTATAGGTTAGCCAAGAGTCAAAGCTGGCTTTCTGCTATAAACTCCACTACCCCCTGTTGATAATGTTGCATGTATGATAGGTTCTATGGTAAGACTTGCTGAGTACCTTTGTACTCATGTTTGCTTAATAACTGTTGCAGAGGAGAACCCTGTCCCTGCTGATGGGTTCTACATAGACGTTGACGTCGACAAGTAGCTTGACACCCAGACGGAGATCTGGAGCTTGTGAAGGGCCTTGTAGATAGTCAGGCTACACCAAGCCTGTTTTATTTTCTAAGTTGTCTGTACTCAGACATGTAGCTTCCGCTTGTGCTTATATGACTGTATGACTTGAGTGTTGGGTCATGTGACCCCTACCTGTATGGATATGTTATGTATGGCTCTTGGAGCCTCTTAAATAAAGTACTTTGAGTCATAGAGTTCTGTTTTGATGCAATGTTGTATTTGCACATATTGAGCATATTGTGTGTATGGTTGAAATGCTTGGTATGTGTGGGATCCGACACCTAGTTGTTTTCCTTTGGTAGCCTACCTTACAGGGAAATGCCTCCTAGTGATTCCAATGAGCCTTGGTAGCTTGCTACTGCTTGGAACACGTAGGCTGGCCGGCATGTGTCCTTCTTCGTTCCTATGTCTGTCCCTTAGGGGAAATGTCACGCGTTGCTCCTTTAAGTCCATGTAGCTTGCTACGACTTGGGTTCATATGTTGATGACCGACACGTTTGTTGCTGGGTCATGGATGCCTGTCTCTGTAATTTAGTGCCACATTTGGTTTATAACTAGCCATGTCGGCCCGGGTTCTTTGTCATATGGATGGTAGCGACACTGTCATATACGTGTGCCAAAATGCGCAAACGGTCCCGGGCCAGGTAAGGTGGCACCCGTGGGGTTACCGTGCGTGAGGCCGCAAAGTGATATGACGTGTTACAGCTAGATCGATGTGACTTAGGATCGGGGTCCTGATAGCGTTGGCATCAGAGCTGGACTGCCTGTAGGTTTCTCAAGCCAAACTGGTCGATGTTGAGTCTAGAAAAATTCTTAGTTATATGTAGGGGAATTGATTGTGGAAGGGAACGTAAGGCTCTTTTTACTCCTTTACCTTATGCCCTTCTGATCTGAGTCAGTCTATTCTTTCTACGGGGATTTAGGACTAGGCCTCTTATCCTTACTAGGTTCACGTGTTACTAATCCATAGACTCTTAGGATTGTTGGTTTCAAGCCTCAGTTCAGTTTCTATCCTTTTTAGTATGATGATTGTTGGACCCGGAACCTTGATATGGAATTGTTGAGTGGCTATGCTATCATTTGTATGATGTCTCAAATCTTTGTTTGAGCATTTACAGTTGTTATGCTGCCCGATTTCTTCCAGAAACACTAATGCCTTTGCATTACTTCGTGTTTCAAATGTCTGGCCGCACCCCTCACCAAGTGGTTCGTTTGACTCGGTGCATTAATGTGCCCGGTCACACGGCCATGCTAGTCTGTGTGCTGACTGAGACCGGTTATCGCTGGTATCCTGAGTACACCGTGGAGGAACAGTACCGGGATTTCAATCAGAGTCAGTATTTCTGCACAGTCCGGATATACCCCTCATATCCCGGAGCTAACGACCCCATCCATTGGTCTTATGGACTCGGGGTTACCATCGCGATGGCAGTACAGGATGCCGCCTATTCGATGATGACCATTCTCTGGGCTAGGCATGCCCTGTTGCTGAACACTGAGTTCTGTTACATGCCAGCCTCACTTCCCGGAGAGGAAGGCTACTACACTGGTCTGTATACTGATGCTGCTCATGAAGAGCCACTGCTTCAGACTACTGTTTAGATGCTGGAGGATAGGGACCGTGAGGTCCGTGCCCTCCGAATGGAGTTGTATAACACTCGAGCCGCCCACTGGACTACTTTGACACGGCTTGCACCTGCTGTGCATGCCGGATATCTGGACATGCGGGATTTGTACCCCGTGCGGACTCATCTGCCTGATCGCATGGATTGGCGTGACGTTGGGGGTATTACACCTCCACGTGGGCGTCGGTTACCACCAGCATTGGGACCGAGGCCACATCCATGTCCCTATGGTCCACAGCCTTCGAGCGCTCGCGAGTTTCAAGATCCGTCTGTTCCACTTCTAGGCTACGGTGGTAATCTTTACGAAGATTACTACGGGAATGTCTGAGCTAGACCGTGGTAGTAGTAGTATTGTAGTAGTTGTATTCCCACAGTCCTGCGCGTCTTGTGGAATATGACTTAGTGTGTACTGAGTTCCGGAGGTGTAGTTAAATAATGTATAGGAGCTTGGAATGCCTCTGATGGGATGTATCGTCTTTCACCGCAGTTCTACTTTAGCCTTGGCTTGTACTAAACTATGTATGGTGTGTATGACCACTGGTGTATATATAGCAGTTTCTATATTACCATGTCGTACGGATGAACATCTTTGCATTCTGTGTCATCCATTACATTCTGCACTCCTATGTCAAATTTTTGCCATCCTTGTCTAAACCGTTGTTTTGTTTTCCTAGGATGGTCAACACTCGCAACACTCCTGCTGCTCAGGAGCAGGGTGAGGCTAGTGGGGCTAGAGATGGGAATCTGCCCCAGCCACCCTCCTTGGCGGAAGTTATGCTCGAGGCAGAACGGAGCAAGAGAGAGACCAACCGTCTGCTGGAACGCATAGAGCAGAACACTGGGTTCCGTCAGAGGAATGACGTGGTGTCAATCAATGACTTTATCAAGATGTGCCCACCGAAGTTCCATCACTCCACTGAACCTCTGGATGCGGATGACTGGCTACGTAGTATCACCCATAAGCTACACTCTGCCCGTATGGCCGAAGCTGACAAGGTTACCTACGCCGCCTACCATCTTGAGGGCCCTGCAGTCTTTGGTGGGAAAACTTTGAAGCTATGCGTCCTGCTGGCCTAATCACTACTTGGGTTGAGTTCAGTGAGGCATTCCGTGAACATCACATCCCGGAAGGTCTCATGGATCGCAAGCGGGAGGAATTCTGCAACTTCACCCAGGGCTGGTTAACTGTAGATGGCTATAGTCGCGAGTTTGGCAACTTGGCACGCTATGCACCTAAGGAAGTATCCACCGATGCCAAGAAGCAGGCGAGGTTCCGCAAGGGACTCAGCCCTGAACTCCGCCGAGATCTACGTCTGCATGAGTGCACTTCCTTCCAGAAGTTGGTAAACAAGGCTATCAGTGCTGAAACGGGCCAGACCGACTTCGAGGCCACACGCAAGCATCCTCGAGACTTTGGTTCCTCATCCGGTTCTGGCTCTCACAAGCGCCGTGTGTGGGTTCCTAACACTGCTCTACCACCCAAGTACACACCGAGGCCATCCTATGAGGCGCCTCGCCCAACTCAACAGTATGCACCTGCTAAGACCTATGGAGGACCACCTTCCAACTTTGCTCCACGCACTAGCACTGTGACCTACTTCAAGTGTGGAGAACCAGGGCACTACATGCGTGAGTGTCCTCAGAATGAACCAGGAAAACCCGTTGGCCGTGGTAAGCCAACCGGCAAGGTGAATTATGTCAAGCCAATCCCCACTGCACATGGTCATGTCAACTATGTCTCTGCTGAGGAAGCTTATGAGGATCCTAACGTCGTCCTTGGTACGCTTCTCGTTAACTGCCATCCGGCATCTGTTCTTTTCGATACTGGAGCATCCCATTCGTTCATATCTGAGAGCTATGCTCGAATGCACAACATGACTTTTTGTGACATGCCTACTTCCATGGTTATTCAAACTCCTGGTTCAAAGTGGCAAACCTCTAGGGTAAGCCATGGAAATGAAATCCTTGTCGATAGACTTGTTTTCCTAGCATCTCTAATCGCTCTCAAGTCCTCGGACATAAACATCATTTTGGGTATGGATTGGATGACAACTCATTACGCCAAGATTGATTGCTATACTAGGACCGTTCAACTTACACATCCATCCGACAAGATAGTCAATGTCTTGACCCGAATGGCTGAGCGTCAGCTCTACTCTCTTAATGCCAGCCCTCTACCAGAACTCGAAGATATCCCGGTAGTCCGTGACTTTTCGAATGTTTTTCCAGAAGAACTGCCAGGAGTTCCACCTGACAGAGATATCGAGTTCGTGATAGATCTTGTCCCTGGAACTGTCCCAATCTCTAGGAGACCCTATAAGATGGCACCCCTAGAATTAGTTGATCTTAAGAAACAACTTGATGAGTCCTTGCAAAAAGGTTTCATCCGTCCTAGTTCTTCCCCTTAGGCTTGTCCCGTCCTCTTTGTCAAGAAGAAGGATGGAACGGAGCGGATGGTTGTAGATTACCGACCTGTCAATCTGGTTACCATAAAGAACAAGTATCCGCTTCCCAGGATCAACGACCTGTATGATCAGCTCGCTGGATCCTCAGTCTTCTCTAAGATGGATTTGAGGTTGGGTTACCATCAAATCAAAATCAAGAACGGAGACATTCCTAAAACGGCTTTTGTTACTTGTTATGGCCAACATGAGTACACTGTCATGTCCTTCGGTATAATCAATGCCCCAGCTACTTTTTCCCGGCTAATGAATTCTATATTCATGGATTACTTGGATAAATTCGTCGTGGTATACTTCGATGATATACTCATCTATTCCAAGAACAAGGAAGATCATGCCGAGCATTTAAGGCTGGTATTGACGAAACTTCGAGAGCACCGCCTTTATGCCAAATTCTCTAAATGTGAATTTTGGTTGCCAGAAGTAACCTATCTAGGTCATGTGATCTCTGGCAAGGGTATTGCTGTCAATCCCGAGCGAGTTCAAGCCGTCCTTGATTGGACTCCCCCTGAATCGGTCAAGCAAGTTAGGAGTTTTCTTGACTTAGCGAGCTATTGCCGACGCTTCGTCAAAAATTTCTCCAAGGTTGCTAAACCTCTAACTGAACTCCTCAAGAAAGATAAAAAGTTTGAGTGGTCCCCACAGTGCGAGTCCAGTTTTCAGGAACTGAAAAGACGCCTGACATCTGCACCTGTACTGGTACCACCAGACTTTTCCAAGGATTTTATAATCTATTGCGACGCCTCGTGACAAGGACTAGGTTGCATACTCATGCAAGATCGTCAAGTGATTGCATACGCATCTCGACAGTTGCGTCCACATGAGGATAACTATCCTACACATGATCTAGAGCTTGCAGCTGTAGTCCATGCACTCAAAACAACATTACCTCCTTGGAAATCGCTGTGAAATCTTCACTCACCATCAAAGTTTGAAGTACATCTTCACCCAACCGGATCTGAATCTCAGGCAAATACGTTGGGTTGAATTGCTCACAGACTACGACTTAGGAATCACTTATACCCCTAGAAAGGCCAATGTCATGGCTGATGCCCTGAGTCGTAAGTCTTATTGTAACAACTTAATGTTACAACAAGGGCAACCACTTCTCCACGAGGAATTTCGTAAACTTAACCTTCACATTGTTCCTCGAGGATTCCTTTCCACCTTGGTGGAGAAACCTACCCTTATGGATCAAGTTATAGCTGCCCAAAAGCGTGATAAAGGTATATCCCGACTCCAAGAGAGCATTGCTAGCGGACTCGCTAAAAGTTTCTCTATGAATGATCGAGGTGTTGTTTTCTTTGAGAACCGTGTAGTGGTTCCCAAGAACCACCATCTACGACAGTTAATCCTTAAGGAGGCTCATGAATCTCCTCTCACAATTCATCCCAGTAGTACCAAAATGTATGAAGACCTACGTCAGAGATTCTGGTGGACTAGGATGAAGAGATAAATCGCTCAATTCATTGCTAACTGCGATGTTTGTCGTCTAGTCAAAGCAGAGCATCAACGGCCTGCTGGCACCCTTCAACCTTTAGCTATTCCTGAATGGAAATGGGACAAAGTCGGTATGGACTTCATTACCGGGTTTCCCAGGACCAGGAAAGGGAATAATGCCATCTTCGTCGTTATCGACCGCCTCTCTAAAGTAGCTCATTTCCTGCCTGTTCGAGAGAGTATTACCGCTAACCAGCTAGCAGACTTGTATGTCTCTCGGATAGTATCACTTCATGGTGTGCCATTGGAGATTAACTCAGACCGTGGAAGTCTTTTCACTTCACGATTTTGGGAAAGTTTCCAGAATGCTATGGGAACTCATCTCTCCTTCAGTAGTGCCTTCCATCCCCGGTCAAGTGGTCAAGTGGAACGAGTCAATCAAATTCTGGAAGACATGCTTCGAGCCTCTGTCATCTCTTTCGGTATGGATTGGGAGAAGTGTCTTCCATCTGCCGAATTCGCTTATAACAATAGTTATCAAGCCAGCTTGGGCAAAGCCCCCTTCGAAGTTCTATATGGACGAAGGTGCCGAACACCTCTTAACTGGCCAGAAACCGGGGAAAGACAATTCTTTGGCCCGGATATGATTCAGGAAGCAGAAGAGCAAGTTCGCATCGTTCGTGAGAAATTGAAAACAGCCCAGCCTCGCCAGAAGAGCCAATATGATAGTCATCATAAGGCTGTGACTTTTGAAGTCGGCGATAAGGCTTACCTTCGGGTTACTCCTCTTAAGGGAAGCCATCGCTTCGGCATCAAAGGCAAATTGGCCCCTCGTTACATCGGTCCTTTTCGCATTCTTGCCAAACGAGGAGAAGTTGCCTACCAATTGGAACTACCTCCGCACCTATCCAGAGTTCATGATGTGTTCCACGTTTCTCAACTCAGGCGTTGCTTCTCGGATCCTATCCGCGGAGTGGACCACGAAACGCTTGATCTCCAGAACAATCTCACATATTGAGAATACCCCGTTCGTATTCTTGATCAAACCGAGCGCACCACTCGACGCCACAATATCAAGTTTCTCAAGGTTCAATGGTCACATCATTCCGAGAGTGAAGCTACTTGGGAAAGGGAGGATCGTCTTCGACTTGAGTACCCCACCCTCTTTCCGGAGGAACCCGAATCTCGGGATGCGATTCTTTTAAGTGGGGGTGAGTTGTCACATCCCTAGTTAGCACTTGCATTAGGACTAGCTAGAGTGTGCATCATGTTTACTTATCAAAGAAACTTGAAATGGGAATGACAGAAACCCCAGAAAAGGTCTTCTAATAACTAGGGTTTGATAAAATCTTTTCCAATGTACCCAAAATACCCTTCAAAATGTTCATCATTTCTGCCTTGGTCTTAAACCTCTGCCAAAAATGGTGCACAATTTTCTAGGAAATCTAAGGTCTTTGGATTAAATCATATGGTATTTGTATTTGGGCATTTAAATGCTATAAAATATTTTAAATGCTCAAATAATCATAAACTATAATGTTCCATACTGTTCATAATATATACAGTGGGCATGACAAGTTTTATGAGTTATAAAAATGTTCTGGCATTTTTATTAATTAAACAAAGTTGCAAAAGAAATGAAACAAAAAAGAAATAGGAAAAGGAAAGAGAGAGAAAGAACTTACCTGAGCCCAGCACTGTTGCAGGCCGGCCCAGCCCACCAGCCCCGCTCCTGTCGCCTTCCTCCTCGCGCCAGTAGGAAGCGTGCGTGGCCACCGCACGCCGGCACGCGCCCGGCCACCTCCACCCTGCTTGCCTGCCTCCCCGACGGCCTGGACGTCTCCCTGCGTCGCCACGCAGCTGCCCCGACCCCTCTCTCATTTCCCCTCGTCCTCATCGCCTTCCCCTGGCTCTCCCCCTCTCACCACCGAGCCGCCCGTGCCGCCGTTCGCCGTTGCCGCACCTAGAGCCTCCCCCTCGTCCCGTGACCGTGTCCAGAAGGTTCGCCGCGACGCCCTCTTCCTCCTCGCTGAGCCACGGATCGCCGGGAGCCCTGCAACGCCTTCACGCCGTCGTTCCCCTCCTCGGATCGCCGGAGCTCCTCGCCATCGATTAAGAAGCTGCAGAGCGTCCCCGACCTCTCCGTCGAGCTCGCTAGCACCACTGTGAGCCCCTACGCCGAATCCCTCCTTCCTCCGCTTCGTTTGCGCCATGTAGCTGCTGCTCCGTTGATCACCGAAACCCGCCGCCGCCGTGCTTGCCGCCGGTGATGCTCCGGTGACCATTTGGTCACGGACGCATGTCCATCTCGCTCGTCGTAGCACGTAGATGAGCTAGGTGCCACGCACGCATCGCCTAGGCCACCGTAGCCGCGTTTCCACACACGCCCGAACGCCGGCCGCCGCTGTCGAGCTCGTTGCCGTCGTCTCCGGCCACCACAGGCCCGGCGACCACCACCATTCGACGGGCATCGATGAGGGCTCTCCAACGCGCCCAACCGCGGCTCGAACCGTGCCCTGTGGGCGTTTTCCGAAGCTCGCCGCCGTGTTTGGCCTCGCCGGCATCACTTCGCCGGCGAGTTTGACTCGTTTGACCGGGGGGTTGACCACCCCTGGGTCGCTGACGTGTGGGCCACCCCTCCCCTAATTAGCTAGTTTAATTAAGTTAATGTTAATTAAATTAGTTAGTTAGTTTAGTCACTGACCCGTGGGCCCAGACCCCACTGACAGCTAATTAGTTCCTAGCTTAATAGTAATTAACTTTGTTAATTAGCTATGACACTGACATGCCGGGCCCACATGTCATGTTTGACCTGGACCAGCTCCTGTTGACCTGCTGATGTCAGCATGAGGTCATGCTGACGCAGTAAAGAGTTTCTGGAATTTAATTTAAATCTTAAATGATTTATGAATTTCAGAAAATGCCCAAAACTTCTAAAAATCATATAAAATCAACCGTAGCTCAGATGGAAATAATTTATATATGAAAAATGATCAAAAAAATCCAATCTTTCCAATGGCACTGGTTTCATGCATGTTTGAGCAAGTTAACCTTGATGTATACATTAAAACATGATAATGCACTTATTTAAATAATAGCTAAAGTGCCAATTTGAATCTTTGATTCAAATAGGCTCAAACCCTTCTAGTTATAGTTGCATTAGCCCAAAACACATGCATCTTGCCATGTCATGAGCATGCATCATATTGTTGCATTTGTTTGTTTAATGATTATATCGCCGGTATTCTCCGTGTTAGGTTCTGCTCCCGAGGATACTGCTGCGTATCCAGCTGAAGAGCAGTACCCGACAACCACTCTGTCAGGCAAGCAATCATTGATCATTCCGATACAAACCCAATCTTCTCGCTCCTGCTCTCTTTTACTGCATTAAGGCAACAGCGTGTGAACTGCTACTTGCTGCGGTACTTGAACCCTATTCCCTTGCATGACCTGTCATTGCCACAGTAAATAGTTGAAACCCACTAGCATGTGTAGGAGTTGATTGAGCCATGTGATGTGTGATCCACCATGCTATTTGTTTATGTTGCCTGCTATGCTTAGAGTTGTGTCTGGTCTGGTTCATCTGGGTGATGGATCAGAGTGAAATGATCATACCGATAAAGAGAAGGAAGTGTGGAATACACTTGGTAAAGGTATCGATGAAAGGCCATGTAGGAGTACGTGGTGGGTTGTTTCATTGGAATCGTCCATAGGACCCGAGATCTGTGTGTGTGTGATTCAAGTTACAGTTACTACCACACATTGGGCCCTGAAATATGACCCCGCTCAACTTATCGACTGCCATGTTCTCTGTCCAGGAGTTGCAACTAGTTTCTGGTGTTTGTAGTTTACTGGTGGTTGTGCACAGCGCTGACCCTCGGGTGGGCTGTGATGCGACAGGTACGTGGCACGGTGTACCGATTACCCGTTTGGTGACTCGGGAACCCTGTACACATCGTTTGGGGCCGTGAGCGACACCCCGGCCGGATCTCCCCACGGATGGAACCCAAATAGGCGATAAACCTGGACGAGAGACTTGAGTGGTTGGTTAGGTCGTGGTCTACACCCACATCGGCTTTCGCTTGAAGTCTGCCGAGCACATGTCGTGTGCAGACGCTAAGTGGTGAAAACATGTGTGAAGAAGTACACCCCTGCAGGGTTATCAATCTATTCGAATAGCCGTTGTTCGCGGTACGGACTACTTGGTTACTCTTATAGTTCATAGACAAGTTGATGGATACTACTAAAAGCCTCAAGATAAGTGTGAGTGCCGTGGATGGCCCTTCCGTAGGATGACGGAAGAGGATCCTCGGTAGTGTATTGTTGTGGTGAGTAGAGGACTCGTGTTCGTAATAACATCTTGCAATCCGTTGAGAGTTGTAGTATAGGTTAGCCAAGAGTCAAAGCTGGCTTTCTGCTATAAACTCCACTGCCCCCTGTTGATAATGTTGCATGTATGATAGGTTCTGTGGTAAGACTTGTTGAGTACCTTTGTACTCATGTTTGCTTAATAACTGTTGCAGAGGAGAACCCTGCCCCTGCTGATGGGTTCTAGATAGACGTTGATGTCGACGAGTAGCTTGACACCCAGACGGAGATCTGGAGCTTGTGAAGGGCCTTGTAGATAGTCAGGCTACACCAAGCCTGTTTTATTTTCTAAGTTGTCTGTACTCAGACATGTAGCTTCCGCTTGTGCTTGTATGACTGTATGACTTGAGTGTTGGGTCATGTGACCCCTACCTGTATGGATATGTTATGTATGGCTCTTGGAGCCTCTTAAATAAAGTACTTTGAGTCATAGAGTTCTGTTTTGATGCAATGTAGTATTTGCACATATTGAGCATATTGTGTGTATGGTTGAAATGCTTGGTATGTGTGGGATCCGACACCTAGTTGTTTTCCTTTGGTAGCCTACCTTACAGGGAAATGCCTCCTAGTGATTCCAGTGAGCCTTGGTAGCTTGCTACTGCTCGGAATACGTAGGCTGGCCGGCATGTGTCCTTCTTCGTTCTTGTGTTTGTCCCTTAGGGGAAATGTCAGGCGTTGCTCCTTTAAGTCCATGTAGCTTGCTACGACTTGGGTTCATACGTTGATGACCGACACGTTCGTTGCTGGGTCATGGATGCCTGTCTCTGTAATTTAGTGCCACATTTGGTTTATAACTAGCCATGTCGGCCCGGGTTCTCTATCATATGGATGCTAGCGACACTGTCATATACGTGTGCCAAAATGCGCAAACGGTCCCGGGCCAGGTAAGGTGGCACCCGTGGGGTTACCGTGCGTGAGGCCGCAAAGTGATATGACGTGTTACAGCTAGATCGGTGTGACTTAGGATCGGGGTCCTGACAACCGCACATCACTTTCCCCTTAGTTGCTCGACACTACTGGGTTACTATCGAGTGCCGAGGGTGAGACCTCATCAGCACTTCGGATGTTAACCTTGTAGGTTAGTTCATCGGTTGTGGTCATCGAAGGTGATTCCTCTTTCTCCACTCCCGATAACGACACTGTGCAACTCCTCAAGAGTGGACCTCGAGGGTGACTCCTCTTTCGTTCACCTTGACGATAAACATCAGGTGGAATTCCATCGAGGGTGATTTCCTCAGGTTTCCCTTTGGTGTTAGACACACAGTTACCATGGTTACTATGACTTTACACTGAACCTGGTTACTAAAGACGGGTCGACCCAGAGGGGTACCCGCGCGAGCTTAATTGCGAGTGATGTGTAGTCGGGTTGACCTGGAAGGTGCCCGCGAGATAATACGAGGCGTGGCCGGGCACTCACCCTTGCCGCAAGTTCTCGAGACGGGGCGATGGGGTCACATCTTTCGTGCGTCTCTGCTCGTTACCGCGCATTCCCAAGACACTAAACGGTTTGGATATTTGATCCGTGGGTCCTCTGGCCTGATAGCACTAACCATCACGTGGGCATAGTATGGGCGTTCTGCGTCGTATGCATCAGCCGAAGCTTAACTGACGTCATTGCGACTGAGCGGCGCGCGTCGGGTTGGACTGGTTAGGCTCCTACCTTTTTGAAGGAGGTTGCTAGGTCTGCTCACTGGCCGCGTACGCAACGTGCAGGAGTTCCCGGGGTGATTGGCCCATGACCCCTGGGGGCATAGGGTTTAGTCCGGCGTGCATGACCTCACTATTAAGCCTAGGTCGGGTTGCGGCGTATTGTTTGGCCGAGGGCGGGCATGGCCTGATGGTGTGTCCGGCCGGAGTTAAGCAAGCGTGTTGGGTAAGTTGGTGCACCCCTGCAGGGAAGAAAACATCTATCGATAGCCTGTCCTACGGTAACGGAAACTTGGAGTTGTATCCCGATCGCTACCACTAGAACTGGATGCTGAGGCATCGTTTGGATATGTTGCTTCGGGAGTCGAGAAAGGATCCCGGAGCGTTGGCAACATAAATATGACTTATGTTATACTACTCTACTTCCCCCTCTTGCTGCAAGACGGTGGTTTCCAGAAGATGCTAGTCTTCGATAGGAATAGCTTCTCCCCCTCTTATTCTGGCATTCTGCAGCTTAGTCCACACATACTACCCTTTTCATTGATACCGATGCATATGTAGTGTAGATCCTTGCTTGCGAGTACTTTGGATGAGTACTCACGGTTGCTTTGCTCCCCATTTTCCCCCTTCTTTCTTCTTGCTGGTTGATGCAACCAGATGGTGGAGTCCAGGAGCCAGATGCCACCATTGACGACTGCTACTACCCTGACAGGGCGTACTACTACGTGGAGACAGCTGACGACCAGGAGTAGTTAGGAGGTCCCAGGCAGGAGGCCTTGCCTTTTTGATCGTGTTGTTTTGTGCTAGCCTTCTCAAGGCAAACTTGTTTAACTTATGTCTGCACTCTGATATTATTGCTTCCGCTGACTCTTGTGTATTCGAGCTTATGTATTCGAGCCCTCGAGGCCCCTGGCTTGTAATATAAAGCTTGTATTATTTTATTTGTGTCTATAGTTGTGTTGTGATATCTTTCAGTGAGTCCCTGATCTTGGTCGTACACATTTGCGTGCATGATTAGTGTACGGTCAAATCGGGGGCGTCACAAGGTGGTAATAGACAAAAGGTGGGAGAAAGTTTCACATTAACTAGGCAAATCAATGGACTATGGAGATGTCCATCAATCGATATCAATGTGAGTGAATAGGGATTGCCATGTAACGGATGCATTAGAGCTATAAGTTTATGAAAGCTCAAAAAGACAACTAGTGGGTGTGCATCAACTTGCTTGCTCGTGAAGACCTAGGGCATTTGAGGAAGCCCACAGTTGGAATATACAAGCCAAGTTCTATAACGAAAAATTCCCATTAGTGATATATGAAAGTGACAACATAGGAGACTCTCTATCATGAATAACAAGGTGTTACTCTGAAACAAGTGTGGAAAAGGATAGTAACATTGTCCCTTCTCTCTATTTCTCTCATTTTTTGGGCTCTTTGACCTCTTTTTTGGGTGGGCTTCTTTGGCCTCTCTTTTTTATTTGGGATTCATTGGCCTCTTTTATTTTTGATAACCTCAAATGGGACAATTTTCTAATAATGATGATCACCACACTTTTATTTACTTACAACTCGACACTAGAATAAAAATATGACTCTATATGAATGCTCCGACGGTGTACCGGGATGTGCAATGACCAAGAGTGACATGTATGATAAATATGAACGGTGGCTTTGCCACAAATACTATGTCAACTACATGATCATGCAAAGCAATATGACAATGATGAAGCGTGTCATAACAAACGGGACGGTGCAGTTACATGGAAATATATCTCGGAATGGTTATGGAAATGCCATAATAGGTAGATATGGTGGCTGTTTTTAGGAAGGTATAATGAGGGTTTTATTGACCGGCAAATGTTGCGCGGCACTAGAGTGGCTAGAAAGGTGGAAGGGTGGGAGTGCGCATAATCCATGGACTCACATTAGTCATAAAGAACTCACATACTTATTGTAAAATATCTACTTAGCCCTCAAAGCAAAACACTACGACGCATGCCCCTAGGGGGAAGTTGGTAGGAGTTAATCATAGCGCCCCCCGACCTTCCCACAAAGAGGAAACAATCAAGATACAGTGCACGCCAATTTGGTTACATAGGCCATACATGCATGCTTCGGGAATCACAAACCTTAACACAATCATTTCTTCAACCTCACAAACTACCTCTAGCATGACTCTAATATTACCATCTTAACATCTCAAAACAATTACAAGGAGTCAAACTTCACATAATATGCAATGCTCTCTATATGAAGGTTTTTATTATATCTCCATTGGATGTCTATCATATTAGGACTAATTTCATAACCCAAGCAAATTACCATGCTATTCTTTAGAACTCTCAAAATAATATAAGTGAAGCATGAGAGTTCATTGATTTCTATAAAATAAAACAAACATCGTGCTCTAAAAATATATACGTGAAGTACTAGAGCAGCTGACAAACTACTCCAAAAGATATAAGTGAAGATCAATGAGTAGTCAAATAATTAACTAGCTATGAGAAGACCCTCTATCATTTAATAATTTCAGATCTTAAGTACTTTATTCAAACATCAAGCAAAACATAATAAAATGGCATTGCAAGGATATCACATATCATGTGAAGAAGTAAAAACTTAGGCTCAACCGATACTAACCGATAATTGTTGAAAAGAAAGGTGGGATGCCAACCGTGGCATCCCCAAGATTAGATGCTTGAGACTTCTTGAAATATTAACATGGGATGCCCAAGCTTGAGCTTTTGTGTCTCCTTAATTCCTCTCATGTCGCGGTTTCCCTAAATCTCAAAAACTCCATCCAC
>LR738715.1:640319234-640332414 GCA_902687465.1 Secale cereale
CCTGCCAAAATGATTCCCATGTCTGAGACCAGAGCCTCTACTCAAGAGAATATGGTGTTCACACTTGAATCGAGGGATGATGAACCTGGAGGTACAAAGAAGAGACCCAGGAAGACAACAGCCAGAGTGATCGGCAAGCCATCCATGAGGCATGATGATGAAGCTACAACAGAAGAGGAAGAGGTTGCTGCACCAGCACACAAAGCTCAAAAGCTTATGGGAGATGCTATCAAGTCTAGGGCTGCCCCTTCTAAGCCCAAGACTGCTCCCAAAACTTCTCAAGCCACCAAGTCTTCCCAAGAGGAGCACAAGGAACATTCCAGCTTCAGAAAAGAACAAGGCCCCAGTGCCTGAAGTTGCTGAGGAAGCTGATGCTCAAGTGCTCAAAAAGTTGAAGCCCAAGATCCCTGATCACAATGATGCTCATTTAGTTGCTGAGGACATGAAGCTGAGAAAGGATGCAGGTCTCATGTTGTGGAGAAAGTCTGATCCATATGCCATAAGTAGAAGGACTGCTGTGGACTACAGGTTTCACACAAAGGAACAACAAGACTTCTATGAAACAATCCTGCTTGACAAGAAGCCCATTGTTTGTGATATTAGAAGAGTGGACTGGGACTTCATTGATGATAATGCAGATTATTTCCCAAATGTGCATGAGTGCTTCAAAGCATGTGGAGTGGACAAGTTTGTGGCTCAAAAGTTGACTAAGTGCAATGATGAACTCATCATGCAATTCTATTCCACAGCCCACTTCTATCCTGATGGAAGGATTGTATGGATGTCTGAAGGTACAAGGTACCAGTCGACTGTTGTTGAGTGGGCCAAGCTAATCAATGCCCCTGAAGAGCATGAGGAGGATCTAGATGCCTATGCCAAGAAAAAGCAAGACCACAACTCCATGGAAAATATGTACAAGGTGATCCCTGATGATGATCTACAGACTCACAAGTTTGGATCTGTACATCATTTGCAGGCTGGTCTAGCCACCATCAACACAATCTTAAGGCATACACTGCTGCCTAAGTCTGGAGATGCAAAGATGATCAAAGGACATTCCATCAACATGCTTCATATATTTGATGTGCCACAGAAGTTCAAAGTTATGAGCCTGATTGTAGAGACAATCAAGAGGACTGCTGCAGATCAGAAGAGATCATGTGGGTATGCTCCACACATCCAAATGCTTATCAACTCTAAAATGGGCAGATGCACTTACTTGTTGGACAAGGAATATCTACCCTTGGTGCCTGACTTTGAGGACAACACAGTTGTCATGGATGAGAATGAACTATCTTCAGTACAAGCTCATGAATGGAGAGAGAAGGCCAAAGCAGAGAAAGCTGCCAAGATGCCAAGTGCAGAAGAAGCATCTCAAATGACTCTCAAATCCAAGCAAGATCAAATTGCATATATGATTCAAGCTACCACGAGGATTGAGAAGGGCTTGGCCACCCTAACTCAGAATCAGGAGAGCTTGGAGAGGATCATCGAGACTAAGTTCTATGATCTTGATCTGAAAGTGACAGAGATCCAATCTGCAGTTGAGAAGCTTCAGGAGGAAGCAAAGGAGAGAGGAGGACAGGCTACCACAGATGCATTTCAGCGAGTGCCTCGAGGCCAGAGATCTGCTGCAGTGCCTGTTCCAGACACCAGAGCTACTACATCTACACCATCAGCTACAACTTCAGTGCCACCTCCAGCAGCCACTCCACCAGCTCCAGCTACTTCGTTTGAAACCTTCGTCCTTGGAGTTCTCTCTACACTGCCTCCTGATACGTCCAAAACGTATCTATAATTTCTGCTTGCTCCATGCCACTTTTGGGTGATATTGCTATGATATTCATACACTTCCATACACTTTTGATCATATTTGGACTAACCTACTAATACAGTGCACCCCGGTGCCAGTTTCTGTTTTCGGTTGTTTTTGTATTTCAGGTTTTCACGTTACGAGAACTGCCAGGAAAAATACAGAAAACTTATATAAAAAATCAGCGTTCCAGAACCTACCTTGCGCCCGAAGGACATCCGGGGGGCCACCACGGCTCCAGGCGCCCTGGTGGCGCGCCCCCCTAGGCCGCGCCGGGGGGGGGGGCGCCTGGGCCCCCCGAGCCCCGTCTGGTGCCCCCCTTCGGCATATATTTAGAGCGTCCTTCGAAACCCTCGGGACGGGAACTCTTTTTCGCGATCTCATCTCTGTTCCGCCGCCGCCGTCGCTTCCAAGATCGGGAGCACCAGGAGAACTCTTCCCGGCACCCTGCCGGAGGGAAGGATCACCATCGGGAGCCTCTCCACCACCATGGACGCCTCCCGGATGAGTTGTGAGTAGTCTCCCTTGGACCATGAGTCCATGACCAGTAGCTATGTGATGTTCTCCTCCCGTTCTTGTGCTTCACTAATTAGTCCTCGTAAGCTGTCCTACATGATCGAGGCACATATGTAATCCTTATGTTGTTGCTATGATGAGTTTGCTGGGATCCGATGGATTATGAGATTATGTTCATATTATTCTTGAGTAATATATTTGATCTACCTCTTTTATATTTATGTTCATAAGTAATTCTTGCATGTTCTCCGTTGTTATTTATTGCTTTGGCCAAGTAATACGTAGTGACTCCAAGAGGGAACATAATGCTTGATTGTGGGTTCATGCCCCTCGATGACTAGCTTGAGTGACAGAAACATGAGTCTAGGGGATGTGCTGTTGCCACAAGGGGGAAAACAACGGTGCTTGTGCCCGCGGGTGCAAGGATTGTTTACTTTACGCAAAGTTCTTTTAATGCAGTTGTCTGTTGCATTGAGTTTACACTATGGGTGGGACTCGCAACTTAATACCAGCGAGATGTTCTGGATAGATATCTCAAGGTGGATGATTAGTAGTAGATATTGATGGATTTCGGTCTACTTACTTTGGCGTACCGCCCATGCTTTGAACCTCAACCTTTCTTGCAATGTAGTCAGCATTGGTTTGCGTTCGTGGGCCTGTCAATTGCCCAGCTGTAGTTCGTTTACCTCACATAGCTGTTTTATCGTCTTTTGGGAGAGAGACATCACTAGTGAACATCATGAGACTCCGGTCCATATTACCATCATTGATCACATACGCTATTTACTTTTCGCTATTATTTACTATTGCAAACATTATCTATCACTACTATCATTTGCGTTTAATCCTTTGTGAACTACAAGGCCGGAGGGATTGACAACCTCTCTGTACTCGTTGGGAGCAAAGTTATTTGTATCTGTGTGCAGGTCCACGTTGATTGCTAATATCTGGCGCCGTTAGTAGTTGACACCTACTTGTTGAACCTAGGAGTTTCTGGGGATTCGATCCTTGGCATCTTTGCTAAGGGAAAAACTTCCACAACACTGCATCTTACACCTTCCACTTGGGGTAACCAACGAGGGGTTAGAGGCCCATCAAGGAGTTTTTCTGGCGCCGTTTTCGGGGACTCCACTCTTCAGGATAGGGGAGTTGCACGCAATCTTTTACCTTTGCTTTTTAGTCTTGTTAGTTTACCTTTTAGTTTTTGCTTTAGTACCTTTTTATCGAAAATCACAAAAATAGTTATCTTGCTTGCTTGCTACTATGGGTTCCACCGAGAACACCAAGTTGAATGACGTCTCTTGCTATGCATTATGTGATGTTGGAGCTAGTACCTCTGTTATGCCCAAAAGAATATATGATATGCTTAAATTGAAACCTTATGATTCTTATTCTTTTGGTGTTCATCTCGTTGATTCTTCCATAAATAAACCTTTGGGGAGGATCGACGATGTTCTTATCATTGTTAATGATAATTATGTTCCCGTTGATTTCACTATTATGGATATTGAATGTGATCCTTCATGTCCAATTATTTTGGGACGTCCCTTTTTACGCACCGTTGGTGCTATCATTGACATGAAAGAGGGTAATATAAAATTTCAGTTTCCTCTCAAGAAAGGGATGGAACACTTCCCTCGTAAGAAGATCAAGTTACCTTTTGAGTCCGTTGTACGGGCTAGCTATTCTTTTACTCTTGATAAAACTTGATCTATATGCATTATGCCTAGCTTAAAGGCATAAAAGAAAGCGCTTTTGGGAGGCAGCCCACATGAATAAATTTTTATATTTTGCTTTTGTTGTGTCTTGATGTTGTTTACTACAGTAGCATCATCATTGTATCTTTGCTTTTCATATTTGTGCCAAGTATAGCCTCTGATTGCTAGAAAGTTCAAAAGTTGTGAGGTGCTGTCCAGGAAACAGAATCTATCCTTGGATAGAAAAACTCGTATAAAATCAGCAGATCATCTTTTTGGTCTGAATTTTTTCGACAGCGTTCTATATATAATTGTCTTTCGTGAGTCTGTTCTGAGTTTTTTGATTTGAGTTGCAGAAGTGCCCCGAACAAATCAATTACTACCTGCTGTTCTGTTTTTCACAGATTCTGTCCTGTTTTGCCTTTCCTTCATTTTGCAAACCAAGAGCTTGCTTTTTCTTTGCAAAAACCTTTTGGCAATCTTGAGAAACAGTAGAACTTCAAGAATATCTTTATTTCCAGCAAGGTGCAATTATTTTATTAAGGGTACTAACCTCGCTAATCAGATTATAATGAGTTATGTATGAAGGGAGTTTTCAAGTGTGCGAGGGAAGATGATACAAAGATTCAGGAGTGTCAAGCGCTCAAGCTTGGGGATGCCCCCGTGCACCCCAAGAAATATTCAAGGAGACTCAAGCGTCTAAGCTTGGGGATGCCCCCGTGCATCCCCTTCTCCATCAACATTATCAGTTCGTCTTTTGTTCCACTATATTTTTATCACTTCATGTGTTATGTGCTATGCTTGGAGCGTCTTGCTTTTAGTTTTCTTTTTAGTTTTTCATAACGAGTCAGAACTAGCGTTCTTTATGTGGGAGAGAAACACGCTCCACTTCTACCTAGAACATAACATAGAATTTTCATGTCTATCTTTGCTGTGTGTGTTCTTTGTCCTTTAATAGCTACTATCATGTTCAGCTCTTAGTATTCATGCTTATCTTTTCAAAGAGCTTTTGTTTAGTTGGTTGCTTGAACTCTCTTTAATTATTATGCTCACCTTATTAAGAGAGTTTGCTTCCGTTGCATTGGTTGATATGTCTGTGATAAAGATGCTGCGTGCATGATGGCGCTTAGTAGTTCATGTTTTCTTGTGGTTAGTCTCAAATAGCTGGGGGATTCCCAATGAGTTATTGGAGTACCAACTTGATTTGTTTGCCTATGATGTGGTATGGTTTAGTAATATCTTCCTTCGAGAATTTATTTTGATTGACTTGGCGTATGCTCACGCATATTTAAGACTGTAAAGAAAGTCTGTCAAGCCTTGATGATCTTTTATTTCTGAGTAGCGATATAACTTCCATGCCGGATTCAATATTGCTTTGTCGCTCTGCATGATTATGACTGTCATTGCTCTCTTAGTTGGTTGCTCCCAGTCTTTTGCTAACCTCCACCTGTACTAAGCATACTAACTTTGCAATACATAGCTCATGGGAAAGTAGCTTAAAAACTATTGTGGTAAAGAATATGTTGCTTATGTATCTTATTTCTTATAAGTTGCTTGCTGAGCGGTAACCATGTTTCTGGGGACGTCATCAACTGTCACACTTTTGTTGAATATCATGTGAGTTGCTATGCATGTTCGTCTTGTCTGAAGTAAGGGTGATTCGCCATGGGTTGAATGAGTATGCATATTGTTAGAGAAGAACATTGGGCTGCCAACCAAAGCCATGTATCATGGTGGAAGTTTTAGCTTGGACATTAATCCTCAATCTCTTATGAGAATATGCTTATGCATTAAAGAGGAGTCCATCATCTATTTTCTATGTTGTCCCGGTATGGATGTCCTCAAGTTGAGATCTATCAAAAACGAGAAATCAAATGTGATTTATCTCCTTGGACCTTTGTATAGGTGGCATAGAGGTACCCCTTTGTGACACTTGGTTGAAACATATGTAATGCAATGATAACCCATGGAAATCCGAGCTAATTAGGACAAGGTGCGAGAACTATTGGTATTCGATGCATGAGGCTTGCAACTTATAGGATGTCTTATGCATGACACGTATGAAGTACTACTACCGTTGACAAAATTGCTTCCATGTATTTAAAATAAAAAGCTCTAGCACATAACCATTCTTTTACTTTTCGAGTCTCCACCTTCTTTCTTCAAGCACCAACTACTGAGAGCATGATTGCCATTCTGAGTGTAATGTGCATTGTCCCAAAGTAGCATTGTCTTTTGCATGATTGTGATATCGTTTATTATGAAATCATTGTATCTAGTCATCACTTAAACCTTGAAGGTGCCCCTGCATTTATGTTTTGCTTCACTAAAGGGGGAAAGCTAGATATCACTTTATCATATTTGCACATCATGTTCATTGCAAATCTATTTGATGTTTCAGTTTCATATTGTAAAACTTTCAGTCATTTGCGATTTTCTCATGAGGCAACTTAATTACTATAGAATCATTGTCTCAGTAAGCTTTTGTCATATGACTGTAAAAAGTCCTATATGGTTAATAGCATGTCACCACAGAAATTAATCTTGTTATCATTTACCTACTCGAGGACGAGCAAGAATTAAGCTTGGGGATGTTGATACGTCCAAAACGTATCTATAATTTCTGCTTGCTCCATGCCACTTTTGGGTGATATTGCTATGATATTCATACACTTCCATACACTTTTGATCATATTTGGACTAACCTACTAATCCAGTGCACCCCGGTGCCAGTTTCTGTTTTCGGCTGTTTTTGTATTTCAGGTTTTCACGTTACGAGAACTGCCAGGAAAAATCCAGAAAAATTATATAAAAAATCAGCGTTCCAGAACCTACCTTGCGCCCGAAGGACAGCCGGGGGGGGGCACCAGGGCTCCAGGCGCCCTGGCGGCGCCCCCCCCCCCGGGCCGCGCCGGGGGGGCGCCTGGGCCCCCCGAGCCCCGTCTGGTGCCCCACTTCGGCATATATTTAGAGCGTCCTTCGAAACCCTCGGGACGGGAACTTTTTTTCGCGATCTCATCTCTGTTCCGCCGCCGCCGCCGCTTCCAAGATCGGGAGCACCAGGAGAACTCTTCCCGGCACCCTGTCGGAGGGGAGGATCACCATCGGGAGCCTCTCCACCACCATGGACGCCTCCCGGATGAGTTGTGAGTAGTCTCCCTTGGACCATGAGTCCATGACCAGTAGCTATGTGATGTTCTCCTCCCGTTCTTGTGCTTCACTAATTAGTCCTCGTGAGCTGCCCTACATGATCGAGGCGCATATGTAATCCTTATGCTGTTGCTATGATGAGTTTGCTGGGATCCGATGGATTATGAGATTATGTTCAGATTGTTCTTGAGTAATATATTTGATCTACCTCTTTTATATTTATGTTCATAAGTAATTCTTGCATGTTCTCCGTTGTTATTTATTGCTTTGGCTAAGTAATACGTACTGACTCCAAGAGGGAACGTTATGCTTGATTGTGGGTTCATGCCCCTCGATGACTAGCTTGAGTGACAGAAACATGAGTCTAGGGGATGTGCTGTTGCCACAAGGGGGAAAACAACGGTGCTTGTGCCCGCGGGTGCAAGGATTGTTTACTTTACGCAAAGTTCTTTTAATGTAGTTGTCTGTTGCATTGAGTTTACACTATGGGTGGGACTCGCAACTTAATACCAGCGAGATGTTCTGGATAGATATCTCAAGGTGGATGATTAGTAGTAGATATTGATGGATTTCGGTCTACTTACTTTGGCGTACCGCCCATGCTTTGAACCTCAACCTTTCTTGCAATGTAGTCAGCATTGGTTTGCGTTCGTGGTCCTGTCAATTGCCCAGCTGTAATTCGTTTACCTCACATAGATGTTTTATCATCTTTTGGGAGAGAGACATCACTAGTAAACATCATGAGACTCCGGTCCATATTACCATCATTGATCACATCCGCTATTTACTTTTCGCTATTATTTACTATTGCAAACATTATCTATCACTACTATCATTTGCATTTAATCCTTTGTGAACTACAAGGCCGGAGGGATTGACAACCTCTCTGTACTCGTTGGGAGCAAAGTTATTTGTATCTGTGTGCAGGTCCACGTTGATTG
This sequence comes from Secale cereale, assembly GCA_902687465.1. Classification (NCBI taxonomy): domain Eukaryota; kingdom Viridiplantae; phylum Streptophyta; class Magnoliopsida; order Poales; family Poaceae; genus Secale; species Secale cereale. The sequence goes on from LR738715.1 coordinate 640,327,352, forward strand.
CTAATATCTGGCGCCGTTAGCTGTTGACACCTACTTGTTGAACCTAGGAGTCTCTGGGGATTCGATCCTTGGCATCTTTGCTAAGGGAAAAACTTCCACAAGACTGCATCTTACACCTTCCACTTGGGGTAACCAACGAGGGGTTAGAGGCCCATCACCTCCCGAAGACTAAGCCTGAGAGACGCAGAGCACTATGCATTTTCAAACTTTTTGGTACCTTGTTGCCAAAGGGGGAGAAATATGTATAGATCATAGGCTTCGAGAGAGAGTGTTTTGCATCTTTGGTCTCTCTTGCTTTTGGTAGAACTTCATTTGTGTGTTTTCTTGATACTCTACGTTATGTGTGTGAGATAATTGTGTGATCATGTGTTCGATCATATGCTACCGTATTGGTTGCTTGGATGATATTATCTCTATTTCCGTATGATCATTCACTTTGCTTGGTGATGAGTGCATGCGTTAGCGTATATCATTTTGAGTGCTCCACCAAGATGTATGTGACATGGAAGTGTAACCCATGATCCTAATCGATTGTGCATTTGCATTCAAATGAAAATTCTAAATAATGCATAAATTTAGGGGGAGCTCTTGTTTATCACATACTTCTCAAAGCGATGATGTATTTAAATCTTATTATCATTTATCGAAGCTTCGATCTATATGTTGTCATCAATTACCAAAAAGGGGGAGATTGAAAGTGCAACTATCCCCGAGTGGTTTTGGTCATTACTAATAACATATAGCTCATTGAACTAATGCTATCTCAAGACAATATTTCAGGAAAGTTCAATGATTGGCATGGCATGGATTAGGATTGTGGACCCCTCAAAATGATAAAGACGAAGGCTCAAGCTCAAAGCTAAGGACTCTACATTTTCTATTTCAGTGATCCAAGATCACATTGAGTCCATAGGAAAGCCAATACTATTAAAAGGAGATGAGGTGTTGCTTAATGGCTTGCTTGCTCATGATGCTTAGTGACATGCTCCAAAACCCTCAACCACTTTCTCACATCCACACATGTCCCAAACCAAAAGTCAAACTCGGCCCCACCGAAAAATATCTATCCGGCGCCATCGAGTTCATTTGACATAGCCACTGCCAGAAAACCAAATCATTTTGGTCTCACCGAAAAGGGACCTCAGTCGCACCGAGATGGGATTGCAAACTCTCTGTTGCCCATTGCAATATTTTCGGTCTAACAGAGATGTGCAATTGGTCCCACCGAGTCTGTAACGCAAACTCTCTGTTGCCTCTTCGGAACATTTCGGTCTCACCGAAATGAGCGAATCGATCCCATCGAGTTTGTCTGACCAACTCTCTGTGTGCTTATTACCAAAATTGGTCTCACCGAGTTTGTGTAATCGGTCCCATTGAGATTACGTTATGCCCTAACCCTAATGAAATCGGTCCCACCGAGTTGACCATATCGGTCCCACCAAAATACCTAACGGTCACATTATGAACTAAATCAGTCTGACCGAGTTCTTTGAATCGGTCCCACCGAGTTTGGTAAATTGTGTGTAACGGTTAGATTTTGTGTGGAGGCTATATATACCCTTCCACCCACTCTTCACTCGTGGAGAGAGCCATCAGAACATACCCACACTTCAATCATTCATGTTCTAAGATCGAACCACCTACTCAAGTGTTGAGATCAAGATATTCCACTTATACCATATGAATCTTGTTCTCTAGCCTTCCCCAAGTTGCTTTCCACTCAAATCCTTCTTCCACCATATCCAAATATGTGAGGAGCTGTTTGAGTGTTGGGGAGACTATCAGTTGAAGCATTTACTACCACTATAAAAGCAAGAGAGGGCAGATCCAACTCAGCGTATTAGCCGCCTAATCAAGGATCTAACGGCCTAAATTATCTGTTAACGAAATCTATTGTTAACGAAACCCACTCGCTAACCAAAACCCGGTACGGTACCCAACCCCGCTACTGCTGTCTCATCTCTCAAGCCCGCACGACACTCCCTCTCTCGCACCAACTATTCGCCTCTCGCACGCCCGCCGCTGCTCGCCCCTCCTCGGCCCCGCCACCGCCTGTCCCACCCCTGCCCCCGCTACGCCCGCCCTGCACGGCCCCCGCCGCCGCCCGCTAGCCCGCGCCCGCCCCGCACGGCCGCCACTGCCCGCCCTCTCCGCTCGCCCCTGATTTGATCATGTAGTAGTAAACTATTGTGTGGACCCGGATCTTGGCCTCTTGATCCCGTCCGCCGGCTTCTCGGTGGGTGCCGATGGCGCCGACTCGGACAACAGCGACGACAGGACCAGCAAGTCCTCCATAGCGGTCCCGCACCACTACTTCTTTCTGGGTGGCTTCGGCCGTGAACGTGACATGGCGCGGTCCCGCGCCCCGGGAGCCGCTGCTCACGCCAAGAACCTCCGTACCGTATGCTCCCATGACGCCGGTGGGTGCGTCGTCTCTGCGGCCTCCTCCACGCTGGAGCCGGAGAACTCATGCTCCAGTGTCGAGTCTGACCTCCACAGCACTGGCGCTGCTCACACGTGAAAATCAAGCGCTGGCATCAGCAGTAATGGCGTTCACAAGTTTCTCTACACTGATGGCGACCACATCGATGATGAATCCCCAAGTGAGAACTTCCGATCTGCAGCTGGAGGTTTCTATAAGGAGAATGTGGGTGCAGTAGGGATAATGGCAATGGGGAATGGTGATTTGTATTCCCATGATCATGGATTTCATGAAGGGAGCATTGGCAAGGGTGAGAATGGAGGGATCCATTCAGGTGTTGATCTGTACACCGACTCAATTTCGATGCTCCAGTTAGCACAACAAGCACTTGAGAATGGTATGATTACATGATCCCCTTTTAGTTTATTCATAATGCTTGACAATAGTTTACTACTAGGCCAACCATCGTGGCTGAAAGGAAGTTTTCTCTACTCTCACTTGACTAAACAAACAAGTGCCTCATATCATATAGATCAGTGATACTAAGGTACTGGTAATTATTTATTGGCATAGTGTTTGTCTGCTTCTATCATCTACAAGCTCATTTTGGATTATTATTTTAAAATGATGAGGCGTCTTCTTTGTAGAGTTTGATGCCGTTGTTGTTATCTAGCCTCACATGATTTCATAGAATTTGATGGAAGTTCTGTTGTCCTCTTGCTTAAAGACTTTTTAGCAAGAAATACAGATCCTATTTGTTTCTCATTATGTTGGCCTCCCATTAAAGACTCCCTTGGAATGAAATCTGTATCGTCCTTGCTACAACAAATTGATATGTGAGAAGAGACTACAACCAACAGATTCTTTCAATCATGTCTTCCTTGTTATTGGGAAAACAAGCTCAACAAAGAAACATGCAAGTTTAACTCTTAGATGGCTGATATTAATTCATATTCCTAGAATTAAAGACCTTGAGTGTTTTGGGGAGAGAAGAGTACTCCATATAAATTCGATTGCAGAAGAATCAACAAGTTTTAACTACTTGCTTTTTGACTTCTTGCAGGAGGGTTAGCAGATTAGTCATCGATTTGTTCCTTCCTTGTTTAATAATTTAGTTTAAGCTCTTATGGATGTGAATTGTGAGGTATTTGTTGTACTGGCCTAATGAGATTTTAAATCTTTGTACCAGGTTTGCTTATCAATGAAATTGGTGTAAAATTAGAAGTTCTCTTTTCTGAATTTAGCCATTGTTCACATGTCATTCCAGTCAAACAAGAGTATGATTCTGACGGTGAGGTGGTTACCCTCACTGCTGCTTGCTCTGTTTTTGTAGTTGGTGTTAGATTGCTGTACCTACTTCTTGGAAACTCCTATTGTAGCTGATGCATGTAAGTTTTCCATGCCGGCAAGAAGTTTGCGATCCAAGTGGCAGGTGGGAAGTTCTTGTATTATTTCTGTGAGATGACATGAAATTTGCAAGGCAAAGTTTAGTGTTCAACAAATTTCAAGTACAGAGCAGGTGGAGAAAACTCAGCTCAGGTTGAGCCAGAGTATTGCATGTCGGATGGGAGCCACGGGTGGTGGTGACCTATGATCATGGAAATTTGTAAGGTCATAGTGGTAAGGTTAGGAGGTTTGTAAGCTTCCTTTAATTCCTGGCGATTAGTCCATATTGGTGTTGCATTTTCGTCGTGTACGCAGTGTTGGCTTGTCCGACAATGTTGTTAGCTTGTTGTTGAGTGGAACTGTTATCAGGGAATGCTATAAGTATTTCTTTTTATGGCCATGTATTTTATTTTTTCTATGAATTGAGAATTTGGCTATATCCATTGAGCCACTTGGTGTAAATCTGACAGATACTTATAAACTGTTTTTAATGTTGTTTCTTCATGAACCAAGGTCTTTGATTATTTCATAATTTGTCATGATTGTAAATGATATTAGGACTGTAAATTTGTAAGGATGTGTATACCTGGTTCGATGTGTCATTAAAGAATAAAGACTCAATTTCACATGATTATGATATCCTATGATAACTATATATTTTGTGGTGTTGTTTCCTATAGTTAGATCTTACAGGATGTGTACTATGGTTTAGGCATAATACATTTCTATTTAGATATTGTGCTTATCATGATTTATTGAGCAATGTTGGTAAGTGAAGTATTTGATTAATTTCTTCATTATAGGGTTTGGATAATTTCTGAAACTGTAACTGTGCTTAGCCTCGTTTATGGAGCAATGTATGATAGGGCATGGACATAATATTTAAGAAAAGTCAAGGACTGTTGAGTACCAAAAAGGATCTCCCAGAAAAAGCAATTGTATAATAAATATTGAAATTTTGAGTTAAATACCAGTAATCGAGTATTTTTCCCATCTTGCGGCATTTGAATATGTGAGCTAGGCTATGTGCTGACATCCATTAAGAGTCTCACCAGTAGATAGGTTTCTTCACGTGAAGCATAAGTGTATTGTTGTTTATATCACTAAAAACATGCTATGGCTTGATATGTACACCATAATCCATTTCAAAGCTTGTCTTGGGGTGTGGATGTATATAACCGCTTCCTTATTTGATGTTGAATGTTCATATCTCACTGCTCAGGAAAGTCTCAACCGTCTTAAGATAATTACCTAA
>LR738715.1:640359655-640388973 GCA_902687465.1 Secale cereale
TTTGTGTGTATGATATGTCAAAATGATCGTGGTGACATGTACTATGTTTTGTTCCATTGTGCCATGCATGTTTGAGGTCATCTAGATGTCTTAATCTTCATGAGAAGAGTGCTACTTGTTATAAACTGCTGCTATTAGTTGTTTTCATGCCATGTTTGCAATGTGATAACTTGTTGCATGTTTATCCAAATGAAGCAAATGATATGTCCACATGTTCATCATGAGATGCTCTACATGTTGGTTGCTTTAGCTTGCATGATAGATTTCATCTTGCCATGTTTATCTCCTTTGCGAAAGTTCTTGTGGCTGTTATGTTGTTAAATGTTACGAGATGCCTAGTTGAGGAGCTCGTTGCTATTGATGTGGTTGTCCCCTTGATGCATTCTTATATGTTTTGGATTCCCCATCATGTCTACTTTGCTGTGTTGCTAACCACTTGCCATGTTTTGCTTTGAGGTTATTTAAACTTGCTCACAAACATGCCATGATAAAACTGCTGTTTCAACACTTAGTGAAATTTCACAAAGTCTGGAATCTGTTATTTCCAAATGCCATGTTTGCTTGTTGTTCTAGGCAAATCCATGCTAGTTTTGGGGTGACTATTGATGATTCCTTGTTGTATATGTTGTTGGCTATCCATTCATGCTCTCACATGCTCATTTGGGTGGCTGTAGCATATTTAACTCTTGCTCCCAAGTTGCTATAAATTACTGATGTCAGGTTTTTGTTGTCAAGTTCAAAATGGCATAGCTTGTTGCTATTGATCCATACCTCCTATGGAGATGCTCCAATGGAATTGTTTGCTGTAGGATATGTCTACTTTATGTCCATGCTTCTTGCGATGATGTTTGAGTGTTGTAGCCTAAATATTTCTTGCTCCGAAGTTGCTATGTGGCTGTTAGTTTCAGCTTTTGCATGTTGATTGTTTCGGTTGTATCTTTTAGCCCGTTGCTCTGTTTTGAGCAAGTCCTATATGTAACTTGTGTGATTTTGCATGTAGATTCATAATATCCTCTTGTTAGCATGTTTTGAAGTATCTTGCTTGTTGCATATTGTCATGCTCCTTGTGCTGTACCTCTGTGCTTCCTATGTTGACTTTCTGTGCTTCCTAAGTGCATCTATAGTGCTTCCTTAGTGCATCAGTCATGCATCCTGTGGTTTGCGCATTGCATCTTGTTGATTTCGTGCCTCATGTGTTTTTTTAGTAGAGCCGGAAGCCGAGACCGAGTACGAGAACGAGGTTACTACCGAGGTTGAGAACGAGGAGCCCACTTACGATCCCATCGACGACTCTTCAGGCAAGATGACCTAACCCGGATATCATTACTATCTTTGCCTATTGCTAGAAGTCTCGCTCTATAGTTTTTGCCTCGATGCCCATGTTTTCCCTGTCAGCCTCCTATTGTAACCATGAATCTGTCTAACCACCCTACCTATGCAAACCTTTGATTGGCTAAGTAAGCTTCGCTCAGCCCCTCTTATAGCATTGCTAGTTTCAGGAGAAGATTGAAGATTCTTGTTTCTTGTTGAAGCTGGTTGGGATATCACAGTATATTTAACTCTTTAATGAAATCATCTATATATTGGTAATGGGTGGAAGGCTAAGCCTTTTGCTTGGTGATTTGTTCCACTCATGCCGCCCTAGGAACCGTCTAAACAGGTGTTATGTTCCTTGATTATGCGTTCCTCACACGGTTGGGGTTATGGGACCTCCTCGATAAACCGCTAAGTGCTAAGTCTTTTCCAGCAAGTCCCAACATAGGTACTATTTGTGTAATAACTCAAAACTTGCATAGGGAGTAATTAACCCTCTTCTTAATCAACAACCCCGGGCCAGTGCTCCACATGAGGGAGTTTAGAAACTCAAGGTCTGCTAAAAACCCGTAGCTTGTCCCATCCGGTCGTGGCCTAAGACTAGATACGCGCGGTTACTGTCTGGGTGTCGGCACGCTGGGAGGATTTGCTGGATTAGCCTTACCTTAGTCGGAGTATCTTGAGCACGGGATTCCGAGAATACTTGGGCCTTCCCACCTTGGAGTTGCGACTCCGCGGATCGTGGGCTTGTCATGGGCCAAGTTGGAACACCCCTGCAGGGTTATGAACTTTCGAAAGCCGTGCCCGCGGTTATGTGGCAGATGGGAATTTGTTAATATCCGGTTGTAGAAAACTTGACACCATGTTCAGAATACACTACCAGCGTGAGTACCGCGACGGTCATTTTCCGAAAGGGGTTCAGGAAGTGAACACGATGGGGTTATGTTTGACTTGCTTAGTTAGGATCACTTCGTGATCATCTTTCGTCCGAGGCACTTTCTCTTCTCGCTATCTTTTACGTAAGTTAGTGCTAGTGCTGCTGCAACCTCTTGTTCATTCTTCAGCCTTGTTCCACGCCCAAGGCTTGGATAGTTGTGTTACCCGGGAACGGGATTGCTGAGTCCTCTGTGGCTCACAGATTCTACACCACACCAGATGCAGGTACTCAGGCGATCTATTCAAGTGACGACACCGAGCTGTACTGGGAGTACGACGAGGACCGTGGCCGTTACTATGTGCACTATCCCGACGATCATTAGAGGTGTCTACTAGGGGCGATTCAGACCTGTGGATTTATTTTATGTTTGGTACCTTTCATTTGGATCTTCACCCATAGACGGGTTGTGATGTTTATTTGAATGATGTTTGGATATGTAATGAATTGTGTGACGTGGCGAGTGTAAGCCAACTATCTTTTCCGCTTTCATCCCTATTTTTTCATGAGATGTGCAAAGGTACCAAACTTGCGATCATTCCGGAATGGGCTTATATCTTTAAGTCGTGCCTCGACACGTAGGAGATATAGTCCCATCCTGGGCATTACAAGTTGGTATTCAGAGCCTTCTCCGACCTAGAAGCCCCCACTGTTTGATTGAATCATTGATGGTTGAGTCTAGGCACACACTTAAAATGTTTTGAGTCCTATATTTATATCGGAGAGTAGGATTTCTTTTGCTCCTCATCTCTTTTCATTCTGGTGAGGACTCCTGACGATTAGTCTTGCCTCTTCTACTCTCAAAATTGCACCAATTTTTTTTAGGAATCCCGCGAGTATTGTTTGGATTGTTTCGATGTCTTTGTGACGAGAATATTGTTCTCGATGCCTCCTGACATTAGGGATTGTGGCAGTGTCCTGGGGAGTTGGGCTCCGAGGTATTGTCGTCACAAACATATCGCGGCAGTTCTAGAATACTTAAGATGGCCGACATCGAAAACTCTCCTATGCGGTTAGTGGCAAGATAACCCTGACATCACCCAATACTGGGGAGGTAGTTCGGGAGTATTGCCATAGCTTGTATAGTAGAGGCATTTCGAAGGTCCGAGGAAGACGGTTTCCGAGAACAACTAGTTATGTGTTGAAGGATGGATACAGCTGGATGTAGGATTACAGTTGAGTGCGCGATGCTTCCCCTGTATCCCCAACACCTGATTACATAACTAGAAACTTTCGGAAATTAATAGGTGGGTTCATCTAGTAGCTCGTAGGCATTCTTCCAATGAATGCAGGTTACGGAGTTCGGGGTTCTACATTGAGTGAAGTGGTTTTATGGACGATGTTCCGATCGGGAGTTGCATCTTAAAGGGTCCTTGTCTATGCTGATCCGGGGATTACAAAACCCTTTCGTAACACGTTCCTTAAGCTTTCAGCACAAAGATGTCGAACGAAGCTCCTATCTTGTATTTGTTCTATCTGCACCTTGTTGTTTTTTCTTATTTACCTTTTGTCTCCCAAGTGGCTTCTCGTGAAGATTGTTGTTATCATTAAACTGAGAATTTCATTCGTTCCTCTTGTTCGAATGATTCTTGTGAAGACTATGTTGCAATTCTAGCCGTTGTTTCAGCTTATATCTTCTTTCAATCAAATGGCTGATTGGTGGTCATCTCTTTCAGGATGGCTCTGAAACGGGTTCCCAACGCTAACCCAGAGGGTGAAGAGGTTCCTGAACGTCCTCCTTCCCCTCCTCCTCCGTCTGAGGCCTGGAGAGCAATTATGCAGACTACGAATCAGAACACCCAGATGCTTATGCAGATGATGCAGCAGATGCAAGCAAATCAAGCAAATCAGGGTGCTCATGGGAACCAAGGCAATTTCTTCAACCAATAGCACCATGCTACGCTCAACCAGTTCTTGGCTAATCAACCAAAGGCTTTCAGTTACTGTGTCGACCCTCTCGATGCTGAAGATTGGATTACTGATATCAAGAAGCATTTTGAGTGCAGTAACGTAAGGCCCGAGGACTATGTGAAGTTTGGAGCCTTCCAACTCAAGGACCAAGCAGCTGACTGGTGGCAGCAGTACAAAGACTCCAGAGCAGGGCGTGAAATCTCCTGGGATGACTTCTGCAAGGACATTCGCTCTCGCAACATTCCAACAAGTGTCATCGAGGGTATGCGTGAGCAATTCCGCAACCTGAAGCAAGGCTCAATGACTGTCTACCAATATAATGTCAAGTTCCAGAACCTTGCCCGCTATGCAAAGCAAGACATCCCGGATGCCAAGAGCAAGATCTATCAGTTCCGGGGTGGTCTGAAGGATGAACTTCAACTTGCTCTCACCTTGTTCGAGCCTGATGAGTTTGACAAATTCTATAACATGGCACTTAAGCAAGAGGCAGCTCAGCTCAAGATGGAAGCTTCCAAAAAGAGGATCAGAGACGCTATTCACTCCTCCTCATCTTCTCAAGTGGTCGCGAAGCAACATAAGTTTTGGCTTCCACCTCCTCCAGTGATCCGAGCTCCCTACAACAACAACAAGAACTCTGGTGGCCGTGGTTTCTCCGACCCACCCAACCCAAGCAACCAGTCAAAGAATCAGTCTCAAGGTTCCAAGTCAAGTGCTACTCATTACCGTCCTCTATCAGAAGTGGTCTGCAACAAGTGCACTCGGAAGGGTCATTATGCTAACAAGTGCCCCAACCCAAGGCGCCTTCCGCCTCCTCCACCTGTCAGCACAGCTATTGTCAAGCATAATCCAAAGGCAGCAAGAGTGAATCTGATGAATGCAGCGCAAGCGGAGAATTCTTCTGATGTGATATTGGGTAACCTTCCGGTTAACTCTATTCCTACAAAAGTGTTGTTTGATTCGGGTGCTTCATGTTCCTTCATGTCATATCCATTTGAATCCAAGCACAATGTTCACTCTGAAGCTTTACCAAGAACTTTGAGTGTTATATCTCCTGGTAAGAGATTGAGTTCTAGTATGGTGGCTCCGAATGTATCTATTCGCATGGGTGACTACCGCTTTCTGGCTAATCCGGTTATTCTCGGCAACTCCGACATTGACCTCATCCTCGCGATGGATTGGCTTTCTCAGCATGATGCTCACATTGATTGTGCAAATAAGGAAGTCAAGATTACTCATCCTAATGAGGACGTGATTATCTTCGCCTCCAGGGATAACACAATCAGGCTTTTCTCTCTCAATGACAAGGGCGAGATTAATGCCATCTCTCAAATTCCGGTGGTTAACGAATACGAAGACGTTTTTCCTGAAGAACTTCCAGGCATGCCTCCACATCGTCAAGTGGAATTCGTCATTGAACTCGAGCCTGGTACCGAGCCAGCATGCCGGCGTCCGTACAAGCTCTCTCCTGAAGAGTTGAAAGAGTTGAAGAAACAGCTTGATCAACAAGAGCGTATGGGTCTGATCAGGCCTAGTACGTCTCCTTGGGGCTGTGGTGTCTTATTTGTCAAGAAGAAGGATGGCACGGAGCGCCTCTGCGTTGATTACCGGCCATTGAACAAGAAGACAATAAAGAACAAGTATCCGCTCCCCAACATCAATGAATTGTTTGAGCAGCTCAAAGGAGCTAAAGTGTTCTCAAAGCTCGATCTCCGAATGGGCTATCACTAAATTCGCATTCATGAAGAAGATGTCCCCAAGACTGCCTTTAGAACTAGCTACGGCTCCTATGAGTATACAGTCATGTCTTTTGGCCTCGCTAATGCTCCACCTACCTTCTCGAGAATAATGCACTACATTTTCAGCCCCTACACCAATGAGTTTGTGCTTGTGTATCTGGATGATATCTTGGTATTCTCCAAGAATGAAGAAGATCACGAAAAGCACCTCCGTCTGGTTCTCGACAGACTCCGTGAACATAAGTTCTATGCCAAGTTCTCCAAGTGCGAATTTTGGCTCGATAAGGTCTTATATCTTGGCCATATCATCTCCGCTGACGGTATTGCTGTGAACCCCGAGAAAGTTGAAGCGATTGTCAACTGGGAACCTCCTCAGAACGTTAAGCAACTCCGAAGCTTTCTTGGTCTTGCTAGCTATTGCAGAAGGTTCGTTGAGAACTTCTCCAAGATTGCCAAGCCTCTCTCCAACTTGCTGCAGAAGAATGTCAAGTACAAATGGTCTCCAGATTGTGATGTGGCTTTCAAAACTCTCTAAGAAAAGCTCATCTCTGCTCCAGTTCTTACTCCTCTAGATGAGTCCAAGCCCTATGAAGTATTCTGTGATGCTTCTCTTCAAGGACTTGGTGGTGTGCTAATGCAGGACAAGAAAATTGTGGCATACACTTCTCGTCAGCTGAAGCCAAGTGAGAAGAACTACCCCACACATGATCTCGAACTAGCAGCTGTGGTACATGCTTTGATTACGTGGAGACACCTTCTGTTGGGCAAAAAAGTCGACATCTTCACCAATCACAAGAGCTTGAAGTACATCTTCACACAGTCGAACCTGAACCTCCGCCAGACTCGTTGGGTCGAGATGATCCAAGAGTATGATCCAAGCATCGAATACACACCTGGCAAGGCAAATGTCATTGCAGATGCTTTGAGCAGAAAGGCATATTGCAACAGCCTCCTTATCAAGCCGTTCCAGCCTAAGCTTTGTGAAGCTTTCAGGAAGCTCAACCTCCAAGTTGTTCCGCAAGGCTTTCTTGCAAATCTTCAAGTTGCTCCTACCTTGGAAGATCAGATCCGTGAGGCCCAACTCAGTGATGCTATGGTGCAGAAAGCGAAACATGGTATTGCAAAGGGTACTCCCAAATACAAGTGCTATCGCGTTGATGAGAGAGATACCTTGTTCTTTGAGGACAGACTTGTGGTTCCCAAAGGTGATCTCAGGAAGCTCATAATGGATGAATCACATGATTCCCTCCTTTCGATTCATCCTGGCAGTTCCAAGATGTACCAAGACCTCAAGCAATCTTACTGGTGGACTCGCATGAAAAGGGAGATTGCCCAATTCGTGAATGAATGTGATGTCTGCAGAAGAGTGAAGGCAGAGCATCAACGTCCAGCCGGTCTTCTCCAACCTCTTCCTATTCCCGAGTGGAAATTCGACCACATTGAAATGGATTTCGTCACTGGCTTTCCTAAGTCCAACAAAGGGAATGATTATATCTTTGTGGTGATTGACAAGCTTACCAAAGTCGCTCACTTCCTTCCTGTCAAAGAATCCATCAATGTAGCTCAACTGGCAGAATTGTACACTTCCAGAATTGTGTCCTTACATGGCATTCCTCAAGTTATCTCCTCAGACCGTGGAAGTTTGTTCACTTCCAAGTTCTGGGACTCCTTTCAGTCTGCCATGGGCACTAAGATCCGTTTCAGCACTGCATTTCACCCACTGACTAGTGGTCAAGTCGAGAGAGTGAATCAGATTCTAGAAGACATGCTCAGAGCTTGTGTCATCTCTTTTGGCATGAAATGGGAAGATTGCCTTCCGTTTGCCGAGTTCTCTTACAACAACAGCTTCCAAGCAAGTGCCGGCAAAGCTCCGTTTGTAATCCTCTATGGCAGAAAGTGCCGTACCCCTCTCAACTGGTCCGAGACTGGTGAACGTCAACTTCTTGGCAATGACTTGATCTCAGAAGCCGAAGAAATGTGCAAAGTCATACGTGAGAATCTCAAGGACGCTCAGTCACGTCAGAAGAGCTACTATGACGGCAAGCATCGTGATTTGGCTTTCAACATTGGGGATCATGTCTATCTCCGTGTTTCTCCTATGAAAGGCACCCAAAGATTCGGTATCAAAGGAAAGCTTGCTGCTAGATACGTGGGCCCTTTCAAAATCCTTGGCAAAAGAGGTGACCTAGCCTATCAACTTGAGCTCCCTTCCAACTTCGCCAATGTTCATGATATGTTTCACGTGTCTCAACTCCGCAAGTGCTTCAAGACACCTGAACGCACCATTCCATTTGAGGAGATTGATCTTCAACAAGACTAGTCTTACCGAGAGCATCCCGTTGCTATTCTCGAAGAAACCGAGCGCAAGACCCGCAACAAGTCAATCAAGTTCTTGAAAGTCAAGTGGTCACACCATACCGACCGAGAAGCTACGTGGGAACGAGAAGATCACCTTCGTTCCGAGTACCCTTCCTTCTTCCAGTCCTAGATCTCGGGATGAGATCTTTTCGTAGTAGAGGAGAGTTTGTAATGCCCCGGATGTAATACTTTCCCTTTTTGGCAATATATGACTTTGGCTTCATCAGTTCTGTTCCGGGTTCTTCGTATTTTCGGGTTTTTCGTCGTTTTGTCGTGTGCGGGTGTGGCATTCATCCATGTCATGTTATCATGTGCATTGCATTGCATTTGTGTTGTCGTTTGCATCTGGTCCCACTCGTTCCTTCCCGTTGTCCGTTTCAAGTTCCGGAGCCCTCACACGTGCCCGTGGCATCCCCGAGGCCTACTTTTGTGTTTGGCCGTGTAACGTTTCCGGTTTGGCGTGAGACTTTTCGTGCGATGTTGTTTTGTTATGTGTAACCCGCCTGTCAAATCTCGTCGCGTTTGGAGTTCGTTTGATGATCCAACAGTTATCCTCGTGGTCTAAAAGTACCTCCTCTTTGAGGCCCAAGACACCCCTCCAACAGCCCACCAACCCAACTCAAACCCTTCCCTTCATCTAGGCCGTTCAATTGTGATCTCGTGGCCGAAAACCTCTCCTCATTTGGACAACCCTAGCTCCTTGTGCCTATATAAACGTCCACCCCCTCCAATTTTGCGTCCAAAACCCTAGGGTTTCCACCTCTGTCGCGCCGTGCTTCCACCGTTGCCGAGCCATGCTTCCACCGTTGCCGCTCGGTGCTTTCAAACTCGCCGCGCCGTGCTTCCGACTCGCCGCACCCGTGCTTCCGACCTCTCGCGCCGTGCTTCCGACCTCCCGCACCCGTGCTTCCGAGCCTCCATCACCGCCGCCGCCTCTTCTTCTTCTTCACCTCAGGCGCGCCGCCCCATCTCCATCTCGCGCCACCGGCCGGATTCCACCTCGCCGCCCTCCGGCCAGGAGCTCGCCGGCCACCTCGCCTCTCCTCGCCGCCGGCCCGGAGCCTGGCCGCTGGCCGCCGCCGGGCTCAAGCCGCCGCCGCGCCCGGCCCTCACCGCCGCCGCCTCGGCCCCAGCTCCGACCGCCGCCGAGACTCCGCCGCCTCGGCCCTTGGCCACCTCGCCGCCGCCGGCCAGGGAGCCAGCCGCCCGACGCCGACCTCGCCGGGGGATCGAGCCCCGAGCCAGCGCCCCGATCGGATCGGCTCCCCGCTGGGAAACCCTAACGGGCCGGGTTCGCGCCCGCTGGACCCGGTAGCCCGCCAGACCCGACCCGCATCAGCCGCCCGTTGACCCAGATCCGCCCGCGTTGACCGCCCCTGAGGTTGACTCCGTTTTTTTTCCTCTAAGTCCCTAGTTTTTTCTTGTCTGATGCAGTTTTGTGAGGTGGATAACTTTTACTGTGCATTTCCGATTTGTGTGTATGATATGTTAAAATGATCGTGGTGACATGTATTATGTTTTGTTCCATTGTGCCATGCATGTTTGAGGTCATCTAGATGTCTTAATCTTCATGAGAAGAGTGCTACTTGTTATAAACTGCTGCTATTAGTTGTTTTCATGCCATGTTTGCAATGTGATAACTTGTTGCATGTTTATCCAAATGAAGCAAATGATATGTCCACATGTTCATCATGAGATGCTCTACATGTTGGTTGCTTTAGCTTGCATGATACATTTCATCTTGCCATGTTTATCTCCTTTGCGAAAGTGCTTGTGGCTGTTATGTTTTTAAACTTATTACGAGATGCCTAGTTGAGGAGCTCGTTGCTATTGATGTGGTTGTCCCCTTGATGCATGCTTATATGTTTTGGATTCCCCATCATGTCTACTTTGCTGTGGTGCTAACCACTTGCCATGTTTTGCTTTGAGGTGACTTAAACTTGCTCACAAACATGCCATGATAAAACTGCTGTTTCAACACTTAGTGAAATTTCACTAAGTCTGGAATCGGTAATTTCCAGATGCCATGTTTGCTTGTTGTTCTAGGCAAATCCATACTAGTTTTGGGGTGACTATTGATGATTCCTTGTTGTATATGTTGTTGGCTATCCATTCATGATCTCACATGCTCATTTGGGTGGCTGTAGCATATTTAACTCTTGCTCCCAAGTTGCTATAAATTACTGCTGTCAGGTTTTTGTTGTCAAGTTCAAAATGTCATAGCTTGTTGCTATTGATCCATGCCTCCTATGGAGATGCTCCAATGGAATTGTTTCCTGTAGGATATGTCTACTTTATGTCCATGCTTCTTGCCATGATGTTTGAGTGTTGTAGCCTATATATTTCTTGCTCCGAAGTTGCTATGTGGCTGTTAGTTTTAGCTTTTGCATGTTTATTGTTTCGGGTGTATCTTTTAGCCCATTGCTCCGTTTTGAGCAAGTCCTATATGTCACTTGTGTCATTTTGCATGTAGATTCATAATATCCTCTTGTTAGAATGTTTTGAAGTATCTTGCTTGTTGCATATTGTCATGCTCCTTGTGATGTACCTCTGTGCTTCCTATGTTGACTTTCTGTGCTTCCTAAGTGCATCTGTAGTGCTTCCTTAGTGCATCAGTCATGCATCCTGTGGTTTGCGCATTGCATCTTGTTGATTTCGTGCCTCGTTTCTTTTGTTTTGAGTAGAGCCGGAAGCTGAGACCGAGTACGAGAACGAGGTTACTACCGAGGTTGAGAACGAGGAGCCCACTTACGATCCCATCGACGACTCTTCAGGCAAGATGACCTGACCCTGATATCATTACTATCTTTGCCTATTGCTAGAAGTTTCGCTCTATAGTTTTTGCCTCGATGCCCATGTTTTCCCTGTCAGCCTCCTATTGTAACCATGAATCTGTCTAACCACCCTACCTATTTAAACCTTTGATTGGCTAAGTAAGCTTCGCTCAGCCCCTCTTATAGCATTGCTAGTTGCAGGAGAAGATTGAAGATTCTTGCTTCTTGTTGAAGCTGGTTCGGATATCATAGTATATTTAACTCTTAAATGAAATCATCTATATATTGGTAATGGGTGGAAGGCTAAGCCTTTTGCTTGGTGATTTGTTCCACTCATGCCGCCCTAGGAACCGTCTAAACCGGTGTTATGTTCCTTGATTATGCGTTCCTCACACGGTTGGGGTTATGGGACCCCCTCGATAAACCGCTAAGTGCTAAGTCTTTTCCAGCAAGTCCCAACATTGGTACTATTTGCCTAATAACTAATAACTTGCATAGGGAGTAATTAACCCTCTTCTTAATCAACAACCCCGGGTCAGTGCTCCACATGAGTGTTGGTCCGAACTGGGCAACCTGCGGGGCCACCTCGAGGAAACTCAAGGTCTGGTAAAAACCCGTAGATTGTCCCATCCGGTCGTGGCCTGAGACTAGATACGCGCGGCTACTGTCAGGGTGTTGGCACGCCGAGAGGATTTGCTGGATTAGCCTTACCTTAGTCGGAGTATCTTGAGCACGGGATTCCGAGAATACTCGGGCCTTCCCACCTTGGAGTTGCGACTCTGCGGATCGTGGGCTTGTCATGGGCAAAGTTGGAACACCCCTGCAGGGTTATGAACTTTCGAAAAACGTGCCCGCGGTTATGTGGCAGATGGGAATTTGTTAATATCCGGTTGTAGAAAACTTGACACCATGTTCAGAATACCCTACCAGCGTGAGTACCGTAACGGTCATTTTTCGAAAGGGGTTCGGGAAGTGAACACGGTGGGGTTATGCTTGACTTGCTTAGTTAGGATCACTTCGTGATCATCTTTCGTCCGAGGCACTTTCTCTTCTCGCTCTCTTTTACGTAAGTTAGTGCTAGTGCTGCTGCAACCTCTTGTTCTTTCTTCAGCCTTGTTCCACACCCAAGGCTTGGATAGTTGTGTTACCCGGGAACGGGATTGCTGAGTCCTCTGTGGCTCACAGATTCTACACCACACCAGATGCATGTACTCAGGCGATCTATTCAAGTGACGGCACCGAGCTGTACTCGGAGTACGACGAGGACCGTAGCCGTTACTATGTGCACTATCCCGACGATCAGTAGAGGTTTCTACTAGGGGCGATTCAGACCTGTGGATTTATGTTATGTTTGGTACCTTTCATTTGGATCTTCACCCATAGACGGGTTGTGATGTTTATTTGAATGATGTTTGGATATGTAATGAATTGTGTGACGTGGCGAGTGTAAGCCAACTATCTTTTCCGCTTTCATCCCTATTTTTACATGAGATGTGCAAAGGTACCAAACTTGCGATCATTCCAGAATGGGCTTATATCTTTAAGTCGTTCCTCGACACGTAGGAGATATAGTCCCATCCTGGGCATTACAGGTGGATAAGTTTACCAAGTGGGTCGAGTCGGAACCAGTCAGCAAGTGTGATGCAGCAACGGCGGTTCAATTCATCAAGAAGGTGATTTTACGGTTTGGCTTTCCACACCGTATTATAACTGATAATGGTACCAATTTATCCAAGTGGGCTATGGAGGAGTTCTGTCAACGAGAGCACATCCGGCTTGATGTATCTTCAGTGGCTCACCCCCAATCCAATTGTCAAGCCGAGAGAGCTAATCAAGAGATCTTGAGAGGCATCAAACCCCAGCTCATGGTTCCTTTGCAGAGGACGCCGGGTTGTTGGGTGGAGGAATTACCCTTTGTGTTGTGGAGCATCAGCACCACACCTAACAGGTCTACGGGTTACACGCCTTTTTTCATGGTATATGGAGCTGAAGCGGTCCTTCCTAGTGACATCCGTCATGATTCGCCACGGGTGGCGGCTTACGTTGAAGCTGACAACGAGAAGGCACGGCAAGACGCGTTAGACCGGCTGGACGAGGAGCATGACATGGCAGCAGCTCGATCGGCAATTTATCAGCAAAATCTGCGCCGATACCACAGTTGCCGGGTTAAAACCAGAACATTCCAAGAAGGTGATCTAGTGCTCCGGCTCATCCAAGACCAGACAAACATGCACAAGCTATCTCCGCCTTGGGAAGGACCCTTTGTAGTCAGCAAGAATCTACACAACGGATCATACTACCTCGTCAACGTTCGAGAACACAAGGACTCACGCACCGCGGAGGAGGAGACCCGACGGCCATGGAACATCGCTCATCTTCGGCCTTACTACACCTGAGCCATAGGCTCCGCTTTATGTACATATGTTCGAAATGTATATATTATGATCAATATAAGGGCATGTACAATGGTTCTATCTTAGCAGTGCCACGTAGGATAAATGATGAGGTGGAGGAGAAAGAAATCATAAGCGAAGGCTTGTCTTCTCTTAATTAAGAGAAGGCATGAGATGATCTCTTAGCACAATATGTCTCACAACGTTTTTAGGAATAACTAGTTATTGAAGATAAGGCTAAGAGATGACCCATTGTATGCATGTATTTGTCATCTCTAAATTACATGCAAGATTTAAGATAAGACTACCTTATCGACCATTGTACATGCCCTAATAAACCGACATCCCCGTTAAAGCAGGGTATCTGCTGCTTTTTTCATAAGAGTTTATCACGTGGGGGCTTCTGGGTGTAAAGGAGTTCCTATGGCCCTCTTAGACCGGCTATTACGCCAATATCATCATAAGAGCACAACTCTGGTTACTTCGGTAATCCGGCTATCAAGCCAACATGATGGTAAGGGGCAAAAGAGAGTTTGATGCATAGCACAACTCAAACATAGGCACCCGACGAGCACATCTCACAATGCTACCTGGGGGCTCCTGTCGCACAGCGGCAACATGTTTTTAAGACCCTTGTAGTAGGCTATCAAGCCACGGCTTGGAAGCCTGGTGTATACACCTAAAACCCCGGGTTAACCTGCCTGCATCAAGTAAGTCACTCCGCCCACGTAAACCTAGTATGACCTGTTGAACGTTTGACAAATCAATCTTAGTACAGACCCTGAACTTGTCAACGTTAAATTGACGATTAGTTAAGGATTGAGGACCATCTTAACAGGCTTTGTGAAATGGTTCAACTCAGTGGCCTGGCAGCCCATGAAAAGCCTTGAATTTGGAGCCAGGCAGCTCGTAAAAATCCTCGACTATAGGATTTTTATTCCGACAAGTGTTTCTTTGTTTTTTTTGCCAAGTTTCTTATCTTTTGAGATCATTTGTATTTAGCCGAAGTTTTTTGATTCGGCGGAGTGGTTGACTATAAGTTGCCACCATAATAAACCAGCGTTCATAGAACCTGGTCTGGTTTGATTATAAATCGCCAGTACTATCTATAGCATAACCGGTGTTTATCATAATCCGGCACGGTTTCATCATGAACCGGCAAATATTCAAGGAGTCATTAATACTCACAAGTTGGGATCATTGCCCTTACTATAAAGTATTGGTTAAAACCAATGGCACAAATTTCAATCACAGGTATGATATATATTTCGTATTTTAATACAGTTCATGTTATAAACCTAGATCATGTATTTGGGCATCATGACCCGTCCGGCGATAAACCGCCAGGACACTTTAAACTTTGTCTTATGCAGAAACAGGTGGAATAAACTGTTAAAAGCATCATAAACAGAAAAATTATGAAGTTGCCAGATGGAGTTATGAAAAGGGAATATGCATGAGGACATAACCAAAGTGTTTCAGCTACCCTATTACAAGGCGTTTGACAGCCCAAAATGATATATGTTCCTTGCTTAAAGTACTATGACATAATAACTAAACCGACAGCGGTTCATGAATCAGCATCTGCTCGGCTAGAAGGTTGTGGATCATCCTGCTCCATCTCCTCGTCGTTCTCATCTAGCAGCTGGAAGTCAGTGGTTTCCCAATTGATCTTTGTCGGTGCTTTGAAAACAGCTCCATCACTTTTGAGTTCAGACGGTTCAACATCAGGAGCGTAAGTATGCTTATGGACAGGCGGGATGAGATCTTCCACTTCGTAAACCGGAGTGTTAACCCGACGATTGTCGGTGTCGTATCCCGCCTGATAGCGGGACAGGTCAGCTTCATCAGCTAGTTTGCTGGCCAAGGGCCGCATTTCTCTGGTTAGAGCCCGCAAATCTGTGTTTGTGAACTCTATCTGTCCTCCTTCATGCTGGGATAGCCATTCATCACATCCTCCGGGTCAAGATCACACACCCAAGCTTTCGCTCGGGTTAATGCCATTAAAGCGCCTGCCCTGACAGATGATTTTTTCAGCTCTCCAAACCGGGCGGGTAGCACTGATAAATTCTCCAAAGTGCCTTTGATCAAAGTGTGAGCCGTTTTGTTATGAGAAGCAATGCAAACAGTCCTTTGAGAACCGGTATACAACTGCTCTATAAGAGTGTATGCGGCCTTCAACTTCTTCCGCATGTTAGTGCCAAGATGAGCAGTATGTTTTCCTGCATCAAGTGGAGCTTGAGTTAAACCGGAGAATGCAGAACTATCATATTCAGAACTGTGTTAAGTATACTTACCAAAGACAGCAGTAGTCATGGCATCTATCTGCTGCTTTAAGCCAGTCAGTTCTTCTGACACTGGATTGAGCGTGTTTTCTGCATCAACTGCCCTTTTCTCTAAAGCAGTTTTTTCAGCATCCCAGTCCGCCCGTTCCTTCTTGAAATCCTTCTTCAATTTTTCCATATTTTCTAAAGCATGGGTCAGCTCATCCTTGACATTGGAAGCGGCGGTTTGCTGAAATTTCGGAGTATCTTGGAGCTCAGCCACTTGAGAGTCTTTCCGGTTTAGATCAGCCTGTCAAGAGAAGAACATATTATACATTGGTAAAGCATATTGAAAGTCCCAAGCACATAATAAGTTATACACTTGGCACTTGGGGGCTAATGCATATTTGTAGTTATCAAACATTTTTCAATAGTCCCAAGCACATAACAAGTTATGCACTTGGCACTTGGGGGCTAATGCGTCATTGTTCAGAAAAGATTACAAAGTTAAAGTCCCGATTCATCCTGAAGAGATAAACTGGCCCTTGGGGACTACGCATGTGAAAAACTATATGATGGGTATTCTGAAGTCCCGGTTGATCAGGATGGAGTAAACCGGCCCTTGGGGGCTATGATGGAGTAAAGGCAAGCTACAAGAGTTAACTAGGAATAAAGTTAAAGGAAGTTAAGCAAAAGTTTACCTCATAGCGTTCCTTCATCATATTCACTAAACCGGCTTCATGATCACGGCTTGTGTATAGCCGGTTCAGATAGCCGGAATAAAGTTCTTGGGCACTAAGTTGAGCATAGTTGGACAAATCAGCATTCCATTTTCCTTTGTCCTTGCCAGAGGCTTCATCTTTTGCAGTGTGTTTGGATAAGGCAATGGGTTTACTAGGAGCAGTATAACTGAAGCCAGTAATTTGAACATCCTCTGTTGAAGCGGCACCGGGTTTAACAGGGCTAGCAGGAGTATTGCTGGCCCGAACTGGACTGGCCGGCTTAGCGTCAAGGTCCATTGGTGCAGTTTCTTGATCGATAAAGACTTCATTATCCGTTGGAGGAGGATCATCATGCAAGGAGTCAACATTTTCTTCAACAGGCTCAGGATTCTCTTCCGGTTCAGGAATCACCTCATCACCTGCCGGTTTATTCAGTTTAGCCTTCTTGCTAGGCTTGGGCTTACTGCGGAAGTTAAAGGTGACAATAGTCAGAGGAGTAAAAGAAAAAGGTTAATAGGAAAATGAAAAACTTACCCATGAACAGTTTTTAGAGGAGGAAGTTGCGTAGCTATTGATTCGCCGCATGACGAACGAGGAGTATCCTGATTATTTCAGTCAGATGGATTAAGAGGCTGGCGAATATGACCCGCTTTGGGATAAAGAGCATATGGAATATGTAAAACCTCTGATCGACGTCTCCGGACTGGTGTATGTGGTAAACCGGTGGACTAAATGGCTTGACCACTGTGTCGCGTGGTGCGGAGAACTTCATGTTGCCGTTTCTTCAAAATAAAGTTGGGGTCCACATAAGCAAAAGGGTGAGAAAACTGTACTTTTCGGCTTGCTCGGCGATTTTTCGGTGTTGGCAGAGGATCTGAATCGGAAGAAAGGGTAATTACCTCGACATCATCAGCCTTGGTGCCTTCAGCGTTTCCCTGAGTACAGTCATTGTTAATAAGATGCAAGAAAAGGGAGCCAAGGGAGTCAAGTTATACCTCTGAGACCGGTTCATCATCGTCAGGATTGGATTCAGATACTTCAGTAGCTTTCTTCCTGACGGTCTTCTTAACGGCCTTGGTTTTCTGGCGAGTTGCCTTAGCCGGTTTATCCTGGACTTTCCTCTTCTAGAATGGGTCATTACCCTGTTGAAAATTGTGAAGTCATTCAGAAAGAGTACTAAAAACATATTGAAATGAAACGGACAAAGTAGAAGAAAGATTTACCGATGGCGGTTTATTGAGCTCAGAGAAGGAGGCCAGTCCGGTTTGGCTGCAGGCTTCTACCGGCTCATTCAATAGCTTTTTAACAGCCTCGATGACCTCATTCTCTGATAGCACCGCTTTAGTATGGCACAGAGGATCCTTGGGGTTTCCGATATATTCACACATTAAACCGGAGCACCGGCTCAGCGGAAGAATACTCCAGGAGATCCAACAGCGGACGAAATCGATGCCTGTTAAACCGTTTGCGGTGAAGCCATTGAGCTTTGAAAGCCACAGGGCATATTTGGCTCGTTCTTGAGCACTTAGCCATTGAGGAAATGGATGGTTCTCAGAAAGCCGATGAGAACGGTAACTCGGCAGAGGATTTTCATCTTCCGGAGAAGTATCTAGACAATAAAACCAGGTTTGATTCCAATCTTTAGGATGGTTGTGGTGATTGGCATGAGGAAAACTGACATCCTTTCTCTTCTTGATGGACATTCCGTCAAGTTCAGTGTTAGGACCGTCCAAAAACTCAGTATGGCTGTTTAAGTGGAAGAAATCCCTGAATAATTGAACTGAAGGCTCTTCTTGCAAATAGGCTTCAGAACATACTTGAAAATTGCAGATGTTGGAGACAGAATTGGGACCAATATCTTGAGGATGGAGCTAAAAGTCAGCTAGCACGTCACGAAAGAACTTTGACCCGGGAGGACTGAATCCCTGGGCTAGATGATCAAGAAATACGATAACCTCTCCGTCTTTGGGCTCTGGAGGACACTCCGGTCCAGGGACTCTCCAATGGAGGACGTTCTTTTGGCCTAAAGCGCCAATTTCAGCCCGGTTCTGCAACTCTTCTTCGGTAACCCGAGACTAGACCCAGTTGCAGGAAGTGAACTACTTGGCTTGTTTTACCATTTTGAAGGGAAAAGCTGAAAATATAGTGAAGGGCCAGTTTATGATTTATGCAAGGTTAAACTGGCAGTATTTCAAAGGTATTTACAGACGGCGGTTTAAGCATGGGCCTAATGGTATCTACTGGTTTATGATCTTTTCTAAAAGCTAAACCGCCGAGGAGAATATGAAAGATGCAGGTCTGAAGTTATGGGAAAACTAGTTTTGTAAAATCAGTGATAAGATTACAGATCTACAGCGTGTCAGAAAGTCGGAAATATTTAGGGTCAATATTTAACAGATGCAGCAATGGTTCAAACAAATGTAGATTGAACTAGTACTTTAGGGAAGAATAAAGCGCACTAAGGAAGCGGAGTTACTACTACAGTCGCACGCAGGAGGATTAGATCTACACTGGTTGTAGGAGCCACGATGAAGAACTACGAAGAACAGCGCCCTAGCTATGAACTCATAGGAGAAAACCCTAATGAGATCTATATACGGGATAAGGAAAGGACTTACCAGAGCCAACGAGTGCGGAGGCGCGCCGACGATTCTCTGATCCGACCAGGTTGATGCAGCGGCCAAACTTGACGAAGAGGCAAGGGTCGACGACGACGGCAGAGCTTGAGCACGGACGAGCGCGAGGAGGAAGAAGCAAAGGAGCAAGGGGGAAAAAGAGATGCCCCTCTGCCCTATTTATAAGCCGAAAAATGAAACGGCGGTCGCGGGAATCGAGGAGCCAGAAATATGGATATGGGACGATACTGTCGCCTAGACCTTCGGAGCTTTTAATGAGTAAAAAACAAAACAGGTACAAGTATTAAATGAGCAGATGATGTCACAACGGTTCAATGTGATCCAAGAAGATGACGTCACGGCGATTTATGAAATATTTGAAGCCATGGAGGGTGAAATTTTTACAAGGTGTTGAAGATTGACATGAACAGGGTCAAATCAATCTGGGGCCTAATGTCAGGGATATTACTGCTAGGTATAAACCGCCCAGGGAGGAGCCGGTTTATGCCTATAACGAATAATTCATATTGAAGCTCAGCGGGACAAGGAGCATGGCACTTTATTCTAGAAGATCAGAGATCCAAGGCCCAAGAGGTGTTAGGGCCCGTAATGTGTAAACCGCCATACGGCGTGTAACTTGTGTTGTAAGGTAGGAAAGAAAGAGACCGAGCCGGGCACGTTTATGAGCCGGCCTCGGGATTCTGTAAACCGGGTCGGGCATCACCCTGTGTATATAAAGGAGCGACCCGGCGACGGTTCAAAGACAGAGAACAACAACTCGCGACACAGGCAAAGCGGATTCGCTCCCTGGTCATCAAAACCCTAGCAATACCACATCAAACTAGACGTAGGCTTTTACCTTCATCGAAGGGGCCGAACTAGTATAAACCCTTGCGCCCTTGTCCGCTTTAACCCCTTTAAGCTAACCCGTAGAGTTGGCTCCACGACTAAGTCCTTTTGCTAGGACATCTTCCGTGACAAAACCACGACAGTTGGCGCCCACCGTGGGGCTATCGCACGATGGTTTCGAGTTCATGAAGGGCAGCTTTGAAGGGCTCAAGGGCTATGCAGTGGGCCAGATGACTCAGAGTCGTCACGGCAAGATCTACATCGACGATGCAGGCTGGGGTCCCGAGGCCGATTTAATCGAGTATGGGTACCGGGCCCCCTTCGGCCGCATCTACGTCTTCATTGGCAAGATCGGCGAACCGGGCCCTGAACCAGACATCTTCCCCAACATCGTCGAGTCGGATCAGCGTGCAAGACCTGACCGGGTTCGGCCCGCTGTAAAGCATGTTTTCGTCAGAGCGGTTCACGGAGCGCAAGTTGAGGACGGATCGGACTCTGGTGGCGAGACCATTGTTTATTCCGGCGATGAGTCATCCACTGGAGATACTGAATCTTTATACCTACTGCAGGATGGCCGATCTAGGGGTTGTTCCGATGGCGACAGTATTCCGGACCCCCTTGATCCGCCAAACCGGGTCGCAGTCTTCATGGCCGGATCACAATCTGTGCAAAAGTCTTCAACTGCGGCAGCATTAACATCGGACCTGGCGGCAGCAGCAGCTAGGGCTGGAGGCCCGGTTCAGCCACCGGCTCAAGTTTTGACCACCTTAGTTGACACTTTGACAGCACTACTAACCGCGGAGGTCGGCCAGCTAGGGCTGGAGGCAGCAGCTAGGGCTGGAGGCCCGGTTCAGCCGCCGGCTCAAGTTTTTCAAGGACATCTGCCGTGACAATACCACGACAGCTGCGATATTACTTCTGGCTAGTCCGGTCAAGTACCTCACTAGAGAAAGCCGAAAACTGACTGTCATGATCAGCGAGAACCTGGTCTGCAATCCGGTGACTTAGTTGTATACTACGATCGATAGAGATCTACCCCGTGTTATACGGAGGGTTGGTTTTTTCGCCTAGCCAAGTGCAATTGGATACTTCATCTGCACCAGGGGCTAGTACCTAGCCCCACTTGTCAAACTCCTACGACTAAGTGAAAGGAATAACGCCGCATAGTCTGATTGCCTGGTTTGCTCCGCATACACCTCCTATACGGACCAAGACGTTGGATAAAGAGTGTATTTGCATATGACCGAACACCCCAATACTATGTACCTGGGTGCTGAAGCCGACAACTGGAAACTTTGAGATTTAAAATAAACAGTCACATAGGAGGAAAAAAGACATTGATATTATAAATAGCGCAAAAGATATATACACTGGATTCATAAGCATAGTCTTTACATCTGGATAAAATCATTCAAAGGCAACATCCTTCGAACACTGGCCTTCTACAAGGCAGGCGCCCTCGATGACATCCTCGAAATACTTCTCCAGCTTGCGGTACTCCTTGCCTGCGGGCGGGCCAGCGGTGGCTATATGCACTGCGTTCATCTTCGCCCAGTGCACTTTGACGCGAGGGAAGGCCATCCAAGCACCTTCTATGCAAGCCGACCGCGCTATTATGTCGACTCGCGGACTCGCCTCGACGAGCCGCTTTACCAATCCGAAGTAACTACTTGGGATTGGCTCAACGGGCCATAGCTGGACTATTAAGTCTTGCATGGCTGAACCCGCCATGTTGTGCAGCTCGACCAGCTGCTTCATCTGGTCGCCGAGGGGCATCAGATATTTTGGCGCCTCGAATTGCAACCAAAACAGCTTCTCCATGTTGTTCCCTTACAGGGCGCGGAAATACTGGGCGGCGTCTGCACTGCTCCTTGGAAGATCAGCAAACACGCCTGGAGAACTCCACAATCGTGTCAGCCCAATATACTTCCGCCCGCCGAAGATGCTCTGTAAGAGAAATATCTTATCAGATGATATCTGCCGCACTTGTTTAATTTCCCCACATGCGCTGTGCACCTCGCCTCGCGCGTCCTGGGCAGACTTTACTGCCTCAGATAGCTCAGTCGCCTGTTCCGAAGCCTTCTCCTCCAATGCCTCACACTTACGGATGGCATCTTGGAGCTCGACCTTGACTTCGGACACCCGAGATTTGTCCTTCTCGCCCTTCGCCTTTTCGGCCTCCGAATCAGCAGCCACTTTATCAGCGACCGCCTTGTTCACCTTGGCCTCCTCCTTGGCGTTGGCAACCATGCCCTTGAGGGCCTCGAGCTCAGCGGCGCCAACTATTTAATACAGAATACAATGTTAGAGCTTGTACTCATACTCAATCAATTAAGTCTTATTGACATTTAAATACAAATCCGCATACCTTGCGTTTCATCAAAACGCCGGTTGATGTAGTCGAGGTCCGCATTGGCCACCTCGAGCTTTCGATTTAGTTCGACGACCTCTGTGTCTCGCGCAGTCGCCGTAACTAAAGAAGCCTGCACGATATTTCAGCTCGGTAAATATGATACTCTATGGATACTTCGTCCGATTCCTTTAAGAATCACACAAAGCATCAGGGACTGTTGGTTATATATGTGCATTTAAAACAAATAAAATTTCTTAAAAGCATTACATGGCTTACCTCAAATCCTGTTAGAAGAATGTTGAAGGCTTCATTCAGTCCGCCCTTGATGAACTGAATCTTCTTCATCACCGCAACCATCACGGTGCGGTGTTCTTCAAAGATGAGAGCACTTTGCAGTGCTCCCTCCGTAGAATCTGGCTCCTCCAGATTGACTCTGGGCGCCGCCGTATCATCCTTTGCTTGAGGAGCTGGATCTTCAAACCTTGGAGCCACACTAGGCGCCGGAACGGTGTTCGGTGGGACCCTAGGCTGTTCGGGGCCCACATCTTCGGTCTCCATGGGGGCCGTTTCCTCATGGTCAGCGGCCGCCAAGGTATTACCCCCGGACGCCCTGTCTCCTACCCCGCCCTCATCTCCTTGGGCGGAGAGAACCCGCTGGGATGACACTTTGGTGTCCCTGCCAATTACGGGCGATGAAGCCCGGACTGGCGGGTCACTCTTCGTCTTCCCACATGCCAGAGAGTTCCCCTCCGATGATGTAGCATTGGGATTTACACCGAGAGGGCTGTAGGTCAACAGGACAGGAATGCTAACTAGGTATCATAAATACTGAATACACAAAGGTGAAATAGCCAATCCAGATAAACTTACGATTCAGGCAGGGGTTTCTCCCTGGGCTTCACCACGAAGCTAAGTACGGACGAATCCGAACTATCTCCGAGCTTCAGCTTCCTCTTCCTCCGAGGCACAGCCGTACCCGCGTCAGCGACGCCCCCCCCCCCTCTTCCTCCCCCTGCCTTGCGCATGAGGCATTTCTTCCTCCTCCTCTTCCTCCTCATCATCTTCCTCTGCCCCGTCGGAGGAGAGAATGTGGAGGTCCTCGGGCTGCTTGCCCGCAGGACGGGGGCTGTCTCCGGCCCCCTTGCCCTTTGTCTTCTTGGGCTTCTTGGTCGGCGCCTTGTACGGCACCGGAACCAGCATCGCCATCAGTAGAGGCAATGCTGGCTCTTCGGGCAAAGGCGCCAGACACTTAATCCAGGACGCCTTCTTCGTCCAGCCCTGTATATCACATAAAAATTCCAATTCCTATTATCATTAAATAAGGGAAAGGGTGTGTGTTCGGCAAGGATCATGATTACCTTTGTGGTGGAAACTTCAGTGTTGAAGCCCGCATCCTCATCTTCTTTGGGCCATTCCTTTTGGCTCTTGAAGAGGTGCTTCCAGATCTCTTTGTGCGTAGAGCTGAAGAGATGCTTCAGCGGGTTGTCTCCAGCCGGATCGAACTCCCATAGGGAGTAATCCCGGCTTTGGCAAGGGAGAACAAGCCGGTTCAGCATTACCTGGACCACGGAGGAGAGCTGGTGCCCCTTAGAGATCATGCCAGACACGCGGCTCACAAGAGTTGTCACCTCAGTGTGCGACCCCCAGTCCAGACCCTTTTTTGTCCTGGAGGTTAGCCTCTCTGGGGGTCCGGATCTGAAAGTAGGCTCCGCCGCCCAGTTGGTGTCGCGGGGTTCGGTGATGTAGAACCACTCCTGCTGCCAGACCTTGTTCGTTTCCACGAACGAGCCCTTGGGCCAAGTTGCGTCCGGGAGCTTACTGATCATAGCACCCCCGCACTCTACATGTTCCCGTTCCACCACCTTCGGCTTCACGTTGAAGGTCTTAAGCCACAAACCGAAGTGTGGGGGGATGCGGAGAAAGGCTTCACACATCACTATGAAAGCGGATATGTGAAGGTTTGAGTTCGGGGCTAGATCGTGGAAATCTAGCCCGTAGAAGAACAAAAGACCCCGAACAAACGGGTGGAGTGGAAATCCTAGCCCCCTAACAAAATCAGAGGTGAAAACTACCCTCTCGCCCACCTTAGGGACGGGAGTCACCTGGCCCTTTGGGGGGACTCGGTGTGCGATGTCGCCGATGAGATACCCCGCACTCCGTAGATCCTCCAGGGTCTTTTCGGTGACCGTGGAAGCCTCCCACTTGCCTCTGGCACCGGATCCAGCCATTGCTGGGAAGGGGTGTAGTGGTTGAGGGACGAGGAGTTGTGGGCGCAGGAGATTAGAGTACGAGGGCGAGGGAGATTGGAGAGCTCGAGCTTGAGGCAGGCGTGCGGCTGATGAAAGGGATTGGAGTCCTTTTATAACGCTGCAAATACGGAGCGTCCCCCCCCCACCTTAGCCATAAAACTCGCGTGGCGTGGGTGCTCACGTCATAATGATGAGAATCCCACAATAAGCGGGCACGATCTCTATTCTAATGGGACGTGTCAATGAGGATATGCCTCGAAATGCGAAACTAGGACCAAATAAAACCGTTCGATATGTTAGTGGGTTGGACGCGACGCTTCACCCAAAAGTTGTCAGTAGAGACACATTATTCATTTTCTTTAAAAGCCATGCCTTCGAGGCTAAGGCTTGTACTAATCTTATAGAGCCAAACACAATTCGTCTATTTGCAGAAGATATATTCAGGAGGAGGAACACGCCTTGCAACGCCGAAGACAATACGGAAGCCGAACTCGTCGTCACGAAGACAGGTTCAGGGGCTACTATGGGAGTCCTGGATCGGTGGGTCCTCATGTGGCCGGACAAACTCCTGGTGGGCCGTGAAGATTATTATGGAAGATCATCTCTCGTATCCGGATAGGACTCCTGGATTCTTGTAAGGGAAGTTTAGGCTCGGGTGTAGATTTTCCTTCCTCTGCAAGATGATATGTACAAACCCTAGGCCCCTCCTGTGTGTATATAAACCGGAGGGTTTAGAGAATCATACAATCCTCATAGGCTAGACTTAGGGTTTAGCGTTTACGATCTCAAGGTAGATCAACTATTGTATACATATTCATCCATACTAATATAGCAGGAAGTAGGGTTTTACCTCGATCAAGAGGGCCTGAACCTGGGGAAACATCGTGTCCCATGCCTCCTCTTAACATCAATCCTCATACGCATAGTTCAGGACGCCCTGCCCGAGATCCGCCGGTTTTGACACCGACATCTACTACACAACCTTCTTCTTGTAGACTTGTGTTGGGCCTCCAAGGGTAGAGTTTTGTAGGACAGTAGCAATTTTCTCTCAAGTGGATGACCTAACGTTTATCAATCCATGGGAGGCGTAGGATGAAGATGGTCTCTCTCAAACAACCCAGCAACCAAATAACAAAGAGTCTCTTGCGTCCCCAACACACCCAATACAATGGTAAATTGTATAGGTGCACTAGTTCGGCGAAGAGATGGTGATACAAGTGTAATATGGATGGTAGATATAGGTTTTTGTAATCTGAAAATATAAAAACAGCAAGGTAACTAATAGTAAAAGTGAGCATAAATAGTATTGCAATGCTTAGAAACAAGGCCTAGGGTTCATACATTCACTAGTGCAAGTTCTCTCAACAATGATAACATAAATAGATCATATGACAATCCCTCAACATGCAACAAAGAGTCACTCCAAAGTCACTATAGCGGAGAACAAACAAAGAGATTATTGTAGGGTATGAAACCACCTCCAAGTTATTCTTTCTGATCGACCTATTGGGCTATTCCTATAAGTGTCACAAACAGCCCAAGAGTTCGTACTAAAATAAACCTTAAGACACACATCACCCAAAACCCTAATGTCACCTAGATACTCCAATGTCACCACAAGTTTCCGCGGGTTTGATTATACGATATGCATCACACAATCTCAGATTCATCTGTTCAAACCAACAAAAAGAACTTCAAAGAGTGCCCCAAAGTTTCTACCGGAGAGTCAAGACGAAAACGTGTGCCAACCCCTATGCATAAGTTCACAAGGTCACTGAACCCGCAAGTTGATCACAAAAACATACATCAAGTAGATCACGTGAATATCCCATTGTCACCATAGATAAGCACATGCAAGACATACATCAAGTGTTCTCAAATCCTTAAACACTCAATCCGATAAGATAACTTCAAAGGGAAAACTAAATCCATTACAAGAAGGTAGAGGGGGAGAAACATCATAAGATCCAACTATAATAGCGAAGCTCGTGGTACATCAAGATCATGCCAAATCAAGAACACGAGAGAAAGAGAGAGAGAGAGAGAGAGAGAGAGAGAGAGAGAGAGATCAAACACATAGCTACTGGTACATACCCTCGGCCCCGAGGGTAAAGTACTCCCTCCTCGTCATGGAGACCACCAGGATGATGAAGTTGGCCACCGGTGATGGCTTCCCCCTCCGGAAGGGTGCCGGAATGGGACCCCGATTGGTTTTTCGTGGCTACAGAGGCTTGCGGCAGTGGAACTTCTGATCTAGGTTTACTTTTGGAGTTTCCAGTATTTATAGGAATTTTTGGCGTCGAGGGCAAGTCAAGGGGACCCACGATGTGGCCACAAGGTAGGGGGCGTGCCCTAGGGGGGCAGCGCCCCCACCCTTGTGGTGGCCTCGTGTCTCTTCTGGTCCACCTCCGGCGCTCCGTGGGCTTCTTTTGGTCCATAAAAAATCACCATAAATTTTCATTTCGTTTGGTATTCCTTTTCTGCGAAACTCAAAAACATGGAAAAAACAGAAAGTGGCACTGGGCTCTGGGTTAATAGGTTAGTCCCAAAAATCATATAAAATATCATATAAATGCATATAATACATCCAAGATAGATAATATAATAGCATGGAAGAATCAAAAATTATAGATACGTTGGAGATGTATCAGCGCTATGCCGAGGACAACAATTATCAAAGAAAATGAGTTGCTGCAGCTGCAGATGGCTCTTATGGAGTCGATACAAATTAGTATGTTGACAGCGGTGCTACAGATCACATCACTAGCGAGCTATAAAAAGTGACTATGCATGAGAAATACCACAGCCATGATCAAGTCCACACCGCCAACAGGATAGGTATGCGGATAAGTCATATTGGTCATTCTATTATTAAAACCCCACACAAAGATATACATCTTAGAATATTTTTTGCATATACCTCATGCCTCAAAGAACTTACTCTCTATTAATCGCATTGCCCATGATAACAAAGTATTTTTAGAATTTCATCCTTATTTCTTTATGATTCGGGATCACGTCACGAGGAAAATTCTTCATCGAGATAAATGCATACGAGGACTATATCCAAGCATATGGAGTCATTAAACTTTCATCGGAGCGGTGGCATGCTCGTTTAGGACATCCTTCATTTATTGTAGTTCAACAAGTTCTTAGAAATAATAAGCTCCCGTCTGTAGGTGAGCATAATAGTGACACTATTTGTGATTCATGTTAGAGAGCTAAGTCTCATCAGTTGCCATATCCTATTTCCACTAGTATTTCTACTCAACCATTGCAACTTATCTTTTCTGATGTGTGGGGTCCTGCCCCTACTTCTGTTGGTCGTCATACTTATTATGTTAGTTTCATTGATGATTATAGTGAATACACGTGGATCTATCTTTTCAAGAAACGGTCTGATGTATTTCAAGTTTTTCATAATTTTCAAGCACTTGTTGAACGCAAATTTGTTCGTAAATTATTGCCGTCCAATCTGAATGGGGTGGCGAATATGAGAAGTTAAATTCCTTTTTTGAGGAAATTGGTATTTCTCATCATGTCTCATGCCCTCATGCTCATCAACAAAATGGTTCTGCCGAACGCAAGCATCGACACATTGTTGACATAGGTCTAGCCCTTCTAGCCGGTGCTTCCATGCCGTTAAAATTTTGGAACGAAGCTTTCCTCACTGATGTTCATCTTATCAACATGCTCCCTAGTCGTGTCATCCAGAATGAAACACCATTAGAAAGACTTTTTCATGTCAAACCAGATTATACACATCTTCGTGTTTTCGGATGTGCATGTTGGCCTAACTTTTGTCCATACAATAATCAAAAACTCATGTTTCATTCCAAACAGTGTGTTTTTCTCGGTTATAGTGTCCAGCACAAGGGAGTTAAGTGCCTTGATGTTCCTACTAGACGTGTCCATATTTCTTGTCATGTTGTCTCTGACGAGGCAATTTTTCCTTTTGAACACCTTCATCCTAATGATGGTGCTCTTCTTCGCAAAGAAATATTGCTTCTTCCATCTCACTTAATCGGCATTGATCAAAGGGGTGATGATAATTTGAATGATCAATGGACTAACTCTGTTGACCCTCGTTAGGAGCTGCATGATGTTGTAGATACTACAGGAACATATACCACATATGTGGAAAGAAACAGTGAAGAAAATGGTTCAAATCTGGTCCAAAATCAGCATTATCGGATGTGTGTTCCACCAGGGAATAGGCTGGTGTAGAATCCATGTCGGGATTCCAGCAGCAACAGGCAGAAGAATCTTCCTTGCGAAGTTGCGATCAGAAACCTATCTCGAGCAGACCGCCAGCGCTGGACCGCGCCAATCTCCGTATGACACGCGGTGTCACGGGCTCCCTTAGATCGTCTCGCGCTTCACGGATGAACCGCGGGTCTACACTCGGCGGGCTGCCATTCCCTCGACCCGCTTGGGGCCCAGCTTGGAGCCCATGATAGGTCCTGTCGGGTCCAGTGGACGCGCTGCACCAGATGCGGAATCATTGGCTCGTCACGAGGATCCGGGATCTTCTACGCATATTCTGCAGCAATTTTTTACGAGAGCTCCTATATGCCGCCCGCATGCGTTAGATCGTCGCACCTTCGCTGAAGCGACGCGCACACGGGCCGGCCCAATTATGACGCGGTAGGAATAAATTCGAAACAAAAACAAGCGAACACGTGGGATCGAACCAACGACCTCAGGCAGGATTCTAGCGAGGCTTGCCAGAACAGCTATCGAAGCTGGATAATATAAACGCAGCGGAAATCTTAAAGTACAATGTACAGCGCCAAACCCTTAGAAATTGCATTCAACATTTTTATGATACACGTTGAACAAAATT
>LR738715.1:640393319-640427125 GCA_902687465.1 Secale cereale
CGGCTGATCGAGCGAGCATCGCCGCTCGCATTGACCCTGTGTGGGCCAAGGCCCAGCCGCCGGCCTAGCTGCGGCCCGCCTCCCCAGCCTGCCCCGCCGGCCTCCCCAGGGCCCAGCTCTATTCGCCCCGACCACCTCTCGAACTGGGCCGAATCCCATTAGGTGAGCCGCATCTGACGCCTACTCCTTCGCCCGAGCGTGTTTTAGTATTAGACGCTCACTTTGTTTTTCCTGAAATTTTGGCCAAGTCCCCGTTTCAACATATCATCATGGCATATTGTGTGAGTGATAACTTTTTGTGTGATGGTCCAAATTGAGCAAATGATATGTCCAAATGTTCGTTGTGATAAGCTCTACATGTTAGTTTCATTTGCATCCATGTTACTGTTCATATTGTTGCCTTAATCTTCATTGCAAAACTGCTATGTGATGTTATTGTCAAGTTCTTGTTGTCTGTCATCAATATGTTAGCATGTTTGAGAGGTGACATATTTGTACATGTTGGTCCAAATGGAGTGTATGATATGTCAAAATGTTCATTGTGAAGTGCTCTACATGTTGGTTGATGTAGCATTCATGTTTGGTGCCATATTGCCATGTTTATCTCTGTTGCAAAAGTGCATGTGGCTGTTAAGTGCTGAAACTTGGTATGAGATGCTGATTTGTCATTTTCGTATCTTTATATGTGATTTTTGTTTGAGCAACATGTCAATATGTTTTAGAAGCACAATCATACCATCTTTGTTGTGGTGCAATCCACTTTTCATGTTATGCCTTGTGGTGTTGGCAACAAGCTTGCAAAGTGGCCTACTCGCTGTTGTTATTTTCTGAGACTTGTTAAAAACTGCTAAGTCTGAAACTGTTATAACCTGATGCCATGGTTGCTTGATGCCCCACTCAAATCCATGAATGTTTTGGGTTTTCCAATGATCATGTCTTGTTGTCCATGTTATGCTCTATCCATCCATGCCCTTGTTTGCATATATGACCTGTTATAGCTTGTTGTTTGCATGTTCTCAAGTTGCTATAAAATGTTTCTGTCAGCCTGTTATCAGCAAGTTCAGTTTTGCCATGTGAATAGCTAGTGTTCTATGCATGCTATGACCATGTTCTTGCCATGAGTAGCTTCATAAACATGTCTTCTTGCTGTTGGTTATACTCACATGCCATGATATGATTTGAGATGAGTTGCACAAGCTTGCAAACATGCCTACTTGCCGTTGTTGCTGCCATGTCTAGTTTATTTTCACTAAGTCTGTGAAACTGTTATCTTTTGCAATCTTGCCATGATGTTTTGAGCATGTTCTAGTGGTGTTTGGTAGTTTCTCAGAGGTCATGCTTGTAGTGCTGGACATGTACATGCTTACCATGCCCTTTGTTGCCATGAAATGTTATTGTATCATGTTGTTTTGATGTCAACTAAGTGAAATGTGGCTGTTTTTGGACAACTTGTTGTTATATCTTGTTTCATGTGTATGTGTTGAACCATTGCTCCGTTTTGAGCATGTCCTATATAAAACTTGTGTGTTTTTGCATGTAGATGCATAATATCATGTTGAATACCTGTTTGGAGTATGTTTGCTTGATGTTTGGATGAGTTTTGCATCAATCACATGCTTGACTTGTTTTGCTCATATCTTCTAGGCCGTAGCTCCGAATTAAACGAACTTATATGAAACTTGATTAGATTTTCGTGTAGATCATCTGGTGCATGTTAACTTGTTGTTTAACAACTTGAACTTAAGGTTTGTTTAGATCTGGACCAATTTCGAAATGTGCATATGAGGACTTACCGGAATTGTTATATGTTGTTTCCGGCCTCATTTAAACTTGTTGGGTTGTGTTGTTCTTGTATGCATCATCACTTGCCATGTTTTGCATCATATAGACTTGTCTTGCATCATACTTGGATGAGCATCTTGTGTTGTTATGTGTTGTGTGTTTACCGTGTTGCTTGCTTCTTCTCGTTAGTGCTTGTTTTGTTGCGATCGTGAGGATTCGTTCGACTACACTTGGTTCATCTTCGTGGCTTCTTTGTCGTCTACTTCATGGACTCGTTCTTCTTCCTTGCGGGATCTCAGTCAAGATGACCGTCACCTTGGATACCTTTACTATCATTGCCATGCTAGTTGTCTCGATGCTACCGTTATATGTCGCGCTACCCATCATTTATTGCCAGCCTCTCTCCTTGTTGCCATGAAACCTCTAACCTTTGACACCTTCCCAGCAAAACTGTTGTTTGGCTATGTTACCCGCTCGCTCAGCTCCTCTTATAGCGTTGTTAGTTGCAGGTGAAAATGAAGATTGCTCCATGTTGGAACTTGTTGTTGGAATATCACAATATATATTACTATAATTAACACACCTATATACTTGGCAACGGGTGGAAGGCTTGGCCTTTTGCTCGGTGTTTTGTTCCACTCATGCCACCTTAGGAGCCGATAAACCGGTGTTATGTTCCTTGATTTTTGCGTTCCTAACGCGGTTGGATATATGGGGACCCCTTGGCAGTTTGTCTTTGAATAAAAACTCCTCCAGCAAGGCCCAACATTGGTTTTATTTGCAACATAATAAAAAAACTTAATTAATTAATTGCATATGGAGTTAGTGCTACCCGAGGATTCTTCTACATATAGGGGGGCCAGTGCTGATGGTGTTGGAAAACAACTAGAGCCACTTGCCGTGCCACCCAGTTATCTGGGGTCTTCGGTTGCTGTACATAGTGCTCATCCGGACGTGGCCTGAGATGAGATGCGCACGGCTACTATCAGGGTGTCGGCACGCCGGGAGGTCTTGCTGGACTTGTTTTACCATTGTCGAAATGTCTTGTGCACCGGGATTCCGAGTCTGATCGGGCTGTCCCTAAAATAAGGGGCATTATTATTATTTTACCTCTGCTGATCATGAGAGCTTGTGATGGGCTAAGTTGGGACACCCCTGCAGGGTTATGATCTTTCGAAAGCCATGCCCGCGGTTATGTGGCAGATTGGAATTTGTTAATGTCCGGTTGTAGAAAACTTGACAGAGGATCCGAAATAAAATACACGAACCGTGTGAGTAACCGTGACCGTCTCTTTTCATCTTGAGAAGAGAACACGGTGGGGTTATGTTTGACTCTTAGGTAGTTCAGGATCTTTAGCGATCATTACTAGTTTGCGACCGTTTGCGTAGATGCTCATCTTATTCTTGTACTCGTAAGTTAGCCACCATATTAGGATTAGCCGCTATTGCAACCTCACCACTTAACCTTTCCATACCCTTTAAGCTTTGCTAGTCTTGATACCCATGGTTATGGGATTGTTGAGGCCTCGTGGCTCACAGATACTACTACAACAGTTGCAGGTGCAGGTTTCCCATGACTTGACGTGAGAGCGATGTTCTTTGTGTTGGAGTTCTTTCTTCTTCTTCCTCGTCAGTCTTGGGTTAGGTTCCTGGTCGGCAGCCTGGGATAGCAGGATGGATGTCGTTGAGCTATTCATGTTTGCAGCCGTAGTCGGATGCCTTGTATTGATGTTGTTGTATTCATGTGACTTGTATGAATTGTTGTATCCCCATGTATTTTTGTAATGGTACGATGTAATGATATCCATCTTGCTAAGCGCTCGAAATGCGGTTGTGCCCCAATCACGAGTGCGTCACGTGATCGGGATAGAATCGCATCTTGGGCCTGACAATAAACCCCATCTTTTTATCCTCGATGGCAACAATACAATACGTGCCTTGCGGCCCCTGCTGTCACTAGGAAAGGACACCGCAATATTGAACCCAAAGCTAAGCACTTCTCCCATTGCAAGAACTACCAATCTAGTAGGCCACACAAAACTGATAATTCAAAGAGACTTGCAAAGATATTTAAATCATGCATAAAAGATTTCAGAGAAGAGTCAAATATTGTTCATAGATAATCTTGATCATAAACCCACAATTCTTTGGATCTCGACAAACACACCACAAAAAGAATTACATCGAATAGATCTCCAAGAAGATCGAGGAGAACTTTGTATTGAGATCCAAAGAGAGAGAACAAGCCATCTAGCTAATTACTATGGACCCGAAGGTCTGTGGTAAACTACTCACAACTCATCAGAGAGGCTATGGTGTTGATGTAGAAGCCCTCCGTGATCGATGCCCCCTCCGATGGAGCTCCGGAACAGGCCCCAAGATGCGATCTCATGGGTATAGAAGGTTGCGGCGGTTGAATTAGGGTTTCGTGGTGCTCCCCATGTTTTCAGGGTACGTAGGTATATATAAGAGGAAGAGGCACGTCAGGGGAGCTACGTGGGGCCCACGAGGGTGGAGGGCGCGCCCTGCCCTCGTGGCCACCTCGTTTGCTTCCTGGCGTGTACTCCAAGTCTTCTGTGTTGCAATTGTTCCAAAAATAATTCTCCCGAAGGTTTCATTCCATTTGGACTCCGTTTAATATTCCTTTTCTGCGAAACACTGAAATAGGCAAAAAAACAGTGTTACGTCTCCAACGTATCTACTTTTCCAAACACTTTTGCCCTTATTTTGGACTCTAACTTGCATAATTTGAATGGAACTAACCCGGACTGACGCTGTTTTCAGCCGAATTGTCATGGTGTTGTTTTTGTGCGGAAATAAAAAGTTCTCGGAATGACCTGAAAATCCACGGAGAACTATTTTGGAAAATATAAAAAATATCTATGGAAAGATCCACGTCGGGGGGCCCACACCCTGTCCACGAGGGTGGGGGCGCGCCCCCTGCCTCGTGGGCCCCCTGTTGCTCCACTATCATACCCCCGGACTCCATATATTCACTTTCGGGGAGGAAAAAATCAGAGAAGAAGAATTATCGCGTTTTACAATACGAAGCCGCCACCAAGCCCTAATCTCTCTCGGGAGGGCTGATCTGGAGTCCGTTCGCCATCGTCATCATCAACCTTCCTCCATCACCAATTCCAGGATGCTCACCGCCGTGCATGAGTAATTCCATCGTAGGCTTGCTTGACGTTGATGAGTTGGATGAGATTTACCATGTAATCGAGTTAGTTTTGTTAGGTTTTGATCCCTAGTATCCACTATGTTCTAAGATTGATGTTGCTATGACTTTGCCATGCTTAATGCTTGTCACTAGGGCCCGAGGGCCATGATTTCAGATCTGGACCTATTATGTTTTCATGAATATATGTGTGTTCTTGATCCTATGTTGCAAGTCTATAGTCACCTACTATGTGTTATGATCCGGCAACCCCGAAGTGACAATAATCGGGACCATTCCCAGTGATGATTGTAGTTTGAGGAGTTCATGTATTCATTATGTGTTAATGCTTTGGTCCGGTAGTCTATTAAAAAGAGGCCTTAATATCCCTTAGTTTCCACTAGGACCCCACTGCCATGGGAGGGTAGGACAAAAGATGTCATGCAAGTTCTTTTCCATAAGCACGTATGACTATATTCGGAATACATGCCTACATTTCATTGATGAACCGAAGCTAGTTCTGTGTCACCCTAGATTATAACTTTTACATGATGAATCGCATCCGACATAATTCCCCATCACCGATCCAATGCCTACGAGCTTTTCACATATTGCTTGTTGCGTATTTACTTTTCCGCTGCTATTGTTACAAAAACTACAAAAACATTGCCATTACTTTTATTGTTGTTACCACTATCTCCATATTACTTTGCTACTAAACTACCTTGCTGCAGATACTAAGTTTCCAGGTGTGGTTGAATTGACAACTCAGCTGCTAATACTTAAGAGTATTCTTTGGCTCCCCTTGTGTCGAATCAATAAATTTGGGTTCAGTACTTTACCCTCGAAAACTGCTGCGATCCCCTACACTTGTGGGTTATCAAGACTATTTTCTGGCGCTGTTGCCCGGGAGCATAGCTCTATTCTTTAAGTCACATGGGATTTATATCTATTGATCACTATGAAGAACTTGAAGGACTCAAAAACCAAGATCTATCCCTCAACTACGAGGGGAGGTAAGGAACTGCCATCTAGCTCTCCACTTGATTCACCCTTTGTTATGAGTAAATTTGCGACACCTACTCCTTCTATTGAATCTAATATGTGGTATGTTCTTGATGATGCCTCTTCTGCTATGTTTGATGAAACTACTTCTATGCTTGGTAATAATGTGCCACTAGGTGAATTTCTAGATGAACAAATTGCTAAGGTTAGGGAGAATGCAAATATTGAAACTGATAATATTTATGATAGTGATGATGAAGCTTCTCCCCCTAGATATGAATTGCCTGTTATTCCTGAGGGTTATGTTATGGATGAAGATACTGCTAGAGACTTTCTTGCTTGCAACGATAGATATGATCTTCAGAAATTATTAGCTAAGCTGAAAGAAAAGCCTTTGAATTCTAGAATGAAACATGACCCTGCTATTGCTACTTCACCTATCTTTTTAACTGATAAGGATTATGATTTCTCTGTTGATCCTAAGTTAATTACTTTGGTTGAATCTGA
Source organism: Secale cereale (assembly GCA_902687465.1). Taxonomy (NCBI): domain Eukaryota; kingdom Viridiplantae; phylum Streptophyta; class Magnoliopsida; order Poales; family Poaceae; genus Secale; species Secale cereale. The sequence continues at coordinate 640,399,771 of LR738715.1, forward strand.
TTCTTTCCATGGTTATGAATCTGAAACTGTTGTGGCACGTCTTACTAAGTTGAATGATATGGCCACCCTGTTTACAAATGATGAAAAGATTCATTATTACTATATCCTTAAGCTATTTCCGTTCTCATTAAAGGGTGATGCTAAGGCATGGTTTAATTCTCTTGATCCTGGTTGTGTGTGTAGTCCCCAGGATATGATGTATTACTTCTCTGCTAAATATTTTCCCGCTCATAAGAAGCAAGCTGCCTTACGGTAAATATATAACTTTGCGCAAATTGAAGAAGAGAGTCTCCCACAAGCTTGGGGGAGGCTTCTCCAATTACTTAATGATTTGCCTGATCATCCTCTTCAGAGGAATGATATACTTGATGTCTTTTATAATGGACTAACCGATGCTTCCAGAGACCACCTGGATAGTTGTGATGGTTGTGTTTTCAGGGAAAGAGCAGTTGATCAAGCTGAATTACTATTGAATAATATGTTGTCCAATGAAAATAATTGCACACTTCCTGAACCAGCCCCTAAGCCAACTCCGAAGAAAAGGGGAGTTCTATTTCTCAGTCCTGAAGATATGCAAGAGGCAAAGAAATCTATGAAAGAAAAAGGTATTAAAGCTGAAGATGTTAAGAATTTACCACCTATTGAAGAAATACATGGTCTTGATAACCCGACACAGGTAGTAAAGGTAAATTCTCTTTATAGATTTGATGAAGGTGATATTCCTCGTCATAAGTCTGCTAGCCAATGCTTAGATGAGTTTGATAATTTTATTGCGAAACAAGAAAACTTCAATGCTTATGTTGGTAGACACTTGCAACGCAATGCTTATATGCTTGAACGCTTGAGTGATTATATGTCTAGAGTTAAAGGTCAATTGAAACTCATTAGTAAACATGCTTCTATGGTTACCACTCAAGTAGAACAAGTACTTAAGGCTAAGAATGATTTGCTCAATGAATTAACTAGTAAGAATAATGACTATGATGTTAGAGTTGCAACTAGAGGTGGTAAAATGACTCAGGAACCTTTGTATCCTGAGGGCCACTGATACGTCTCCAACGTATCTATAACTTTTGATTGTTCCATGCTATTATTTATGAAGTCTTGGATGTTTAATGGGCTTTATCTTACACTTTTATATCATTTTTGGGACTAACCTATTAACCCAAAGGCCGAGTCCAGATTATAGTTTTTTGCTTGTTTCAGGGTTTTGCAGAAAAGGAATATCAAACGGAGTCCAAACGGAATGAAACCATCACGAGAGATATTTTTAGAGAAAATCACGCACAGAGGACTTGAGAACCATGTCAGGGGAGCCTCGGGGTGTCCACGACGGTGTGGGCGCGCCCCCTTCCTAGGGTGCGCCCCTGCCTCTTGGGCCCCTCGAGCACCCCCCCCCCCCCCGGTGTCCTCCTTCCTCCTATATAAGTCTACGTACCCTGAAACCATCGACAACAGAGAGAAAACCTTAATTCCACCGCCGTAACCTTCTGTTCCCGTGAGATCCCATCTTGGAGCCTGTTCCGGAGGTCCACCGGAGGGGGATCCATCACGGAGTTCTTCATCATCATCATCATCGCCCTCACCATGAGTTGTGAGTAGTTTACCACAGACCTTCGGGTCCATAGCTAGTATCAAGATGGCTTCTTCTCTCTCTCTGGATCTCAATACAAAGTTCTCCTCGGTCTTCGAGGAGATCTATTCGATGTAATCTCTTTTTTGGGGTGTGTTTGTCGAGATCCAATGAATTGTGAGTTTATGATCAAGATTATCTATGAGAAATATTTGGTTCTTCTCTAAACTTTTTTTGTGTGCTCATAATATCCTTGCAAGTCTCTTCGAATTATTGGTTTGGTTTGGCCTACTAGATCTATAGTTCTTGCAATGGGAGAAGTATTTGGCTTTGGGTTCAATCTTGCGGTGTCCTTTCCCAGTGACAGTAGGGGCAGCAAGGCACGTATTGTATTGTTGACATCGAGGATAAAAAGATGGGGTTTATATCATATTGCTTGAATTTATCCCTCTACATCATGTCATCTTGCTTAAGGCGTTACTCTATTTTTATGAACTCAATACACTAGATGCATGCTGGATAGCGGTCGATGTGTGGAGTAATAGTAGTAGATGCATAATTGTTTCGGTCTACTTGTCTCGGACGTGATGCCTATATACAATGATCATGTCTAGATAGTCTCATAATTATTCGCTTTTTATCAATTGCTCGATAGTAATTTGTTTACCCGCCGTAGAATATCGCTATCATGAGAGAAGCCACTTGAGAAAACTATGGCCCCCGGGTCTATTCTCAACATATCAATCTACATCTACTTTACTTTAACCGCTTTTATTTTCTTTTCTTATAAACAAAAATACCAAAAATATAAACTATCATCTCTATCAGATCTCACTTTTGTAAGTGACCGTAAAGGGATTGACAACCCGTTATCGCGTTGGCTGCAAAGTTCTTATTTGTTTGTGCAGGTGCGAGGGACTCGCGCGTGGTCTCCTACTGGATTGATACCTTGGTTCTCAAAAACTGAAGGAAATACTTACGCTACTGTGCTGCATCTCCCTTTCCTCATCGAGGGAATACAACGCAAGCTCGAGAAGTAGCAAAAAGAATTTCTGGCACCATTGCCCGGGAGGCTTACGCAAAAGTCATATACCAAGTACCTATCACAAACCCTTATCCTTCGCATTACATTTTTTTCCTTCATTTTCCTCTCCCCCACTTTACCCTTACTGTGTTGGATGTGAAGTTCTTATTTGTTTGTGCAGGAGCGAGGGACTCGCGCGTGGTCTCGTACTGGATTGATACCTTAGTTCTCAAAAACCGAGGGAAATACTTACGCTACTGTGCTGCATCTCTCTTTCCTCTTCGAGGGAATACAACGCAAGCTCAAGAAGTAGCAAGAAGAATTTCTGGCGCCGTTGCCGAGGAGGCTTACGCAAAAGTCATATACCAAGTACCTATCAGAAACCCTTATCCTTCGCATTACATTTTTTTCCTCTCATTTTCCTCTCCCCCACTTCACCCTTACTGCGTTGGCTGCGAAGTTCTTATTTGTTTGTGCAGGTGTGAGGGACTCGCGCATGGTCTCCTACTGGATTGATACCTTTGTTCTCAAAAACCGAGGGAAATACTTACGCTACTGTGCTGCATTTCCCTTTCTTCTTCGAGGGAATACAACGCAAGCTCGAGAAGTAGCAGCCACCCTAAAAGAATTGAGCAAGATTCTCAGAGAGCTAATTTAGATGCACCTAGTTCTTCTAAGAAGAAGAAAAAGAAAAATGATAAGACTTTGCATGCTTCTAGTGAACCTGTAGCTGACACACCTGAGAATCTCAATGATATCTTTGTTTCTGATGCTGAGACACAATCTAGTACATAACAAGAACCTAGTGATAATGTTAATGATGATGTTCATGATGATGCTCAACATAGCAATGATAATGACGTAGAGATTGAACCTGCTGTTGATCTTGATAAGCCACAATCAAGGAATCAACATTATGATAAGAGAGACTTTGTTGCTAGGTAGCACGGTAAGGAAAGAGAACCATGGGTTCAGAAACCCATGCCTTTTCCTCCTAAACCATCCAAGAAAAAGGATGATGAGGATTTTGAGCGCTTTGCTGAAATGATTAGACCTATCTTTTTGCGTATGCGTTTGACTGATATGCTTAAAACAAATCCTTGTGCTAAGTATATGAAAGATATTATTACCAACAAAAGAAAGATACCTGAAGTAGAAATTTCCACCATGCTTGCCAATTACACTTTTAAAGGTGGAATACCTAAGAAACTAGGAGATCTAGGAGTACCTACTATACCTTGCTCCATCAAAAGAAACTATGTTAAAACTGCTTTATGTGATCTTGGAGCCGGTGTTAGTGTTATGCCTCCCTCTTTATATCGTAGACTTGACTTGAGTAAGTTGACACCTACTGAAATATCTTTGCAAATGGCCGATAAATCAACTGTTATACCCGTCGGTATTTGTGAGGATGTGCCTGTTGTGGTTGCAAATGTTACTATTCTAACGGACTTTGTTATCCTTGATATTCCCAAGGACGATAGTATGTCTATTATCCTTGGTAGACCCTTTTTGAATACTGCAGGGGCTGTTATTGATTGCAACAAAGGCAATGTCACTTTTCATGTCAATGGTAATGAGCATATGGTACACTTTCCGAGGAAACAACCTCAGGTCCATAGTCAAGCTGGCAATGGTTAAGGGTTACCCGCGTCCCCATGGGTAATTACTCTATTAGGGGACGGGGATGTGCCAGGTTTTTTGCCCACGGGGAAGCTGGTGGGTCAAATATATTACCCATCGCATAAGATGGGGATGGGGATGGGGTAGCATTACCCATACCCATTACCCACCTTACCCGTGCCTTACTTTTGGGCCCTAAAATTGGTAGACCAAGGTAATTCCTGATCATACCCACCTAAATTCCCACTAATCCAACCCCTTGGGCCCAAAAGCCCAAAGAAATCATAACCTAGCCACAACATATTGTTTATTGTGTTGAAACATTATTTTTTCTACTTAAACGCTACTGGAGGCGATTGTTGATTGCATGTATGAGTTTCCCCATAGGGATGGAAAACCTGACGGGGATGGGGATGGGAAACATTTGTTCCCCACGGGTGGGTATGGGGATGGGGACAGCATTGGGGTGACTCTCATGGGGACGGGGATGGGAGTCCAATACCCGCCTAGGTAATCCCCATTGCCAGCCTGAGTCCATAGTATCAATTCTATTGGAAAAATTTCAACTATTACTATTGGAGGTTTTGAATTTCCTCTTCCTACTGTCAAGAAGACATATGATATTCTTATTGTTGGGGACATATATATCCCCATTGAGGTAACCTAGTGTTATTCAAAAATTCTCTGGTTTCATGTTATTCGGAAAGATTTTATTAACAAGACATGATCAACCTTATTAATGGATTCTTTTTTATGAGCATGAGATGGGTGAAGTTAGATAACTCAACCTTCTGTATCCCTCTTTTACTTTCTGTTAATTAGATTAAATAAAGAAAAAAATAGTATTTTCTATCTGTTTCTAGACTTATTTGTGCAATAAAAAAAGTATCCCGAAAAATAAAAGTTCTCCAAATGCCCTGAAAATGAAATATGTTTTTTTCTAGAATATTTGAGAATATATGGCACAGAAAACACAGCGAGGGGAGCTAGCACCTGGACACGAGAGTCCAGGGCGCGCCTCCCTCCCTCGTGTGCCCCACGTGGCCCCCTCCACTTATTCTTGCACCCACACACTTCTTCTTACTCCCAAAAAAGCACTATCCAGCTCAAGCACGAGTTCTAGCTCATCTTGCTGCCATTTTCGATCTCCTTGCTCAAAGCTCCATTCACGTCTTCTCCTTGGACACGTTCTTCTTCCTTACGGGATCTCAGGCAAGATGACCATCCCCTTGGATACCTTTACTATCATTGCCATGCTAGTTGTCTCGATGCCGTCGCTATATGTCACGTTACCTATCTATTGTCAGCCTCTCTCCTTGTTGCCATGAAACCTCTAACCTTTGACACCTTCCCAGCAAATCTATGTTTGGCTATGTTACCCGCTTGCTCAGCCCCTCTTATAGCGTTGTTAGTTGCAAGTGAAGATGAAGATTGCTCCATGTCGGATCTTGGTTTTGGGAATATCACAATATATCTTATATATATTAACACACCTATATACTTGGCAATGGGTGGAAGGCTTGGCCTTTTGCTCGGTGTTTTGTTCCACTCATGCCACCTTAAGAACTGATAAACCGGTGTTATGTTCCTTGCTTTTGCGTCCCTAGCGCGGTTGGGTATATGGGGACCCCTTGACAGATCGTCTTTGAATAAAACTCCTCCAGCAGGCCCAACATTGGTTTTTAATTTGCAACATAATAATAACTTAATTAATTAATTAAATTGCATAGGGGTCGCGTCCCCGAGGATTCTTCTACATAGCAGGGTGCCAGTGCTGATGGTGTTGGTCCCAAACTAGAGCCAGTTGCGGTGCCACCGAGTTATCTAGGGTCTTCGGTTGCTGTACGTAGTGCTCATCCAGACATGGCCTGAGACGAGATACGCGCGGATACTATCAGGGTGTCGGCACGCCGGGAGGTCTTGCTGGACTTGTTTTACCATTGTCGAAATGTACTGTGCACCGGGATTCCGAGTCTGATCGGATTGTCCCTAAGATAAGGGGTAATGTTATTATCTCTGCTGATCGTGAGAGCTTGTGATGGGCTAAGTTGGGACACCCCTGTAGGGTTATGATCTTTCGAAAGCCGTGCCTGCGGTTATGTGGCAGATTGGAATTTGTTAATGTCCGGTTGTAGAAAACTTGAAAGGATCCGAAATAAAACACACAATGGTGTGAGTAACCGTGAACATCTCTTTTCATTTTGAGAAGAGAACACGGTGGGGTTTTGTTTGAATCGTAGGTAGTTCAGGATCTTTAGCGATCATTACTAGTTTGCGACTGCTTGCGTAGATGCTCATCTTATTCTTGTACTCATAAGTTAGCCACCATATATTGCTTAGCCGCTGCTGCAACCTCACCACTTTACCTCTCCTACCCTTTAAGCTTTGCTAGTCTTGATACCCATGATTATGGGATTGCTGAGTCCTCGTGGCACACAGATACTACAACAACATTTGCAGGTGCAGGTTTCCGATGACTTGACGTGAGAGCGATGTTACCTTTTGTTGGAGTTCTTTCTTCTTATTCTTCGTCAGTCTTGGGTTAGGTTCCTGGTCGGCAGCCTGGGATAGCGGATGGATGTCATTGTGCTTTTCATGTTTGCATCCGTAGTCGGATGCCTTGTATTGATGTTGTATTCTTGTGACTTGTACGAATTGTTGTATCCCCATGTATGTATGTAATGGTATGATGTAATGATATCCATCTTGCTAAGCGCCCGAAATGCGGTTGTGCCCCAATCACGAGTGTGTCACGTGATCAGGATAGAATCGCATCTTGGGCCTGACAAGTTGGTATCAGAGCCTCGACCGACCATAGGAGCCCCCTTGATTGATCGTAGTCTGGCCGTTGTCGAGTCTAGAAAAAACTATTTTTGGAGTCTAGTTATATGGGAGAGTAGGAATTCTTTTTACTGCCCAGTCCCTTCGTCGCTCTGGTGAGAAATCTTGACGTAGGTGTTTTGAATTACCCCTCTTCCCCTTCAAATTTTTGTAGGATCACGCAGTTAGTTTTTGTTCGTTGCGTTGTCAATTCTTTCATCTGGTGCATCTCTCGCGAAGTCAATTTGACCCTCCTTGTCTTTTGCTTCAATCATCGGTTCCATCCAACCGATGTTGTTTCCCTTCCAAAGTTGACTTTCTTTTTCCCACCCGCCCACCCTTTTTCTTCTCAGGACCGGAGTCCTTAATCGAGTATCCACCATACTCGTGTGAAGTCTTTGAATTCTTTTCCTCAATTATTTCAACCAGTGATTCTCGTTTGGTTCATCATTCTTCATCCCTTTTCTTCTCCGGTGGATCCAATTCAACTTGTATTCGGTGTCTGTCATATCCTTTTTCCTTCTGCTCAAATGTTTTTTTCTCAATCTCGTTCATCTCTCGCCATTTAATTGTTCCGGAGTTGTAAAGAAATCTCAGGACATTTCTCTGTGTTCCAATTAATCCGAGGTTGTCACCTCATTCGAGTTTTTCAATCGTTCCGCATCATCTCCTTTTCGATCCTTTTCAATGGGGTTTTCTCTTCGGTGGGCTCATAACCCACAAGTATTTTCCCAGGATCTTACCTGATTCTTCCAATTTTTCCTGGAGTGTTCCGAAATTATTTTCAAGTGTGACGTAAGTATGGATTCCATCGGTCTTATGCCTTCTCCAAGATCGATTTTAATTCTTTTCATCATTGGTTCAACCTTTCTTCTTTCATTCTTCCGGAGTATCTCAAGAATTTTGGTGGTGTTCCTCGTCGTCATTTGAAGACCGAAGAAGAGTTTTTCTCTTAATCTTATTCGTTCTTGTGAAGATTCATGTTTATAGCTTCACGTTATCCTCTCGAATTATTCAATTCGTCATAAATTCTTTTCCTTACCTATCCGGAGCATTGCATGAATTCTTTTCTTTGTGTTCCTCCGAAGGCCATCATTTCAGAAGATTTCTTCGTTCTCAGTTTTCAACTTCGTCCTCCAAATATTCTTCATTGATGCCTCTTTGTTCGTCTCACATTCGTCCGGTGCTTCGTTCAAGTATTCTTTAATCAGTTCATGATCTCTTCGTTCTCGTCATTCAAATTTCCCTAAGTATTTTAATTCTTCCCGGCGATTCATTATATGGTATTCACGCAATTTCAATTCCTTACGGTGGTTTGTCCTCTTTCTTCACTCGGTTTCAATTCTTATGGTGGTTCGCTCAAGAGTTCTTTTCCGGTGATATCATATCAATTTGCTCGTTCTTTCAATCCTACCGGTGTTTCATGAATATTTCGCAAATTCGCGATATATCCCTCTTTAATCATTTCAATGAGAATAAGTAGTATGTGAATCCATTGCTTCTCATCAATTTAATTGATGGAGGATAAGCATGACATAATTCTTATTCTTCAAGTTGTTTAATCCTTTCCCTCGGAATTTGTTCTTAATGAATAAATTCTAGTTCCAAGTGCTTTAATCTTTTCTTTTCCGGAGCTCAAATTTTCTCGGCTATCTCGTCGGAACCCCCGTCTAAATCATCGCAAGGCCTTATTCTTATTCATTTCATCCTTCATCATTCTTTCGTTACCGGAGTTCTTCATGGTGGTTCTTCACGATAAAATTCATTCTTCATGTGTTCTTCAAAATTCTTCTGGAGTAGCTCAAGTATTGTTCTTCTTGTGTCGCAAAGTGCAAATAATTCTCCGTATTCTTTTAGTGGAGTTTTGCATTTCTTCCTTCATCTCATCTATTCCATCTTTTCACTGTGGCATAATGCGCCTCAAGTTTTGAGATGTTTACATAAGTCCACAACAATCTTATTCTTTTGTTGTTGATTTTCTCAACAACTTTGTTTGAGCCTTCCTCTTGAAGATTCTCTTTCTAAATAATTTGTACTAGAAGTTGTCATCTTCTCCTCCGTTCTTCTCATGCAACTCTTTCAACTCTTCCGGAGGCATTGCGTTGTTCCCGGCTTATATCGTTCCATTTTTGTCAAGGTCATGCTCTATTTCTTCCATTTACAGCCGGAGTGTTGCGTGAATTCCTTTATTTGAATTCCTTTTCTATCTCTTTTAACCGGAGTGGTATCAATGTCTCTCTTGTCACGTAAGCTCTTGGTTCTCGTCGTATGCCCTGTTTCCTCAATTTACCGAAACTTCTCAATCTCAATCATCTTTGTTGTATTCTTCCTTTCGAGTGGCTCAACCTCTCAAGGTTCTTTGGGTTTCACCTTCTTCCTTTTTCTCTTCTGTCTCGTTCCTAAGATCTCGGGACGAGATCTCTTGTTTGTAGGGGAGTATTGTGACACCCAGAGACCGATGCGCTAGGCACTACTAGGAAAAGGGCTACTAATGGCGCACCGGTTTTCCCATTAATGGCGCACTACTGGTGCGCCATTAGTAGCACGCCATTAGTATTATTTACTAATGGCGCACCTCTGGTGCGCCATTAGTATCTGGTATACTAATGGCGCATCACTGGTGCGCCATTAGTATAGTGCACGGTGCGCCATTAGTATGCCTCGCAGGGGGCCATCTATACCCATACATAGAAGTGCGCCATTAGTAAAAAAATTCAAAAAAAAAAATTCAATTTTTTTTACAATTTTTTTCCAAGGTCATTATGGCTTAATATGGGGTCAATTTGCTTAATTTCAAGTCAAATCGCACTCTGTGGTCAAACTTCCCATAAGGTCACCCATCCTCACACTACTCCAACCGGAGCACGCTTAACTTCATAGTTCTATCCAACCCCAGCACCAACTCACTTCACACGCACTTGTTGATATATCTATCATATCAATCCTATTAACCCTTCTTGATGTCTAGGAGTTTGTTAATGTTCATGAGTATGATGAAATTTTGAAAATATATTTCAAACTTCCCGGTCATATTACGTGTATCATATTTTTGAAAAAAAATTATAAATTTTTTTTCGGAAATTTTATATTTTTTTCGAATTTTTTTGAAATTTTTTGAATTTTTTTGCCTGTAGATCTTAAAAGCCCCGTAACTTTTTTTCTGTTAGGTTTTTGGGGATTTTGAAAATGTTTAACGAGGTTTCCCCGGTTAAATTCGGATGTAACTTTTCGAGTAGATGATTTTTCATATAAAAAACTTTTTAATCCGAGTTCGTATGCAAAAGTTATACCCGTTTTACTAAATTCCAGAGATATTTTGCAAATAAAGTCAAAATTCATATTTGTAAATTTTCCCAACAATTAGACCACATATCACATGGAAAACTTATTTTCTTTTATTTTTTTGACATTTACATCATTTTCTTTTATTTATTTTTGAACTGGAAAAGGCGGTCCACAGGGGGGGTGTAGTAATGGCCAAGTTACTAATGGCGCGAAAACCGGAGTGGTATCAATGTCTCTCTTGTCACGTAAGCTCTTGGTTCTCGTCGTATGCCCTGTTTCCTCAATTTACCGAAGCTTCTCAATCTCAATCATCTTTGTTGTATTCTTCCTTTCGAGTGGCTCAACCTCTCAAGGTTCTTTGGGTTTCACCTTCTTCCTTTTTCTCTTCTGTCTCGTTCCTAAGATCTCGGGACGAGATCTCTTGTTTGTAGGGGAGTATTGTGACACCCAGAGACCGATGCGCTAGGCACTACTAGGAAAAGGGCTACTAATGGCGCACCGGTTTTCCCATTAATGGCGCACTACTGGTGCGCCATTAGTAGCACGCCATTAGTATTATTTACTAATGGCGCACCTCTGGTGCGCCATTAGTATCTGGTATACTAATGGCGCATCACCGGTGCGCCATTAGTATAGTGCACGGTGCGCCATTAGTATGCCCCGCAGGGGGCCATCTATACCCATACATAGAAGTGCGCCATTAGTAAAAAAAATTCAAATTTTTTTTTCAATTTTTTTTACAATTTTTTTCCAAGCTCATTATGGCTTAATATGGGGTCAATTTGCTTAATTTCAAGTCAAATCGCACTCTGTGGTCAAACTTCCCATAAGGTCACCCATCCTCACACTACTCCAACCGGAGCACGCTTAACTTCATAGTTCTATCCAACCCCAGCACCAACTCACTTCACACGCACTTGTTGATATATCTATCATATCAAACCTATTAACCCGTCTTGATGTCTAGGAGTTTGTTAATGTTCATGAGTATGATGAAATTTTGAAAATATATTTCAAACTTCCCGGTCATATTACGTGTATCATATTTTTGAAAAAAAAGTTATAAATTTTTTTTCGAAATTTTTATATTTTTTCGAAATTTTTTGAATTCTTTTGCCTGTAGATCTTAAAAGCCCCGTAACTTTTTTTCTGTTAGGTTTTTGGGGATTTTGAAAATGTTTAACAGGTTTCCTCGGTTAAATTCGGATGTAACTTTTCGAGTAGATGATTTTTAATAGAAAAAACTTTTTAATCCGAGTTCGTATGCAAAAGTTATACCCGTTTTACTAAATTCCAGAGATATTTTGCAAATAAAGTCAAAATTCATATTTGTAAATTTTCCCAACAATTAGACCACATATCACATGGAAAACTTATTTTCTTTTATTTTTTTGACATTTACATCATTTTCTTTTATTTATTTTTGAACTGGGAAAGGCGGTCCACAGGGGGGGTGTAGTAATGGCCAAGTTACTAATGGCGCACCGTGGGAGTGGTGCGCCATTAGTAAGTTGAACTACTAATGGCGCACCACTCCCACGGTGTGCCATTAGTATTTTTTGAAAATAAAATTAAAAAAAATAAAAACAAAATTTGAAAAAAAAAATACTAATGGCGCACCGTGGATGTGGTGCGCCATTAGTAGTTCAACTACTAATGGCGCACTATCCACTGGTGCGCCATTAGTAGTTTTGAGAAAAATATGAAAAAAAAATTTGTTACTAATGGCGCACCACGTCAACGGTGCGCCATTAGTATTTGGATACTAATGGCGCACCAACACATGGTGCGCCATTAGTATATACTAATGGCGCACCGCATGTCTGCTGCGCCATTAGTGTCAATTCTATCTATAGCCCTTTTCCAAGTAGTGAGGTGTCAGCCAGTTATTCGTTGTCGTTGCCATGTCATTTGCTTGCGTGTCGCATCTTTGCCTTGTCATCATATGCATTTCATCATCATGTTTTCCAAACTTGCATTCATCCGAGTCCCCTCGTCCTTTTCGTTGTCCATTCTGAACCCAGACACACTTGCACTCCCCCGCGGCATCTCCGAATATTTATTTTATAAGTGGCTGGAAAAACATTGTCGGAATGGGGTGAAACTTGACGTGTGGTCTTATTATAGTGTAGGCAGGCCGCCTGCCAAATTTCATCGCATTCTGAGTCCGTTTGGTAGCCCAACGGATAACTATAGCGGCACTAGTCGCCGGATAAAACGCCGGACGTTTTCGGTTTCCAAAAACCCCGCGGGCCCCTCTTCTCCCTCCCTTCTCAGCCCACTCACCTCTCCTAGAGAGCCTACTAACCTCTTCTAAGCCCAACATACCCCTTCCTCCGACCGGAGCCGTCCGATCGCAATCTGATGGTCCAAAATGGTGCGAAAACCCCTAATCCTAGCCCCTCTTTCTATTTATAGACCCCCTAAACCTCCAAATTTGGAAACCCTAGCCTTCTGCCTCGTTTTCCGTGCCCCCACCTCTCTCCAGCCGCCACCTGACCGTCCCTATCTTTCACCTCCCGCCGCTGGCCCGCCAAACCCGGGCGCGGCCCGCCCGAGCCCATCTGGGCCCGGACGAGCCCGCGCGTGCGCCGCCTCCAGCGTGCGTCCCCGCAGCCGCTACTCCCTGGCTCGGCTCTGCCCTGCCCCTTCCTGCCGAGCTCCCTCCTCCCTCCACCCACGCCAGTCTCCGGCGACCGGAGCCCCGTCACCGTCGTCCCCCTTCACCATCGCGCCCCGAGCCCTGCCTCGCCGCCACCTCCGACCGACGCGATGTCCCGCCGCCGGATCTACGTCACCGTCAGTGCGACAGGCATAACCGGCGCCGGGAATGGCTCCCTCGCCTCGTCCTCCGCCGGTTCTGGCCCTCCCCGCGTCGCCTTGCTACTTCTCGAGCTTGCGTTGTATTCCCTCGAAGAGGAAAGGGAGATGCAGCACAGTAGCGTAAGTATTTCCCTCAGTTTTTGAGAACCAAGGTATCAATCTAGTAGGAGACCACGCGCGAGTCCCTCGCACCTGCACAAAGCAATAAGAACTTCGCAGCCAACGCGATAAGGGGTTGTCCACCCTTTACGGTCACTTACATAAGTGAGATCTCATAGAGATGATAGTTTGTATTTTTGGTATTTTTGTTTATAAGAACAGAAAATAAAAGCGGTAAAAGTAAAGTAGATGTAGATTGATATGTTGAGAATAGACCCGGGGGCCATAGTGTTCTCTAGTGGCTTCTCTCGTGATAGCGATATTGTACGGCGGGTAAACAAATTACTGTCAAGCAATCGATAGAAAAGCGAATAATTATGAGACTATCTAGGCATGATCATTGTATATAGGCATCACGTCTGAGACAAGTAGACCGAAACGATTCTACAGCTACTACTATTACTCCATACATCGCTCGCTATCCAGCATGCATCTAGTGTATTGAGTTCATAAGAACAAAGTAACGCCTTAAGCAAGATGACATGATGTAGAGGGATAAACTCAAGCAATATGATATAAACCCCACCTTTTTATCCTCGATGGCAGCAATACAATACGTGCCTTGCTGCCCCTACTATCACTGGGAAAGGACACCGCAAGATTGAACCCAAAGCCAAGCTCTTCTCCCATTGCAAGAACTATAGATCTAGTAGGCCAAACCAAACCAATAATTCAAAGAGACTTGCAAGGATATTATGAGCACACATAAAAAGTTCAGAGAAGAACCAAATATTTCTCATAGATAATCTTGATCATAAACTCACAATTCATTGGATCTCGACAAACACACCGCAAAAAGAGATTACATCGAATAGATCTCCTCGAAGACTGAGGAGAACTTTGTATTGAGATCCAGAGAGAGAGAAGAAGCCATCTAGATACTAGCTATGGACCCGAAGGTCTATGGTAAACTACTCACAACTCATGGTGAGGGCGATGATGATGATGATGAAGAACTCTGTGATGGATCCCCTTCCGGTGGAGCTCCGGAACAGGCTCCAAGATGGGATCTCACGGGAACAGAAGGTTACGGCGGTGGAATTAGGGTTTTCTCTCTGTTGTCGATGGATTCGGGGTACGTGGACTTATATAGGAGGAAGGGGGCGCTCCCTGGGAAGGGGGCGCGCCCCCCACCCTCGTGGACACCCCGAGGCTTCCCTGATGTGGTTCTCAAGTCCCCTGTGCGTGATTTTCTCCAAAAATATCTCTCGCGAAGGTTTCATTCCGTTTGGACTCCGTTTGATATTCTTTTTCTGCAAAACCCTGAAACAGGCAAAAAACAGCAATCTGGACTGGGCCTTTGGGTTAGTAGGTTATTCCCAAAAATGATATAAAACTGTAAGATAAAGCCCATTAAACATCCAAGACTTCATAAATAATAGCATGGAACAATAAAAAATTATAGATACGTTGGAGACGTATCAAGCATCCCCAAGCTTAATTCATGCTCGTCCTCGAGTAGGTAAATGATAAAGAAAGAATTTTTGATGTGGAATGCTAACCAACATAATTTCTCAATGTAATTCTCTTAATTATGGCATGAATGTTCAGATCTGAAAGATTCAAGATAAAAGTCTGTATTGACATAAGAAATAATAATACTTGAAGCATACTAACAAATCAATCATGTCTTCACAAAATACTATGGCTAAAGAAAGTTATCCATACAAAATCATATAGTCTGGCTATGCTCCCTCTTCATCACACAAAATATTCATATCATGCACAACCCCGATTTCAGCCAAGCACTTGTTTTCATACTCTATTCTTTCAAACCTTTCAACTTTCACGCAATACATGAGCGTGAGCCATGGACATAGCACTATGGGTGGAATAGAGGTGGTTGTGGAGAAGACAAAAAGGAGGGATATAGTAGCACATCGACTAGGCGTATCAACGGGCTATGGAGATGCCCATCAATAGATATCAATGTGAGTGAGTAGGGATTGCCATGCAACGAATGCACTAGAGCTAAAAATGTATGAAAGCTCAACAAAATAAACTAGTGGGTGTGCATCCAACTTGCTTGCTCACGAAGACCTAGGGCATTTGAGGAAGCCCATCATAGGAATATACAAGCCAAGTTCTATAACGAAAATTCCCACTAGTATATAAAGTGACTAAGCATGAGACTCTCTACAATGAAGAACATGGTGCTACTTTGAATCACAAGTGTGGAAAAAAGATAGTAGCAATTGTCCCTTTTTTCTTTTCTCTTTTTTTTCTTTTTTTTGGGCCTTTCTTTTTTCTTTGGCCTTTCCTTTTTTCCTTTTTTTTCTTTTTTTTGCGGAGGGGCTTTATAGATTTAGCCTTTCCTCCCATGGGACAATGCTCTAATAATGATGACCATCACACTTTCATTACAACTCGATACTACTACAAAGTATGACTCTACATGAATGCCTCCGGCGGTGTACCGGGATGTGCAATGAAACAAGAGTGACATGTATGAAAAATGATGCATGGTGGCCTTGCCACAAATATGATGTCAACTACTTGATCATCCATGGCAATATGATAATATGAAGCGTGTCATATGAATGGAACGGTGGAAAGTTGCCTGGCAATATATCTCCGAATGGCTATGGGAATGCCATGATAGGTAGGTATGGTGGCTGTTTTGAGGAATAATATGGTGGCTGTTTTGAGGAAGGATATATAGTGGGTTTATGGTACCGGCGAAAGTTGCAAGGTACAAGAGAGGCTAGCAATTGTGGAAGGGTGAGACTGCGTATAATCCATGGACTCAACATCAGTCATAAGAACTCATATACTTATTGCAAAAATCTACGAGTCATCAAAACAAAGCAATCAACGCATGCTCCTAGGGGGGAGGTTGGTAGGAGTTAACCATCGCGCGCCCCCGACCTCCACACAAAGGTTGGCACTCTACAAATACGTCATGTTCTAACTTCGTCACATAGCAGTTCACCATACGTGCATGCTACGGGAATCACTAACCTTAACACAAGTATTTCTCAATTTCATAATAACTCCACTAGCATGACTCTAATATCACTATCCTCATATCTCAAAACAATTATGAACAATCCAACATCTCATCATATTCAATGCACTTAGTGTGAATTTTTTTACTACATTGACATTGGATGTCTATCATGTGAAGACTAGTTTTTTTAGCCTAAACACATTACCATGCTGTTTTAATAGACTCTCAAATAGATATAAGTGAAGCATGAGAGTTCCACAATTTCTACAAAATATAACCACCACCGTGCTCTAAAAGATATAAGTGAAGCACTAGAGCAAAAACTATTCAACTCAAAAGATATAAGTAAAGCACATAGAGTGTTCTAACAATTCCTAGGCCATATTTAACTCTCTCAAATATGTGTGTCCAGCAAGGATAATTGTGGAAAACTAACAACCAAAGACTCAAATTATACAAGACGCTCCAAGCAAAACACATATCATGTGGTGAATAAAAATATGGCTCCAAGTATAGTTACCGATGGATGAAGACGAAAGAAGGGATGCTTTCCCGGGGCATCCCCAAGCTTAGGCTTTTGATTATCCTTGAATTTTACTTGGGTTGCCATGGGCATACCCAAGCTTAGGCCTTTGCTACTCTTTGTTCCATAGTCCATCAAAGCAATACTCAAAACTTGAAAACTTCACAACACAAAACTTAGACAAAAATTCTCGTGAGCTCCGTTAGTATAAGAAAGCAAACCACTACTCAAAGGTACTACAATGAATTCATTCTTTGTTTATATAGGTGTTAAACCTACTGTATTCTAACTTCTCTATGGTTCATACCTCCAAATATTACTCATAGATGCATTGAAATAAGCAAACAACACACGAAAAATAGAATCTGTCAAAAACAGAACAGTCTGTAGTAATCTGCAGGTTTCGCCTACTTCTGGAACTCCAAAAGAATTCAAACTAAATTGGTAAATTTGAGGAATATGTCTATTAATCATCTGCAAAAAGAATCAACTGAATAGCACGCTCTAGTAAAATCTGACGGCCATTCTAGTGAGCGCTAACGATTATGTTTTTCACAGCAAGATCACATAAACTTCACACACATCTTCCCAAAGGTTCTACTTGGCACAAACACTAAACAAAACATGAAACCACATCTAATCAGAGGCTAGATGCAATATTTATTCCCTAACAGCAGAAAAAACAAAAAATATAAAGTTGGGTTGCCTCCCAACAAGCTTTTTCTTTATAGCCATTAAGATAGGCTTGAGAATTCAATGATGCTCACATGAAAGATAAGAATTGAAGCACAAAGAGAGCATCATAAAACATGTGACAAACACATATAAGTCTAACATATTTCCTATGCATAGGCATTTTATAAGCAAACAAATTATCATAGCAAGCAAAATCTAGCGTATGCAAGGAAGAAGAAAGAAAGAAGATCAATCTCAACATGAAGAGAGGTAATTTAGTAACATGAAGATTTCTATGACCATATTTTCCTCTCTCATAATAATTGCATGTAGGATCATAAGCAAATTCAACAATATAGCTATCACATAACATATTCTCACACGATCCACATGCATGCAAACTTGACACTCTTCCAAAATAGTGGGATCAACATTAACTAAAGTCATGACCTTTCCAAACCCACTTTTAATATTATGGCAAACATTGTTATCAATATCATATTCATGATGGGGTTTAAATAAATTTTCAACACCATAAGAAGAATCACCCCAATCATGATCATTGCAACAAATAGTAGTCATAGCAAAACTAGCATCCCCAATCTTAGGGTTTTGCATATCATTAACACAATTGGCATTAATAGAATTTATAATAACATCACTGCAATCATGCTTTTCATCAAAGGAACTTTCAAGAATGGGTGTAATAGCAATGATCTCATGTTTAACATAAGGAACTATAGCAAATTAATCTTCATAAATATTGGCATCAAGGCCACAAGAATAGCAAGGGTCATGTTCATCAAGGGATATTTCACTCAAATCATCGGAATCATAATTATCTATAGATTCATGCATATCATTATTTTCTTTCAAAGCAGTGGTCATTCTTTCAATAAATTCTTTGAGATAGACATTACGAGCATAGTTTTTAAAGCAATATTTAAGTATGTCAAAATTTTCAGATTCGTAGAGAGTAATATCATATTTTTAAATCAAAGAAGCAACTTCATAAGCACCCTTAAAAGCAACAAATTCTTCAATTTGTTCGATATCGTAGTAACTGTAAACACCCTTTGCATAAGAGGATAAGATTTCGTTATCATTAAACTCAGATAGGTAGGGGAGGTGTTTTTAGGGTTCTTAGAGCAACAAGTAAAATCACAAATTTCACAAAGATTCCAAGCATAACATAGTAATCTGTTTATTTGATCCCACAAGAGTCTCCCCTTTTCAGACAAACGGTGACGCACAAAATGAGCATGCTCATCTGAAGACTTCCCATCAACAAGGCTAGTTGGGGTTTTAGCACGAGCGCATAAGGATTGAAGATGATCCAAATAGAACACTTTAAGTTGATCCATAACAATAGAGTTTTAGCAAGCAAAGATGCAAGCAAATTGAGGGCACATAGCAACACAAGCAAACGAGAGACAAGTGAACGGTAAACACACGGCAGAAGAAGGGCAAAGAAAACGGCGAGGGTGAAGTGGGGGAAAGGAAAACGAGAGGCAAAAAAAGTAATGCGAAGGATAAGGGTTTGTGATAGGTACTTGGTATATGACTTTTGCGTAAGCCTCCCCGGCAACGGCGCCAGAAATTCTTCTTGCTACTTCTCGAGCTTGCGTTGTATTCCCTCGAAGAGGAAAGGGAGATGTAGCATAGTAGCGTAAATATTTCCCTCAGTTTTTGAGAACCAATGTATCAATCCAGTAGGAGACCACGCGCGAGTCCCTCGCACCTGCACAATCAAATAAGAACTTCCCAGCCAACGCGATAAGGAGTTGGCAATCCCTTTATGGTCACTTACGGAAGTGAGATCTGATAGAGATGATAGTTTGTATTTTTGGTATTTTCGTTTATAAGAACAGAAAATAAAAGCGGTAAAAGTAAAGTAGATGTAGATTGATATGTTGAGAATAGACCCGGGGGCTATAGTGTTCTCTAGTGGCTTCTCTCATGATAGCGATATTCTACGGCGGGTAAACAAATTACTGTTGAGAAATTGATAGAAAAGAGAATAATTATGAGACTATCTAGGCATGATCATTGTATATAGGCATCACGTCCGAGACAAGTAGACCGAAACGATTCTACATCTACTACTATTATTCCACACATCGATCGCTATCCAGCATGCATCTAGTGTATTGAGTTCATAAGAACAGAGTAACGCCTTAAGCAAGATGACATGATGTGGAGGGATAAACTCAAGCAATATGATATAAACCCCATCTTTTTATCCTTGATGGCAGCAATACAATACGTGCCTTGCTGTCCCTACTGTCACTGGGAAAGGACACCGCAAGATTGAACCCAAAGCCAAGAACTTCTCCCATTGCAAGAACTATAGATCTAGTAAGCCAAACCAAACCAATAATTTGAAGAGACTTGCAAGGATATTATGAGCACACATAAAAAGTTCAGAGAAGAACCAAATATTTCTCATAGATAATCTTGATCATAAACTCACAATTCATCGGATCTCGACAAACACACCGCAAAAAGAGATTACATTGAATAGATCTCCTTGAAGACCGAGGAGAAATTTGTATTGAGATCCAGAGAGAGAGAAGAAACCATCTAGATACTAGCTATGGACCCGAAAGTCTGTGGTAAACTACTCACAACTCATGGTGAGTGTCATGGAATTGGCACGGCAGATGTCCGGTTTAGAGGACTTAGGTGTGGAGCCATCGCGCGGGTTAGCTTGAAGAGGTTAAAGCACACAAAGAACACAGAGGGTTTATACTAGTTCGGCCCCTTCGATGAAGGTAAAAGCCTACGTCTAGTTTGGTTTGGTATTGCTTGGGCGTCGATGAACAGGGAGCGGATTGCTTGGCTGTGTCTCGACGGGTTGTTGCTTGTCCTTGAACCGTCGCCGGGTCGTCCCTTTATATAGGAGGCAACGCCCGGTCCGGTTTACAGAGTCCCGAGGCCGGTTCATAATCGTGTCCGCCTCGGTCTCTACTCTTTCTATCTTATACCTCAAGTTACATGATATGACGGTTCATAAACCGTAAGTATTACACATGGGCCCTAAGCCTCCGCGGGCCGTAACCTCTGACTCATAACCTACTGGGCTTATGACAATACAACTACGTTAACGTAATCCGGATCTTCCTAGCCGGTTCATAATTGCTAGTAATATCCCTGACATTAGGCCCCAGATTGATTTGAACTTGTTCATGTCAGTCTTCTAAGCCTTTGCATAAATTTCTTCTCTGTAACTCCTCTGCTTTGTAAACCGGCTATGACGTCATCTCCAAAAATCGTCTCAATCTGTCATGACATCACCTCCGCATTTATTGCTCACCTCTGTTTGTTACCTTTGTTAAATGCTATCCCGAAGTCGAGGCAACAATGTAATCTTTATCCAATCTCTGACCTCCTTGATTCCCGTGCTTGCCGTTTCACCTCACCAGCTTTATAAATACCGCTGAGCCTTGTCCTTTTTCTTCCTTCCACACTTCATCTTCCTCCGTCGCCCGAAGCTCCGCCGTCGTTCTTCGAGCCCGTCGCCGTAGTCAATCCAGGCCGCTGCATCACCCTGAAACGTGTCCCACGAAACTCCGCCGACGTCTTCTTCTTCCTCAGGTACTTCTTCTTTCTCACTGTAGATCTCAATCTAGGGTTCCTCCATGGCTTCCGCCATGAAACCTCGAAGCTTGCTGTTCATTCCCGTAGGTTACACTTGCAGTAGACTCAAACCTTGGACACGTTTCGAATGCGCTCCTGCTCCGTGGTTTAAACTTAGATTCGAACCTTAGATTCAACCCTTACATTCATTTGGTCTGTAGATACCCTTCATGGTTCTTCCTGTATAAGACTTCCATATATTTCATCTTTTTCTTACGGCTCGGATCCATTTTTACTTTAGCTTTCTGTAGAAACATGTTTCTTCGTCTTGTAGATCTGTAAGTTTTTCACCGGTTTAACCAATCACATGCTCTTCTTGTAAAGAATTAGTCATAAGCCCGACGGTTTAGCCTCCCTTTTTCCTGTTGTCATAAACCGGTAGCTGCTCACTCCTCATCTGCTTCCGGGTTGTCAATTCCATTAGTCCCTTGTCTAAACCGTCGGTATAATTTGATGTTACGCTCCGGTTTTACACTTCAGTACTTAGTAATCCGGATTTTGCACTGTACCTTTCAGCGTTTCCTTTAGTCCAGATGGCTGCCAAGCAGTTTGTTTGTTGCAACTGGGCTCCTTCCCGCATTACGGAAGAGGTCTTAACCAACGCCGCTTCAATTGGTCTTCTGGGCCCCCAAGCGGTTCTGAAATGGCGGGCCCCAGGAGATGAGTGTCCCCCTACTCCTAAAGAAGGAGAAATCATCGTTTTCTTTGATCACATGGCCCGGGGTTTTAGCCCTCCCGGTTCAAAAAAATTCCGGGATGTACTGGCCGCTTTTCAGCTCCATCCTCAAGATATAGGTCCGAATTCTATATCAAACGTCTGCAATTTTCAAGTCTTCTCGGAAGCATACCTTCAAGAAGAACCATCAGTGGATTTGTTTCGGGACTTTTTCCACTTAAACCGCCGGACAGAGTTTACTGCCGGACCGCATCAAGAGTTGGGCGGTGTTAGTATTCAGAAGAGAAGAGATGTGACCTTCCCTCATGCTGCTCTCCATACACACCCCAAGGAATGGAACCAATCATGGTTCTATTGCAAAGATACCTCGCCTGAAGGAGAAAACCCACTGCCGGGTTACCGTGCACATCGTCTAACTGAGGATCATCCCTTGCCGCAGCGCCTTAGTTCTTCAGAGCGGGCCCGGTTTGCCCCTCGGCTTGCTAAGCTTAGGGCCTTTATGGCCAACGGTTTAACTGGAGTAGATTTCGTTCGCTGCTGGCTTGCCTGGAACATCCTTCCACTGAGCCGGCGCTCCGGCCTGATGTGTGAGTATACCGGAAAAACGGATGACCCTCAACGCTACATTGACATAATACTTCCTGAGAAAGAAGTCACTGAATCCGCAAAGAAGTTGCTCAACATCTCCCTGGAAGAGTGCAGCCAGACCGGATTGGCTCCTTTCTATGAAAACAATAAACCGCCAGCAGTAAGTTTTTTCTGACCTCTTCTGCTTATTCTAATCCGTCCATATCAATTGTCTTCTATTTATTTTTCATCTTCTGCACAGGCCAACGACCCCTTCTAGAAAAGAAAACCTCAAGATAAGTCAGGCAAACAGCCACGCCGGAAGACGTATGTTTTCAAGAAGAAAAAGGCGGCCGCTGCCTCTGGTTCACATCCTGAGGAAGATGATCCGGATTCCGAGGTATGAATTGATCCTGATGTATTTTAATCTCCCTTTATCCAAATTTATGTTAACAGTGTCTTTCCACAGGATTTGGCTGAAGGAAGTAAAGCGGCGGAAGTTGAGGTAATCTCTCTTTCTTCAGACTCAGAACCGCCGGCGCCCAAAATTCATCGGTTGTCCCGAAAATACCCTTTTTCTCATCCTTATGCTCAACTGGACCCCAAATTTCTTTTGAAGAAGCAGCAGCATGAAGCACGCCAGACTACGCGCCATAGTGGCCATGTAGTAGAATCCTCCGGAATATCTCTTACTCCGGCTCGCAGGCGCCGCTCTGAGGTTTTACTTTTTCCAACTCTTCTCCATCCAAAGGCCGGACTTATACGTAAACCGCTTAAACCGTCTGATCCTAACTATCAGGAGACTCCTTTGTCCTCTTCTGGTGAGTCGACTGCCACACAGGTCCCTGTACTGGAGACCGTGCCTGGGTAAGTCCCTTTCAACACCCGGTTTATTTTTGTATTTGTACCTTGATGATTCTCATTGTTCCTTCAATTTTCTCCAGCAAGCCCAAGCCTAGCAAGAAGGCGAAAGCCACCAAAACGGCTAGCGAGACTGCTACCGCTGAACCGGCAGCTGATCCGGACGAAGTCATCCCTCTAGAGAACGAACTTGCAACTCAGTTTGATGACCCTGCTCCTATGGATCATGATGACACTGTTGCCCCGGAAGATGCTAATATGGAAAATGTAGTTGAACCGGCGAGTCCTGTCCGGGTTAGCCCTCTTCGGACTAACCCAGCTCCTGTTAGCCCGGCCCCTACTATTTCCCCTTCTCAACCAACCACTGCCTCTTCTCTGGATGTTCAGATAACCGGGACAGGTTTTACTGCCCCTGCTGAGCCCATCATTTTGGCCAAGCATACTGCTAAAGAGGAGAAGCTTCAACAAGAAAAGGGCAAGTGGAGCACGGACTTGTCCAGCTATGCCCAATTGAGTGCCCAGGAACTTTATTCCGGGTATTTGAACCGGCTTCATACCAGCCGCGATTATGAATTGGGCTTGGTTAATATGATGAAGGATAAGTACGAGGTAACTTCTTTCACTTGTCTTTGTTTTGTATTCTTTGTACTCCTATCTTTATACCATAGTAGCCCCCAAGTACCGGTTTAGCTTCGTTGTAGGTGAACCGGTACTTCTAATGTATGCAAAATGAACTTACATTAGCCCCCAAGTGCCAAGGGCATAACTTGTTTTATGTGCCTGGGACTTGTCTGAATTTCTCTTTTAATACTTCAACTGCACATTAGCCCCCAAGTGTCAAGTGGATAACTTGTTTATATGCTTGAGACTTGTCTGAATTGTCTTTTACTCCACTTGATTTCCTTGTAGGCTGACTTGACCCGGAGGGCTGCAGAGGTAACTGAGCTCCGGAATAGACTGGCTGCCACTGAAACTGCTTCTGCCAAAGCCAAGGACGAGCTTGCGCTGAACTTAACCAATACTGAAAAATTGAAAAAATACTTTGAAGCGGAGCGGTCAGCCTAGGAGGTGCAGAGGAACGCTCTTGAGAAAAGAGCAAAGGATGCTGAAGAGGCCCTTAATCTGGTGACGCAAGAGCTGACCGGCTTAAGACAGCAAATAGAACTTATGACCTCTGCTATCTTTGGTGAGCACTTAATTTGCATATGTTTTCATCTCTGCAATCTTTGTTCCGCTCCGGTTTAACTTTAATAATCATATGTAGGGCGGCGCATAACTCATCTTGGAGATGACGTTCGAAAGAAGCTCAAGGCCTCTTATACCTTGGTGGAGCAGCTGTATTCCGGTGCTCAAAGGATTATAAGTGCAATGTCTCATCAGAAAGCAGCCCCAACCACTATCCAAGGTACCTTAGAGAAGCTCTCCATCCTGCCTGTGCGCTTGGTGGAAGTGAAGAAATCTGCTGCAAGGGCCAGTTGTCTTGTAGCACTGACTCGGGCCAAGGCATGGGTTCCGGATTTTGATCCGGAGGAAGCTATGAACGGATATCCCAGTACTAAGGAAGATGGATCTGCCTTCTCTGGCCAGGACCTTTGTGCTTTAACCAAGGAAATGCGCCCTCTTGCCAGCAAGCTTGCTGATGAAGCGGACCTGACCAGGTATCATCCGGCATATGACTTAGAAAATGAATGGGTGGACCGGCCGGTTTATGATACCGAGAATCTGATCCCGCCAGTGCGTGCCCATACTTTCGCTCCAGATATTGATCTGTCCGATCTTATTACTGAGGAAATGTACTTCCGTGCACTATCCAAGATCGACTGGCATGTTCCTGACTTCCAGCCGCTTCAAGAAGATGAAGAAGTTCCGGAACAATCCGACCCTCAGCCTTCACAACAGGAAGAAGAAGCATAAGCCGCTCAGTTTAACTCTTAGTTGCTGTAATCTGTTGCCAGAAAACTTTAATCCGTTCAGGCCTGCGAGTGCCTTGTAATAGGATAGTTCGAAACATTGTCTGTCTCATTTCAGATGTCACAGCTTGTCTTGGCGTCTGCCAATTTTACTCCCTTGCCTGCTACGGTTGATCCGTTTATGTTATCTGTATCTGCATGAACAAAGCTAAAAGATGTCCTGGTGGTTTACCACCGGACCAATTATATTGCTCCCATGGGCATATATTGAAAGAGTATCTGCTTTATACCCAAAAATACTTCATACCTTTAATTAAGTGTTCTTGACATCCTTAATCCGGTAGGCGTTATTGAACGTGTAGACTCTGATGAGGCTCTTGGCCCTCTTGGCGTTTGCCCAATGATTGTTCCGGGTTATGATAAACGTCGGTTTAAATCATGCTGGTATTCTATGACCCAGACTTTTGTAGATATGTGGTCAACTTTGAAGTTGCCCAGTTCCGGATCAAAAACCACAGAAAACTTTGAAAAATCACAAAACACAAAACACAAAACACTGTTGCAAATAAGACTATGTAGTTGAGGCTTTTTGCGAGCTGCCAGGCTCCATATTTGCAAATCATTGGATGTGACCCAAGGAGCTATGATTCATTTTGCCAATCAATGGACGTGATCCAAGGAGCTATGATTCATTTTGCCAATCAATGGGTGTAATCCAAGGAGCAATGATTTCTTTTGCCAATCAATGGATGTAATCCAAGGAGCAAGAACTTATTTTGCCAATCAATGGATGTAATCAAAGGAGCAATGATTTCTTTTGCCAATCAATGGATGTAATCCAAGGAGCAAGAACTTATTTTGCCAATCAATGGATATAATCCAAGGGGCGATGATTTCTTTTGCCAATCAATGGATGTAATCCAAGGAGCAAGAACTTATTTTGCCAATCAATGGATGTAATCCAAGGGGCAATGATTCGAAGACGATCATATAAACCGGGCCAGAAGGGATTAAGCAGGGATTCGAATGTGATCCGTAGCCCCCTAGTGACCGTGGAGGTAGGGTACCTATGAAAAAGTTGCGCTTGAAAGGCAAGTCATGGTTGGTCCCTTATAGAATTGTCCTGCATAGCAAAATAGACTGATCAAAGCATCTGAGTTAACTCTCATAAGACACTTATTTAGAAGAAAAAAGGCTGATCCCCTAGTTTACCAGGGGTGCCGGTTTATTTATCATAATATATACAGGATACATGAAGCAGAGCTCATGGCTCAAGTGTAGTAAGGCCGTAGAAGAGCAATATTCCACGGCCTCTTCGTCTCTTCCTCTGCTGTCCGTGAGTCTTTGTGTTCTCGAACGTCCACCAGGTAGTATGAACCATTGTGTAGGTTCTTGCTGACCACAAAGGGTCCTTCCCAAGGTGGGGATAGCTTATGCATATCTGTCTGGTCTTGTATAAGCCGAAGTACCAGGACCCCCTCCTGGAACGTCCTGGTCTTAACCCGGCGACTGTGATATTTGCGCAGGTCCTGCTGATAAATTGCGGATCGTGCTGCTGCTATGTCACGCTCTTCATCCAGCCGGTCTAAGCTATCCTGTCTTGCTTGCTCATTGGCCGCTTTAACATACGCTGCCACCCGTGGTGAGTCGTGTCGGATATCACTTGGAAGAACCGCTTCAGCACCGTACACCATGAAGAAGGGCGTATAGCATGTAGACCTGTTAGGCGTAGTGTTGATGCTCCAGAGGACAGAAGGTAACTCCTCAACCCAGCACCCTGGTGTTCTTTGTAAGGGAGTCATAAGCCGGGGCTTGATGCCTCACAAGATCTCTTGGTTGGCCCTTTTAGCTTGACCATTGGATTGAGGGTGAGCTACTGAAGACACATACAGGCGAATATGTTCCCTTTGGCAAAACTCTTCCATATCTCCTTTAGATAGATTAGTGTCGTTATCAGTAATAATGCTATGTGGAAAGCCAAACCGGAAAATTACCTTTTTGATGAATTTAACCGTTGTTGCCGCATCACACTTACTGACAGGCTCTGCCTCAATCCACTTTGTGAACTTGTCCACCACTACCAACAGGTGGGTTTTTTGATCTTGGGATCGTTTAAACGGCCCAACCATACCAAGCCCCCAAGTCGCAAACGGCCAAGTAATTGGAATCATCCGTAGCTCCTGTGCCGGAACAAGAGCACGCCGTGAAAATTTCTGACAAGCGTCGCATTTCCGGACTAGATCCTCC
>LR738715.1:640441267-640454014 GCA_902687465.1 Secale cereale
AGAAGAACGGATCCATGAAGTAGACGGAGCAACATAGACGAGAGAATCCTCACAACTCCGGAACGAAACCGAAGCTATCAAGAGAAGCAAACCGGAAAGAAACAAACAACACGGTAAACACACAAGCATTAACATGGCATACGATGCACATCCAAGTATGATGCATGTCCGGTTTAAATATGCATGGCATGGCAAGGTGCACAAACAACACTACAAGTTAAGTGCAGCTCAATATGCAATGAGTTGCATATTGACGAAACACCACATTTTAATTATTTAGTTGACTCTCGTTATTTACAAGACAAGATTAAATGTTTTTAACATAGCAAGAGGTGAAGCATAAAGAAACTACACTATTTAGGCATTTTAAATGAGGCCGGAAAAACAACAACAATTCCGGAAAATACCCATGAGCATGTTTAGCAATTTTTAAGCAACAACAATTCACACATATCAATGTTGTTAACATGATGCGGATGACATGATCAAGTTTATGCAATTTATAGTAAAAGGTTGACATGAAGAAGATATGAAGTATTGTCACCGTGGTGGAAGAAAAGGTGCCACGGCAACGATCCGAAAATGATGCAACGGCAACATCTCGGTTCCGGTAACTCATTGAGAGTCCGGAGCAAAAGAAAGATGGCGTGAGCGAGTCGAACGAGATGAAAAAGGTGGGGTGATCCCGTCACCGGGTTCCCACGAGTCGGCGACGAGGCAACCGAGGAACATGACAAAAGGATGATACGGGCACGGAGCACACAAGGGAAACATTTCATACAACACAACATTCATCCACGGGTCATCGTCTCGGGGTTATACCTTCGGAACAAACGTTCTCGGAGGGGTTCGAGGTCGTCGAGGGACGTAGTGGAAGTAGTGGAAGTAGACGTTCTAGTTCATCGGTAGGGGTACTCGTTCGTAGTTGTTCAAGTCGTCGGTAGAGGTACTTGGGTCTTGTGTAGAGGTACTTGTCGGTCGTCTTGTGTAGTCGTTCCCGTTCGTAGATGTTCATGTCACGTGTCGTGGAACTTGCAGTCCTTGGCGATTCCGGATGTACTCGACGGTCTTGGGGTCCCTCGAGGGTCGACGATAGTCGTTCACGGGTCGACGAGGTACTTGGCACCAACTTGGTCTTGCGGTTGCGGTCTTCACAACAAAAGGAAAAAAAGGCAGCAAGGCAGGGCAGCACGGTCTTGTCGCGCTGGTGACCGGAGCAGAGGCCGCTGGAGGGAGACACACGGGGAGACAGGGGCATGGCCTCGCTGGAGGAAGGAGATGGAGTAGAGGCCGCTGGACCTTGCGGCGGACGGCGGCAGCGACCCCTGGCCGGCCGGGGCGCTGTCGGGAAGAGGCTCGCGGGGCGCTGGAGGACGCGGCCTGGGGCGACTACGAGGACGCAGACGAGCGCATCCGGAGGCAAGCGGCGCTGCGGCCTGGGGCTCCTGGCGCGGAGGAGTGCGGCTAGGGAGGCCACGGGACAGGGAGGAAGGGCCAA
Source organism: Secale cereale (assembly GCA_902687465.1). Classification (NCBI taxonomy): domain Eukaryota; kingdom Viridiplantae; phylum Streptophyta; class Magnoliopsida; order Poales; family Poaceae; genus Secale; species Secale cereale. The sequence goes on from LR738715.1 coordinate 640,442,766, forward strand.
CGCGGCGGCCTGGGCGGTCGGACCGGCGAAGAGGCGGGCCTGGCCGGCGTCGAGGAGGAGGTGCTCGGCACCAGGGGAAGGCGAGGCGCGGCAGGAGGACGAGGCAGAGGCCTGGCCGACGGGGAAAACGAGGCTGGGGCGAGGCGCAGGCGCCTGGCGATGGAGGGAGAGGGTCGGGCGCGGCCCTGAGAGATGGGGATCGGGGAAGAGATAGCGAGGGGACGGGAGGAGGCGGCGGACGAAGGGACTGAGAGGAGAGGCCGGGACGAGCGACGTAGTGGGCTAGGGTTTGCTGCGCTGCGGGCCTAGCAGGCCGGCAGGGGGGAAGAGGGAAGGCTGGGCCGGCTGAGAGGTGAAGTGGCCAGCTGAGAGGTTGAGATGTTGGGCCAGCCGCGGCTTCTCTCTGCGTACTCTCTTTAGCGGAAATAAAATTAGCGAGAGTACAACATCAAAAGAAAAGAGGCCATGAAGAAGAAAATAAATGATGGAACATTTTTGTAAGGCTTTATGGAATATTACCAACCCAACAAAATGGCTCCAACGAAATAGGGAAGATATGCAAGTGTGTTGCGGTTAATTTCAAACAAACAGAATATTTATAGTATAGCTCCCGAATAATACTAGGAGGATATGTTATAAAGAGAAGTCACCTTCCCTCAATTTAAATGGACCGAAGGTCCACACAATTTATTTAAGTTGAGATGCAAAAATAAATATGACATGATGGCATGATGACATGATGCAATGCAAAAATAAATAACACAAGCGCAGAAGAAACATAAGGGAAACCCGGAACATCTGGAATCTTCTGGAATCTTCTGGGACGTCGGTCTTCGGGCGTCACACGTTTAACTCCTTGCAGAGGCGATACCCTCAAGTACGCTCTGTCTCCGATCTCATAGTCTATCTCCTTGCGCTTCGAGTCGGCGTAACTCTTCTGCCTGGACTGAGCTACCTTCAGTCTATCTCGGATCAACTTCACCTTCTCCTCAGACTCTTTGATTAAGTCTGGTCCAAACAACTGTCGGTCTCCAACTTCGTCCCATGACAACGGTGTTCGGCATCTCCTTCCATACAACGCCTCAAACGGCGCCATCTTCAAACTGGCCTGGTAACTATTGTTGTATGAGAACTCCGCGTAAGGCAAGTTGTCATCCCAACTAGATCCATAATCTAATGCACGGGCTCTCAACATATCTTCCAATATCTGATTGACTCTCTCCGTCTGTCCATCAGTCTGGGGGTGAAACGTTGTGCTAAACTCTAGCCTGGTACCCAAGGTTTCATGTAACTGATTCCAGAACCTTGAGGTAAACTGGGTTCCTCTATCAGATACAATACTCCTCGGAACTCCATGCAGACATACAATTCTGGTCATGTATATCTTAGCCAACTTCGCACTGGTATATTTGGTTTTCACCGGGATAAAGTGGGCTACCTTCGTCAATTGGTCTACTACTACCCAGATTGAATCATACCCTGCCTTGGTCCTGGGCAATCCGGTGATAAAATCCATACCAAGCTTCTCCCACTTCCATTCGGGAATTGGCATAGGTTGTAACAATCCTGCTGGCTTCTGATGTTCTGCCTTTATTCTTTGGCATACATCGCAAACTGCTACATACTCCGCAATATCCTTCTTCATACCGGTCCACCAGAAAATATCCTTCAAATCCAAATACATCTTAGTATTTCCTGGGTGAATCGAGTATGGTGAATCATGGGCCTCCTGTAAAATCAACTTCCTAATCTCCGGGTCATTGGGCACATAGATTCGATCCTCAAACAACAAGGTGTCGTGCTCATCCTCACGAAAACCTTTAGCTTTTCCTTTGCTCATCCTCTCCTTTATAGCGACAATCTCCTTGTCAGCTTTCTGAGCTTCTCTGATTTTATCCATCAAGGTAGACTGGATTTCTAGTGTTGCTACATAGCCTCTCGGAACTATCTCCAAACGTAGTTCTCGTAGGTCCTCGGCTAACTCCTTTGGAAACTCCTTCATCATTAGGGTATTGACATGGCTCTTACGGCTTAGCGCATCCGCTACTACGTTAGCCTTTCCGGGATGGTAATGTAATCTCATGTCATAATCCTTAATGAGTTCCAGCCATCTCCTTTGCCTAAGATTCAACTCCTTCTGAGTGAATATATACTGCAGACTCTTATGGTCCGTATATACATCACAATGGTTTCCTATGAGAAAATGTCTCGATGTCTTCAACGCATGCACTACGGCTGCTAACTCCAAATCGTGGGTGGCATACTTCATCTCATGAGGTTTCAGTTGTCGTGAAGCGTACGAAACAACTCTTCCTTCCTGCATAAGAACTACTCCAAGTCCTCGACGTAAAGCGTCGCATTACACCTCATAATACTTATGTTGATCTGACAGAATCAACACAGGGGATGATACCAACCTTTTCTTCAACTCCTGGAAACTAGTCTCACATTCTTCGGTCCAACTGAACTTGGTTTCCTTCTTCAACAACTACGTCATCGGCTTTGCAATCTTCGAGAAATTCTCGATAAATCTCCGGTAGTATCCTGCGAGTCCAAGAAAACTCCGGATCTCTCCAACGGTCGTCGGTGCTTCCCAATTGGTCACAGTCTCCACCTTGCCGGGATCTACTGCTATTCCTTCTCCGGATATAACATGTCCGAGGAATCCGACTTCCTTCAACCAAAACTCACATTTGCTAAACTTGGCATACAACGGGTGCTCTCTGAGCTTCTCCAATACCAATCGCAAATGCTCTTCATGCTCCTCTTCATCCTTCGAGAAGATCAAAATATCATCTATGAACACTACGACGAACTTATCCAAATACTCCATAAACACTTTGTTCATCAGGTTCATAAAGTATGCCGGTGCGTTTGTCAGACCAAACGACATAACGGTGTACTCATACAACCCATACCTAGTGGTAAAGGCCGTCTTAGGGATATCTTGCTCTCGAATCTTCAATTGATGGTACCCTGATCGTAGATCGATCTTCGAAAATACCTTAGCTCCTTGCAATCTATCGAACAGATCATTGATCATTGGCAATGGGTACTTATTCTTGATTGTTACTTCATTCAATCCCCGGTAATCAACAACCATTCTTAATGATCCATCCTTCTTCTCCACTAGAAGTACTAGGGAACCCCAAGGCGAAGAACTTGGGCGTATGAATCCTTTATCCAGTAACTCCTTAATCTTCTTCTTAATTTCCTCCAAATCCTTTGCGGGCATCCTATATGGTCTCTTAGAAATTGGCCCGGTGCCTGGCAAAAGTTCAATCAAAAACTCTATATCTCTATCTGGTGGCATGCCAGGTAACTCCTCTGGAAACACATCCGGATAATCCTTCACTACTGGCACTTCCTCCTGAACAATTCCCGTGAGAGAATGTACTTGAGTCCTTGTAGGCGAATGCCTTGATACATACTAAATCCTTTTTCCCTCCGGGGTGGTGAGCAAAATAGACTTACTGGCACAGTCAATGTTACCTCCATACTGCGATAGCCAATCCATACCTAATATCACATCCAATCCTTGTGATTCCAGAACTATTAGGTCAGAGGGGAAAGTGTGGCGTCCTATGGTCAATGGCGTCTGAAAACATCCTTGGTGTGCCATATAATCTGCTCCAGGTGAACTTACTAACATGGGGGTCTTTAGAACTCGGGTGGACATCCTATGTCTATTTACGAATCCCCTTGAAATATATGAATGTGATGCACCAGTATCGAAAAGAACTATTGCGGTAAAGGTCTTAACCAAAAACTTACCGGCAACAGCGTCTGGTTGCTCTTCTACCTCCTCCACGGTCACGTGGTTCACTTGTCCTTTATTGAACAGGTTGGGCTTCTTCCCGGCGCTTCCATTGCCGTTCCCATTCTTAAATTCAGGGCATTCATTGGCATAATGTCCAGTCTTCCCACACTTGTAACAAGTGACATGGCTAAAATCCCTCTTAGTGGGTGTGGACGGTGTAGGGCGGTTCTGGTTTCCGTTGGTTCCATTCCCATTCCCATTACCATTGCCATTCTTGGTGCCATTGTGGTTGTGTGAGCTACTTCCTCCATGGGTATGCTGAAACTGTCCTACTGCTTTAGGGGTAAAGCGAGGCTTCTGCTGAGCTCCAGAATTATACTTTCCTTGCCCATACTTCCTCTTGCGACTCTCAATCTGTTGATGCTTCCTTTCAATCATCAGGGCTCGGTCAACCAACTCCTGATAGTTATTGAAAGTTGCCACCATCAGCTGTACACTCATCTCATCATTCAGCCCTTCCATAAATCTCTCCTGCTTCTTGGCATATGTAGCCACATCATCTGGGGCATAACGAGATAGGGTACTGAACTCATCCACGTACTGGGCTACTGTACGATTCCCTTGGCGCAAGTTGCGAAACTCCTGCTTCTTCATACTCATGGCTCCAGTTGAGACATGGGCGGTACGAAAAGCTTGCTGAAACTGATCCCAAGTCACATTGCCTACGGGGTAAGTGGCTGTGTAATTCTCCCACCATGCTACGGCTGGTCCAGACAACTGGTGTGCGGCAAATTGCACCTTCTCAGCATCCGAGCAATTAGCGGTGGTCAAATCCCTTCCAATCTTGCGTAGCCAGTCATCAGCCACAATTGGTTCGATGCTGCTAGCAAACACAGGTGGTTGCAACCTTAAGAAACGTGTCAGGTTGTCCACAGGTGGTGGTGGTGGAGGGTTGTTGTTGTTGTTGTTCTCGGTGTTCTGGGTGTTCTGGACAAGAAGTTGCATCAGGGTGTTCTGCTGCTGGATCAACTGGGTGAGCTCAGGGGGAAACTCGAATTCACGTCTTGGAGGCATCTGATGGGTGTAGAGGGAAGAGATTAGAATAGAATAGAGGTCTAAGGGGAAAATCACTACCCATATGCACATGAGGCAAACACACAATCATATCACACCAATCAATTTCAAACAAGGTCTTACAAATCTAACGATCGTTACAAAAGTGATCTAAATCTAATACTTGGTGGTAAACTACTAGTCATAGGGTGGTCATCTAAAAATATTGATCGGCAGAGGATTCCATAATATCTGCCCCAGCCTCATCTTCATAATCTTCATCCTTGCTATCCTCAGCTTCCGAATCAGTATCATCTATGATGATATAATCTTCCGGTGGAATCTCCTTGGGTTCTTCTTCCTCGTCTTCTTCTCCCATGAGTATCCCTAACTTCCGTGTCTAATCGTCATTCTTCTCCACAAGTATCTTCATCTCCTCCTCATATCTGTCGCGTGTAGACTTGAGTTCTTCTTCTAGCTCCAAATTCCTATTTAGGGCCTTCTTCAAATCTATCATCCCAGCACACATCTGGTGCTCCTGGCGACGAACGTGGTGGTTCAACTCCTGGATGAATGCTGCTATGGATATACCCTTCCTAGTGCTGATCATATCCCAGTTCTCATCTGGGCGTCCACAAATCTGGTAGATAGTGTCCTTTAGCTCCTGTTTGTAGACTTCTCCAATCCTTCCCATAGCAATGTGGGCTGCCATACTCCTTCCTAGGCTCCATGTAGGTGCATTAAAGGAAAATGCTATGAGTGGGGTGACGGGTGCATACGTCCTTCCTGGAACTTGGGCTTGAATCAACCAACGCTCCTCCTCAGGTAGAGTGGCATTGTAGGTTCCAGTGAAACTTGGTAATCCAATGTGTAGATATTTGGTGACCTCCTTCAGGTGTCGTCCAAAAGGCGTATCATCATCCGGTTGCATGAACTTGTGCTTTGCTTCCACCATCCTAAAGAATAGAAAAGATGAGGAGTCAGAAGAGAAAAGAGTGGAATGTGTTCTAGGGCTTGTCTTAGTGGTCGTGTCCTACAGTCAGCGTGTGCTCTGATACCATCTTCGTAGCGACCAGACCTCAAACAGTCGGATCTCCATGCATCAGTGTCATCCCTGGATCAGTAATGCTGACACGCATGGTACTCGAAGGATTTATAACAGAGTAGCAATCACACACTTATTACATCGATAGTCCAACGATGAATTTATTACATAAATCATGGCTGAAGGCCATCTAATACGATAACAGCGGAAGGCTTGGAAGATAAGTGAGTCCATCAACTCCAGCGGCATCACTGAGTATAGAACCACGACCTAAAAGGGCATCTTACTCGTCGTCTGAAAAGTCTGCAACATGAAACGTTGCAGCCCGAAAAACGGGTCAGCACATGGAATATGCTGGCAAGGTAACACAAGAGATGCAATGAAAGTAAAGCTATACTATATGCAATATGGTTGGTGGAAAGCTCTATGGTTAAGTTTTTGCGTAAAGCCAATTTTTCCTTACTTCAAAGGAATGTATTTTAATTAACTACCATGGTAGTTGAAACATCGTTGAGAAGATAGACATCCTCTCAACCCCAATTAAAAGTAATCATTAAACCCGACAAAATTAAATTAGAGTAACATGTTGAGATTCACATGATAATCCAAATACCAGATACTTAAGATGTCCATAACCGGGGACACGGCTAATCATGATCAGTTTGTACACTCTGCAGAGGTTTGTGCACTTTCCCCACAAGACTCGATCGCCTCCGTTTAGTTTCTCGCACTGCATGGTGTTTGAGAAACGGATGACCGAGACACAGTCTTTCCGAAGAGGTCCCCTTAACCAGATAGATAGGCCGGTACACCTACAAAACCCAACTACATCTGCTAGCCCATCATGGAAAGGTTTCCCACAACTTACTCAACTATGCCAGAGCCCATATTGGCATGTGGCTGCACACGGAAGTTTCTAGCATGATAAATCTCATGATCCCTTTGAGCCTGGGTGGCGGTCCAAAAGAAAAACAGGCAATCCTGGAATACCCAGATGCCTCAATCCACCCAGATGTGTATTAAAGTTGCCATCTTAAGTTGAACCATTAATTAACAACTCACATATGTCATGGATTTCACTCAAACCCAAACCACATCTACGAGCATAGCATGTCCTAACAGCAAACGTAGAGTAACTCCCAAGGGTTTGAATGTAATGCAGGTAATAGGTACCACCTCAATCTACTTCCCAATCCCACAAATTAATTGATCCCATTCATGCAATGTGTGAGGGGTTTGACTAATGCAATGAAAACTGGGTAACTGGAAAGCATGATCAAAGTGTTACTTGCCTTGCTGATGATCCGCAAAACCTAGAGACTCAAAGTAGCAAGCGGCGCACTCCGGGTACTCTATCACAATCAAACAACAAGAATACAATAAGTACTTAACTAATGCACGGGTAAAACTAAAATAAGAGATCTAACCAGAAAGTTCAACTTAAGAACTCCGGTTTGCAAAAAGAATCAACTCGAAAGAAGCAACGAAACTCAAACTGCAAAAGAAACGAGCTCCGAATTACTAGTTGGCCTAAAGTCAAATTTTACAGTAGCCAAAACTTTGTTTAAGTTGTTCTAACGTAAAGAGGGCTTCGAGACGAAGATCTGGGATTTTGAATCACCTGATTCCGACTCTCGAGCGAAAAGAAAAACGAAAAACAAGATCAGGGCAGAAATCGCGATCGGAAAAATCACGGATAAAATACCCCGAAAAAGAAAAACGACGAACAGGCTAACGAACGAACGTTCGCTGTCTGCGATTATCTAACAAAAACCGTTCGTTAAAACGAACGTACGGACGAACGTCCGCTGTTTAACTAAACCGGCGAAAAACCGATCTAAACCGAAAAAAAACAGATCTAGGGTTCTTCCTAAAAAATCGATCGGATCTAAAAAAACCGATGCGGCATCTACCTCGTCTCCGGCGGGGCGGCGGCATCAGCGAGGGGCGGCGGGGTCCGGCGGCAGCGGCGGGATCCGGCGGCGGAGGCGGGGTCCGGCGGCGGCGGCGGCTGGCGCGGGCGACGGCGGTTGTCGCAGGCGGCGGCGGGCGGCCAAGCGGGCCGGCTCTGGTGCTTTTTAAAGCCCAGAGTCCTGGTCCTTTACTAGTCCTAGTCGGTTACCCTTTTTTTTTAAATAGATCCCCGGCACAATAAAACTAACGAAATAAATATCAAACGGATTTCAAAATTCCCGAAATAAATTTTCACCGTCCTCTACTAATATTTAGGACAAAGTGAACATTTTTTCCGGACCTAAATGCAATTTTGAAAAACGCGTATTTTTCCTATGCAAATAAATCCGAAAATAAATCCAGAAAAATACCAAAAGTGATTTTAATATTTTTCCTCCAATATTTCTATTATTTTGGAGAAGTCATATTATCTCCGCTCATTTATTTTATTTAGAAATATTTTTAGGAGATAAAAATAATTAAAATCACACTGTCCTCGTACCGGTATTCGAGCAAACTCAAATACGAAAACGGTAAAATCCCCAACTCTCTCCGTAGGTCCTTGAGTTGCTTAGAATTTCGAGGAACTCTACGAACAAAATGCAAAATATGCAAATGCAATTATGATCTATGTATAACATTCCAAATTGAAAATTTGGGATGTTACACGTTGTGCTTTTCATGTTTGCATCCGTAGTCGGATGCCTTGTATTGATGTTGTATTCTTGTGACTTGTATGAATTGTTGTATCCCCATGTATGTATGTAATGGTATGATGTAATGATATCCATCTTGCTAAGCGCCTGAAATGCGGTTGTGCCCCAATCACGAGTGTGTCACGTGATCGGGATAGAATCGCATCTTGGGCCTGACACAAGGTGATAGTGTCGTGATGTACTGCATGACCTGGACACATGTTGTGAGTGAGCGTGAGGCTGTAGAGGAGAGTGCAGTGTGTAGCTTCTCCTAACTTCAGTCATAAACCAAAAAATAACAAAAACAAACTCAACGCAAAGTTAGTACTGGGGAAAACCATCGAGTATCTGGTGTGCATCCTTTCTCTGGTTGATTTCCTGCTACTGATTCTTCTCAAACTTCCAAGATATGAGTCCCGTGTGTGTCCACCGTTACAAAGGGAGGCGAGCGAGACTTTGAGCCTGTCATTCATTGTGCAAACATCCCTGGCGCAAGAGAAGCCTGGATCCCTCGAGTGTAATGGCTGGATTCCCTCGGAAACGATGAAGCGGACCCTGATCCTCGCCTAGATCCTGCTCGAGTGCGTCGGCTGGGTTCACCCAAATCGTACGCGCCTCGGTTGCACGGATCGCCCGCGTACCCCGCGGCCTGTCACTCATCCACCTTCTGTGCACGATCCACCTCCTCTGTCCAGCGAGCGCAGCCAGCGCACGACCCACCTCCTTTGTCGAGCGAGCACAACGATATTAGGAATAGTCGACTATTGGTTTAGGTCGTACCTGAGGAGGAAGAGGCGATGGGATGCTCCAACGCACGGCGATGGGACGCACCAACGCACGGCGATGGGACAGTTGCAAGGATGAGCGTAGCATCGACCTGCGCCACCGAGGAGGGCAGGAATTTCTTCAAAAAATCTCTCGCCCCATCGTTCCCATCGCCTCTCATAATCGATTGACCCGCATCCTGCCCCTCGGCTCGACCCGCATCCCTCGCCTGTTCCAGATCCCCTCACGCAACTCACGTCGGCTGAATCCGCTCGCCTCAGATTCATCCCCTCGATCATCTCGGCTCGATCACAAATATCTGACGCTTCCTCTCTCTCTCTCTCTCTCTCTCTCTCTCTCTCTCTCTCTCTCTCTCTCTCTCTCTCTCTCTCTCTCTCTATCCCGCGTGAGCGAAGAGTTCTCTGGACCGTCGGTTAGACAAATGGGCTCAGAAGGCCCAGTTTACCACAGGCCTCCGTTTTGGCTCGTGGAGCAGCAGCCCAGAGGACAGCTTGTCCACTTTAATAGATTGTGGATCAGATCGCATCACACACTAAATCTGACGAGTCAGGAACCTGAGATCGGAAAATCGGATGACCGAAAACGCAAATCGCTGTGAGGGCAGGGATTAGGTGCGGTTATACTATCCTTAATATGCTATATTTACCTACCGTTCCAAGTAAATTTGTATGTGCCAAACTCTAAACCTTCAAATGAAATTATGTTTTGTATGCTCGAACAACTCATGTATCAACTAGGGTTGTCTATATCTTCCATGCTAGGTGGGTTATTCTCACGATGAGTGGACTCCGCTCATCATTCATGAGAAAATGGCTGGTAATCGGGATGCCCAGTCCCATGCTCAAATCATAATAATTAAACAAAACTCCCCCAGGGCTATTGTTGGTTTGGACAGTACCCGTTCTTTCGGACCAGCCGTGGAGTGTGCTTGTTGGTGGTTGGGGGAGTATAAACTTTACCATTCTGTTTGGGAACCGCCTATAATGTGCGTAGCATGGAAGATATCGAGATTCTTGGTTGTTATGTTGACAATGAAAGTATACCGCTCAAAATATTATTCATCTCTATTTAAAAATCGAGCCCTGGCACCTCTACAAATCCCTGCTTCCCTCTACGAAGGGCCTATCTATTTACTTTTATGTTGAGTCATCATCCTCTTATCAAAGAGCACCAGTTGGAGAGCACCTCTGTCATTTGCATATATTGCTATTAATTTACATTGAGTATGATCATGACTGGATCTCTTTTACCATGAATTACAATGTCTAGTCAGTCCTTGATCTTTAAAGGTGCTCTGCATTTATGTTTTGCGGTCTCAGAAAGGGCTAGCGAGATACCATCTGGTTATATCATATCATGATTGTTTTGAGAAATGTTGTCATCCGAGGTTTATTAATATTGCTCGCTAGTTGATTATGCCATTGATATGAGTAGACATGAGACCTGAAAGTTATTGAGAATATGGTTAGTTCATGATTTTGCTGAAAACTTGAATGTTGGCTTTACATATTTACAACAACAAGAGCAAACAGAGTTTGTCAAAGTTTTTCTTTATCACTTTCAGTTTATCAACTGAATTGCTTGAGGACAAGCAAAGGTTTAAGCTTGGGGGAGTTGATACGTCTCCAACGTATCTACTTTTCCAAACACTTTTTCCCTTGTTTTGGACTCTAACTTGCATAATTTGAATGGAACTAACCCGGACTGACGCTGTTTTCAGCAGAATTGCCATGGTGTTGTTTTTGTGCAGAATTAAAAAGTTCTCGGAATGACCTAAAAATCCACGGAGAATTGTTTTGGAAAATTTAAAAAATATCTACGGAAAGATCCACGTCAAGGGTCCCACACCCTGTCCACGAGGATGGAGGGCGCGCCCCCTCCCCCGGGTGCGCCCCCTGCCTCATGGGCTCCCTATTGCTCCACCGACATACCCCCGGACTCCATATATTCACTTTCG
>LR738715.1:640467833-640491401 GCA_902687465.1 Secale cereale
TCCATCCCTTTCTTGAGAGGAAATTGGAATTTTATATTCTCCTCTTTCATGTCAATGATAGCACCAACGGTGTGTAGAAAAGGACGTCCCAAAATAATTGGACAAGAAGGTTCACATTCAATATCCATAATAGTAAAATCAACGGGAACGTAATTGTCATTGACGACGATAAGAACATCGTCGATCCTCCCCAAAGGTTTCTTTATGGAAGAATCAACAAGACGAACACCAAAAGAACAAGAATCAAAAGGTTTCAATTTAAGCATATCATATATTCTTTTTGGGCATAATGGAGGTACTAGCTACAACATCACATAAAGCATAGCAAGAGAAGTTATTCAACTTAATTTTAATCATAGGATCCCAACCATCTTCTAGCTTTCTAGGTATGGAGGATTCTACCTAGCTTTGATAAGAGTTGAACGTCTTCCCAAGTTTGGGGAAGCATAGGAGCAACTTTAAGCTGAGGCTCATACTCTTTTCCTGGAAGACCATGCCATGGGCATAACTCTCCATCAAGACTAACATAATCACAAGGTTTATTACTTTTGTAGATCCCGACAGTGGTGATTGGCGTAATGGAAGAAGGGGTTTACTCCTCCCATTTAGTGTTTTTGGTGGAATCCATAGCAGCAAGCTAGCAAGATAACTATTTTTGTGATTTTTGATAAAAGATACTAAAGCAAAACTGAAAGGTAAACTAACAAGACAAAAAGCAAAGGTAAAAGATAGCGTGCAACTCCCCTATCTTGAAGAGTGGAGTCCCCGGCAACGGCGCCAGAAAACTTTGCTTGATGGCTTCTCGCCCCTCGTTGGTTACCCCAAGTGGAAGGTTTGAGATGCAGTGTAGCGGTAGTTTTCGCTTGGCAAAGATACCAAGGATCGATTTCCCCTGAGACTCCTAGTTTCAACAAGAAGGTGTCAACTGCTAACGGCGCCAGATATTAGCAACCAACATGGACCTGCACACAGATACAAATAACTTTGCTCTCAACGAGTATAGAGAGGTTGTCAATCCCTCCGGCCTTGTCATTTACAAAGGATCAAACGCAAGTGATAATAGTGATAGGTATTGCTGCAAATAGTAAGTAAAAGCAGAAAGTAAATAGCGGATGTGATCAGTGATGGTAATATGGACCGGGGTCCCATGATGTTCACTAGTGATGTCTTTCTCCCAAAAGACGATAAAACAGCTATGTGAGGTAAACAAATTACAGCTGGGCAATTGACAGAATTATGTGCGCAAACCAATGCTAACTATGTTGCGAGAAAGGTAGAGGTTCAAAGCATGGGCGGTACGCCAAGGCAAGTAGACCGAAATCCATCTGCATCTACTACTAATCATCCACCTTGAGATATCTATCCAGAACATCTCGCTGGTATTAAGTTGCGAGTCCCACCCATAGTGTAAACTCAAAGCAACAGACAACTGCATTAAAAGAACTTTGCGTAAAGTAAACAATCCTTGCACCCGCGGGCACAAGCACCGTTGTTTTCCCCCTTGTGGCAACAGCACATCTCCTAGACTCATGTTTCTGTCACTCAAGCTAGTCATCGAGGGGCATGAACCCACAATCGAGCATAACGTTCCCTCTTGGAGTCACTACCTACTACTTGGCCAAAGCAATAAATAGCAATGGAGAACATGCAAGAATTACTTACGAACATAAATATAAAAGAGGTAAATCAAATATATTACTCAAACACAATCTGAACATAATCTCACAATCCATCGGATCCCAGCAAACTCAACATAGCAACAGCATAAGGATTACATATGTGCCTCGATCATGTAGGGAAGCTCACGAGGTCTAATTAGTGAAGCACAAGAAGGGGAGGAGAACATCACATAGCTACTGGTCATGGACCCATGGTCCAAGGGAAAGTACTCACAACTCATCCGGGAGGCGTCCATGGTGGTGGAGAGGCTCCCGGTGGTGATCCTCCCCTCCGGCAGGGTGCCGGGAAGAGTTCTCCTGGTGCTCCCGATCTTGGAAGCGCGGCGGCGGAGGAACAGAGATGAGATCGCGAAAAAGGGTTCCATCCTCGAGGGTTTCGGGACGCGATATAAATATATGCCAAAGGGGGGCATCAGCGGAGGCCTGGGGGGCCCAGGCGCCCCCCCCCCCCCCCGGCGCGGCCATGAGGGGGCCGCGCCACCAGGGCGCCTGGAGCCCTGGTGGCCCCCCTCCGGCCCTACTTCGGCCGTGTGGAAGCTTCCGGAACGCTGATTTTTTATATAAATTTTCCGGGATTTTTTTGACAGTTTTCGTGACGGGAAAACCTGAAATACAAAAACAGCAGAAAACAGAAACTGGCACTGGGGTGCACTGAGTTAATAGGTTAGTCCAAATATGATCAAAAGTGTATGGAAGTGTATAAATATCATAGCAATATCACCCAAAAGAGGCATGGAGCAAGCAGAAATTATAGATACGTTTTAGACGTATCAAATCTCCGTGTCTATGGTGTGAGAATCTTGGTGCCACATATCTTTCTGCAAATCCAGCCTTCCATGCAAGAACAGAACACATTGAGATAGACTTACATTTTGTCGGAGAAAGAGTTGCCAATAAATAGCTGGAGATAAGATTTGTACATTCAAGGGATCAGATTACAGATGGTCTTACAAAAGCTTTGCCTACTAGAAGTTTTGAGTCATTCAAGTGTAATCTCAACTTGTCAAGGTTGTGATTAAGGAAGGATGTTAAATTACGTCTTGTATGAGGACTCTACCTACGTTTTAGTAGTTGGTTTGGACTCTTTCTAGTTTCCATGTTCGTCTAGATCTTGTAATGCTAAACTGACTCTGTATCGTGGGATCTTCCCATCTATTTAACATGAAGCCGTCAACCTCGTTAGGCAAGACATTCGATCCAAACTTTCAGAAACAACACCCACTACTACAACATGGCTCAGGCCAAGGGAGGGATTTGTCAAAGTCAATTTTGATGCAACCTTTTATGTGGATGTTGGGCGTGGAGCTTGGGGCTGCGTTGCCCGATCAGACCAAGGGTTGTTTATTTCTGCATGTGCAGGGAAGCTCGATCATCTAACATCACCACTCCAGGCTGAAGCCCCTTCATGAATCAAGGCGATTGAAGCTGCGAGCGAGATGGGTGTACATAGGGTAATTTTTGAATCAGACTCGCTTCAGCTAGTGAAGGCCCTGAACACTGGCGACTATGACAAGTCCTCCATCGTCCTTCTGTTGAGAGAAGCTCGAAGCCTCTGTTTTGCGTCCTTTGATGCATTTGAGTTCAATTTTTGTAAATGAAACTGTAATATTGTTGCCCGCAATTTAGCTGCTTTTTTCGAAACGGAGGCAAAAGATTTGCCTCATCTATTAAATAAGGAGAGAATAGAGTTTAGAGTATTACATATCCCCCCACACACAAGCGGCATGAAAATTACTCGCACAAAATTATAGTGCCAAGTTTCTTTGTACCGGCAGAAATCCATAATTTTGCTTCTTCAAGAATGGATGAAAGAAGAACAGGTGGTGGAGCAAATTTTTGACGAAACACTCTAGAATTCCTCTCGTTCCAAACGGTCCATGAGATGAGCATGGTGAGAGAGGTCATGGCATGCCAGTTAGGTTGTCGGTTATCGGTTCGTTTGACCCACCACTCGTGGACGGATTCATTAAGATGCCATACAGAGGTGTTGATTTGAGATAGCCCCAACTTCTCGATGATAGATCTCCAAAGCCTAAGCGTATACCAACACTTGAAGAAGAAGTGAGGCCCCATTTCTTGTTCTCTCTTGCATAGTTGGCAAAGGCCACAGTTTGCCCAACAGCGCCTCTCCAACCGATCGGCGGTCCAAATACGATCTTGTAGAGCTAACCAAGCAAATAATGTAACCTTGGAGGGGACCAGGCCTTCCAAACCATGTGGTCCATGGGTGAGAGATTCAAACCAAGGAATTGAGCCTTATATGCGGTGGCCGCCGAGTAGATCCCATCATTCGCATGCTTCCAAATGATATCATCTTCGGCTTTCCCATCAAGTTGGAAGTCGTGAACAAGCATCCAAAGAGTGAAGAATTCGCGAATGTGAGCAACGGTGACAATGGTGCTGGGATTGATTTTGAGAATCCAAGCATTTCCTTTGAGAGCCTCCCGCACCTTCCAATTTTTTCTCCTTGGGGCCTCAAAGATTAACGGTGCAATATCCTTGGGTTTCCGCCCAAGCAGCCAAGGAAAGTCCCAGAACGGGGTCTTAGTGTCATCACCAACGGTGATAGTTGTAGAGGCGTAGAAAAACTCCAAGTCGTCGTTAGTGCCAGGGTTATCAAAACCCACCCAAAGCTTGTGAGGCGCCTTCCATTTGTACCACAACCATCGAAGACGTAAGGCACGCGCGAACTTGTCAGTGTTGAGTACCCCAAGACCCCCATACTCCTTAGGTCTACAAACTATATTCCAATTCACTTTGCATTTGGCTCCCATTGTCTTGTGTATGCTGGACCATAGGAACGCCCTCTCCAATTTATTGAGGCTGGTAAGCGTGCTTGGCGGCACAATGAGAGGTGTGATTGAGTAAATTGCTTGGGAGGAGATGACTGACTTGACAAGTTACATGCGACCGATAGTAGTGATGTTTTGTCTGTCCCACGTGACCACTTGCCAGCCGCCTTGTCCTCAAGGTATTGGAAGTCCACCTTCCTAGGTTGCCAAACAGAGAGTGGCAGGCCTAGATACTTCACCGGGAAAGTAGCACGAGATGCCGGCATGCTCTGAAGAATGTGCCCAAGATTAAGATGATTGCATCGAATTTGCACGACGGAGCTTTTCTGAAAGTTGGTGCAAAGGCCAGTCACGTCCCCAAAACCTCGCAAGATGGACGCACGGTTGTAGATATTTGTTTTGATAGGAGCACAAAAGACGGCAGCAGCATCCGCATAAAGGGAGGTTCTCACCATGGGGCCTCGCCCACGAATCTTGTGGAGAAGGCCTTTCCGGGTTGCCAAATCGAGGATCTTATGGAGTGGATCAATCGCGATGACAAAAAGGAGTGGGGAAATGGGGTCACCCTGCCAGAACCCACTGCCGTGAATAATTGGGGGACCAGGAATCCCATTCAAGAGAATGCGAGACGAAGACGAGGAAAGCAGTGCGGCAATTCAAGCGCGCAACTTGTCCAGGAATCCCATACGCTGGAGGAGATCCAAAATGTATTCCCACTTAACAGAGTCAAATGCATTTCTTATGTCCAGCTTGAAGAGCAGAGCAGGGCTCTTGCACTTATGTAACCACCTAGAAAAATTCCGAACACACATGAAGTTATCATGGATACTACGCCTCTTGATGAAGGCACTTTGTGCGTTGGAGACAAGGTCATCCATGAGAGGAGCAAGCCGAAGCGACAAGACCTTGGCAATAATTTTGGCTAGGGCATGAATGAGACTGATAGGTCTATAATCAGAGATGCATTGGCAATAATTTAGCTGCTTTTGGCTATATAGGGCAGGCGTGCTTAGTACCTGGTGGATGGAGCAAAGCTCCTGAATTTGTTGTTAACTGTGTTGCCAGCGACTCCGCTGTGCAAGGTTAAGTACCGGAATACATGTTCCCATTTCAAAAAAAAACTCCCGCACAAGTTCTGACCATGAGGATGCGCCTCTCCAGCATGAGATCCAGCGAGGACGGACTCTCGCGACCTCCGTCCACACGGATCCGGTGTTGCAGCGCCCGTCGACCTAATGAGGATGCCATCTTCCTCACCTACGTGGGGGGCCTAGGTCGTCCGTCATCTTGCTCCTGTTCGTGGTGGCGCAGAGGACATCACCTATCTCCCGTGCGATTCCTTCATTTTCGTGCCATTTAGGTGGCTCCGTCGCGGACGTCGTAAAACTGCTCTTCTCGGCTGTGTCGACCATGACATCAAGCCGTATTGGTCGTTCCCATGGAGGGCTGGAGGCTGTCTTCGTGCGTCAACAGTCTTCTTAGTCGTTGCAAAATTTTAGTATTGATGTTGAGATGTATGCAGTGCACTCAAGTGAAGATTTCGTACAAATGTATAAATAGTGTTCAGTGCTTGATGTGCTTTCCCTGTGGTGCGCATACAAATTGGTTCTCCCTACCGCTAGCTTGTGCGGATGCTTCCGGAGGAGTGCCGAGGTAACATCTACATCTTGGATGTGCCTTTGTGAGGGTGCTTTTCCCCTTCGGCATTCACCATTGTGTTTTCTGCCAGGCTGTTTGGTTTGCTGTTGTCACGCTGCTATTGCCGGTTTTTCATAGACAGCAGCGGATTGGGTAACGCACTTGATTCATTGTAGCCGCTCTGCTGAAGTGTTTCGTGGTTTGCGCCATTGAATTGGGCTTGGGCTTTTGGTGTCACGGCGGTTGTGATATGGCATGAGCGGAGTTTGTGGCTTCGCCGCCAGTTGCTCTACAATTAAAAGTAAATAAATTAGACCATCCAGGATTAGTCCTTGAATTGAGTGGCTCTATAATTTTACTTGCTCCAAACATGGTAGAGGTGTACAACACTCCAATGTTCCACATGTTTGGTTTTCAGTATAATCTCCTAACATTTTTGACACTACAGTATCTAAAATTTGGCACATAAAGAAGCCAGAATAAAAGAATTGGAGAATTGGAGGTGGCCAAAGTCAAGCTATTCAGTAAGTTTCCTTGCAAGCTCTCTTCTTTTCCTTTCATATTGTATATCTACGAGTCACATGGAAGTGCTCTTAGGTGTATGGACTGCTTGATATCCATGCTTCTTTGTGGACACCGAAGGCCTAGGATTACAAGAGTCCTAGTTGGGTACGTTGGTGAAGGAGAGTCCTCCATGGATAAGGAGTCCTTGTCATGAACGACAATGCTTCTTGACTTTCTTTGTAGATCGCCATGGGCTGCTTAAAAGTGGCCAAAGACAAAACCGACAAAAGGGGTCCTCAGCCTAGCCCTCTAGGTCGGGAGTTGACATGGTGAGGGGCCTTCCTAGACGGGACACCATCAGTAGCCCCTAAACCAATCTCTGAGTCTGATTGCACCTCGCCATATCTGAGCTGCACGTCTAGTTTGGTCGTCGGTCTTGAAATTGGTACAATGAGAACCCTTTGAACAATGTCCTCTTGCAGCCAAGCTCCGATGGTGGACTACATCCCAGCTGAGTAAAACCGCCTCAATTTTTGAAAATGTTGAAGGAGTACGATCGAGTTGCATGCCGAAAAGGTCCCTCGTGCAGCCAGTCGCTCACAACCGGCCTCCATGTTGGACTACTACTGAAGTGGTGTGCATCACCTCAGTCTTGAGATGTTGACGCGGATGGTCGGCCTCCACAGGAATAAGATTTTCCACGAAGCCGGTTTCTACGAACCGATTTTTCAAGGATTTTTTGATTTGTGCAATTTATTCTCTGCTGAGATATGTAGCCAATGGCCCTCGAGGTGTGTTCCGGTCCAAAAAATGGTATGTGACGGTGCTGAAGTCCGTCAAACCCCTCAGTAGGGGTCCGATCGTAGCTGGAAGTCACATATCAAAAGTCACATATCGAGGTGTGTTCCGGGGAGCAATAACCTTCGTCCTGCTTGTTTCTATTATTCATTGTGGAGGGATATCTCATGCGAGGGGTTACAGTGATATATGAGATTGCTATCGAGAGTTTCTATCGGAGATCAGATGAGAATGAGAGCCATCTAGCCTCCCTTTATATACACGGTGAAGGCCGAGGCTTTACGGGTGGGCATATGCGATCTTGGGCGCCACCGCCCATGGCTTGGGAAACAAGCTAGTCTACGACGTCCACCTTAATCTTCTAGGGCTTCATTTGGTCGTCGGGCCTCGTGGACCCACGGGCAAGCCTTATGTCGGGCTCCCCTCGCTAAGACACCCTCGGTGCATGACATCGTCAGTAGCCCCCGAGCGCAGAAGAGGTCGCAGGAGATAGTCTTCGAGACCACTAGTTGGCTCCTTTTCTCCGTATTGCCTTCCTTCGTGAATCTGCTTTATTGCCACCGACCTTTTGGATTTTTGGTCGTCAGAGGGTCTATTTTCGCGAGGCTCCCAGCTCACCCATACCCGTGACCTACTCTTCAAGAGCTAAAGTGGATCCATGTGTAATGCCCAGTATGGGATTATACCTCCTACGTGTCGAGGCATGACTTAAAGGTATAGGCCCATACTAGAATGATCTCAAGTATGGTATCTTTGCACGACTCATGTAAAAATAGGGATGAAATTGCAAAAGGATAGTTGGCTTACACTCGCCACGTCACACAATACATTACATAAGCAAATCATCATCCAAATAACATCACAATCCGACTACGGACGAAGATCCAAATGAAAGATACCAAATACATAAAGCCACAAGGTCCGAATTGCCCCTAGTAGAAGCCACTACTGATCATCGGGATAGTGCACATAGTATTGACTACGTTCTTCATCGAACTCCCAGTACAGCTCGGTGTCGTCACCTGTGTATTCCACCATAGTACCTGCATCTGGTGTTGTGTAGAATCTGTGAGCCACAGAGGACTCAGCAATCCCGTTCCCGGGTAACAACACTATCTAAGCCTTGGGTGTGGAACAAGGCTAAAGAAATAAAGGTTGCAGCTGCACTAGCACTAGCTTACGTGTTAAGAGCGAGAAGAGAAGTGTCAAGAGCGTCAAAGTGATCACGAAGTGATCCTATCTAAGCACGTCAATCATAACCCCACCGTGTTCACTTCCCGAACCCCTTTCGGAAAATGACCATCACGGTTACTCACGCTGGTAGTGTGTTCTGATCATGGTGTCAAGTTTTCTACAATCGGATATTAACAAATTCCCATCTGCCACATAACCGCAGGCACGGCTTTCGAAAGTTCAAAACCCTGCAGGGGTGTCCCAACTTAGCCCATTACAAGCTCACGATCTACGGAGTCGCAACTCCAAGGTGGGAAGACCCGAGTATTCTCGGAATCCCGTGCTCAAGATATTCCGACTAAGGTAAAACTAATCCAGAAAATCCTCCTGGCGTGCCGACACCCTGACAGTAGCCGCGCGTATCTAGTCTCAGGCCACGACCGGATGGGTTATGCTACAGGTTATACCAGATACCTCGGGTTTCCCTAAGGCGGCCCTGCAGGACCCCCAGTTTGGACCAACCTCATGTGGAGCACTGGCCCAGGGTTGTTAATTAAGATCACGGGATAGCTAGTCCCTATGCAAGTTTTAGTTATTAGGCAAATGGAGTACCAATGTTGGGACTTGCTGGAAAAGCTTTAGCACTAAGCGGGTTATCAAGGGGAGCCCATAAACCCCAACCGTGTTAGGGACGCATAATCAAGGAACATAACACCGGTTTATACAGTTCCTAGGGCAGCATGAGTGGAACAAAACACCAAGCAATAGGGTTAGCCTTCCACCCATTACCAATATATAGATGATTTAGTTTAAGAGTTTATATAGTGTGATATCCCAACAATAACTTCAACATGAAGAAAGAATCTTCAAATCTTCTCCTGCAACTAGCAATGCTATAAGAGGGGCTGAGCGAAGCTTACGTAGCCAAACAAAGGTTTGCTAGGTTGGGTGGTTAGACAAATTTATGGTTACAATAGGAGGCTGACAAACAAACATGGGCATCGCGGCAATGAGCTAAAGAGCGAGACTTCTAGCAATAGGCAAAGATAGTAATGATATATGGGTCAAGTCATCTTGCATGTCGAGTCGTCGATGGGATTGTAAGACGGCTCCTCGTACTCAACCTCGGTAGTAACCTCGTTCTCGTTCTCGGTCTCGGCTTCCGGCTCTACTCAATCACAAGAACACAACGAGGCACAAAATCAAACAAGGTGCAATGCACAATCAACATGATGCAAGTATGATGCATTTATGATGCAATACATGTCAAGGGATGAAGCACATAAGAACAACACAAGACAACAAGTTTAAATAAGGCCGGAATCCACATATAGCAAATCATGTAAGCCCTCATATGCATAAGTTGAAATTGGTCCAGATCTTAACAAACCTTAAGTTAAAGTTGTTAAACAGCAAGTTAACATGCACCATGATGATCTAAACGAAATTCTAGTCAAGTTTCATATAAAGATTGTTTAATTCGGAGCTACGGTCTAGAAGATATGAGCAAAACAAGACAAGCATGGCAACGGTGCAAGATGCACTCAAACATCAAGAAACCACACTCCAAACATGTTAACAATATGATATTATGATTCTACATGCAAAAACACACAAGTTTCATATAGGGCACGCTCAAAACGGAGCAACGGTTCAACACATACACACGAAACAAGATTCAATGCAAAGCTGAAATTAACAGCCACATAGCAACTTTGGAGCAAGAAATATATACTCTACAGAACTCAAACATGGTGACAAGAAGCATGGACATGAAGTAGACATATCCTACAGCAAACAACTCCATTGGAGCAACTCCATAGGAGGCATGGATCAATAGCAACAAGCTACACCATTTTGATCATGACGTTAAAAACCTGACAGTTATAATTTATAGCAACTTGGGAGCAAGAAATAAATAAGCTACAGCAAGCCATATGAGTAAGTGAGGGCATGGATGGATAGACAATAACATGGACAACAAGGAATGACCATTGGCCACTCCAAAACATGCATGAATTTGACTAGGACATCAAGCAAACATAGCATCAGGTTATAACAGATTCCAGACATAGCATCAGGGACAAACACACCAATAGCAACGAGCACTTCAAATCAGCATCTCATAACATGTTTCATAACTTAACAGCCACATACACTTTTGCAACCAAGTTTAAGATGGCAATAAGAAACCTAACATGAATGCTACAGCAACCATCATGTAGAGCATCTCACAATGAACATTTTGACATATCATTTGCTTCATTTGGATAAACATGCACCAAGTTATCACATCTCAAACATGGCATGAAAATAACAAGTTGCCGCAGTTTATAACAAGTAGCACTCTTGCAACAGAGATTAGGGCATCTAGATGAAGTCAAACAAGCATGGCACAATGGAACAAAACGTAGAGCACATCACCACGATCATTTTGACATAACATATGCACAATATGGAGAAGCACAATAAAAGATACATCCAAGCAAAGATGCCATCAGACAATAAGTTTCAGGGACTTAGTGAAAAAAACAACCTCAAGGGAAACTGGACGAGGTGCTTCCGAGACGGAGTGGTGCAGCGGGACGAAGCCGTTTGGATCGGGGGATCACGTGGATCGGAACGATCCCGTGCGGATCTGGATGGTGGCGGATCGGGTCGGGACGAGCGGATCGGGTCGGGACGAGCGGATTGGGTCGGGTCGACGGGACCCGGACCCGCTAGGGTTTGAGCCGGTGGCGGATCGGGCGGATCCGGGGAGATCCGCGGCTGCTCGGGGCGGCGGCCCTCGGCGCCGGCGGTGAGGGAGCTGCCGGCCGGCGGGGCGAGGTGGCGGAGGTGCGGTGGCGTTGGGGCCGCGGGGCGGCACAGGAGCGGTGACCGGCGGGCGGCGGCCGGCGACCGTGGCTGGAGGCGGCGGTGACGAGCCCTGGGGCTCCGGCAGTGGAGATCGGCGGCAAGGCGTGCCCGACGGCGGGGAGGCGGCACCGGCGGCGGGGAAGATCTAGGCGCGGGCGGCGGCGCTTCGGAGGTGCGGGACGAAGGGGCACGGGCCCGGCGCGGCCTGGGAGCGGGCCCGCCGTGGGCCGAGCGGGCTGCGGCGGGGCGGTGATGTGGGCGCGGGCAGCACCCAGTAAGGGGCTGCCACGTGGCGGCGTGGCGCGAGTCGGACACATCCAGCCAGCGGGGATGTGTCCGGCGGCTACGGTGGAGGAGTTGCTAGGGTTTCTACCCGAAAATGGACGTGGGGAGGCTAATATATAGGCATAGGGAGCTAGGAGACTCCAAATGGGGAGCGGTTTTTGGCCATGCGATCACGATTTGACGACCGAGATGATGGGAAGGGTTGTGCTGGGTTAGTGGGCTGTTGTGGAGGGGGTCTTGGGCCTTAAAGAAGAGGTTCTTTTAGCCCACTAGGTTTACCGTTGGAGTACCAAACGAACTCCAAATGCGACGAAACTTGACAGGCGGCCTACGCGTACCAAAACAACATCGCACGACAAGTCTCACGTCAATCCGGAAACGTTACACGGCCACACACGAAAGAAGGACTCGGGGATGCCACGGGCACGTGTGTGAGCGTCGGAACTCGAAACAGACAACAGGAAGAGACGAGTGGGACCGGGTGCAAGTGACACACGAATGCAATGCAATGCACATGACAACATGACATGGATGAAATGCACACACGCATGCGACAAAACGAAGAAACCCGAAATGAAAGAAGAGCCCAGAAAGGAATGGATGAAGTCAAAGTTCATATATTGCCATATTTGGAAAGTGTTACATCTGGGGCATTACAAACTCTCCTCTACTACGAAAAGATCTCGTCCCGAGATCTAGGACTGGAAGAAGGAAGGATACTCGGAACGAAGGTGATCTTCTCGTTCCCACGTAGCTTCTCGGTCGGTATGGTGAGACCACTTAACTTTCAAGAACTTGATTGACTTGTTGCGGGTCTTGCGCTCAGTTTCTTCAAGAATAGCAACGGGGTGCTCACGGTAAGACAAGTCTTATTGAAGATCAATCTCCTCGAACGGAATGGTGCGTTCAGGTGTCTTGAAGCTCTTGCGGAGTTGAGACACGTGAAACACATCATGAACATTTGCAAAGTTGGAGGGGAGCTCAAGTTGATAGGCTAGATCGCCTCTTTTGCCAAGGATCTTAAAAGGGCCCACATATCTAGGAGCAAGCTTTCCTTTGATACCGAATCTTTGGGTGCCTTTCATAGGAGAAACACGGAGATAGACATGGTCTCCAATGTCAAAAGCCAAATCACGATGCTTGCCGTCATAGTAGCTCTTTTGACGCGACTGAGCGGCCTTGAGATTCTCATGTATGACTTTGCACATTTCTTCGGCTTCTGTTATCAAGTCATTGCCAAGAAGTTGACGTTCACCAGTCTCTGACTAGTTGAGAGGAGTACGGCACTTTCTGCCATAGAGGATTTCAAACGGAGCTTTGTCGGCACTTGCTTGGAAACTGTTGTTGTAAGAGAACTCGGCAAATGGAAGGCAATCTTCCCACTTCATAACAAAAGAGATGACACAAGCTCTGAGCATGTCTTCGAGTATCTGGTTCACTCTTTTGACTTGACCACTAGTCTGAGGGTGAAACACAGTGCTGAAACGAATCTTAGTGCCCATGGCTGACTGAAAGGAGTCCCAGAACTTGGATGTGAACAAACTTCCATGGTCTGAGGAGATAACTTGAGCAATGCCATGTAACGACACAATTCTGGAAATGTACAACTCTGCCAGCTGAGCTGCATTGATGGATTCTTTGACTGGAAGGAAGTGAGCTACTTTTGGTTAGCTTGTCAATCACCACAAAGATAGCATCATTCCCCTTCTTGGACTTGGGAAACCCAGTGACGAAATCCATTTCAATGTGGTTGAATTTCCACTCGGGAATAGGAAGAGGTTAGAGGAGACCGGCTGGACGTTGATGCTGTGCCTTCACTCTTCTGCAGACATCACATTCATTCACGAATTGGGCAATCTCCCTTTTCATGCGAGTCCACCAGTAAGATTGCTTGAGGTCTTGGTACATCTTGGAACTTCCGGGATGAATGGAGAGGAGGGAGTCATGTGCTTCGTTCATTATGAGCTTCCTGAGATCACCCTTGGGAACCACAAGTCTGTCCTCAAAGAACAAGGTGTCTTTCTCATCAACGTGATAGCACTTGTATTTGGGAGTACCCTTTGCAATACCATGTTTCACTTTCTGCACCATAGCATCACTGAGTTGGGCCTCACGAATCTGATCTTCCAAGGTAGGAGCAACTTGAAGATTTGCAAGAAAGCCTTGCGGAACAACTTGGAGGTTGAGCTTCCTGAATGCTTCACAAATCTCAGGCTGAAACGGCTTGATAAGGAGACTATTGCAATATGCCTTTCTGCTCAAGGCATCTGCAATGACATTTGCCTTGCCAGGTGTGTATTCGATGCTTGGATCATACTCTTGGATCATTTCAACCCAACGAGTCTGGCGAAGGTTCAGGTTCGGCTGTGTGAAGATGTACTTCAAGCTCTTGTGATCGGTGAAGATGTCCACTTTTCTGCCCAACGGAAGGTGTCTCCACGTGATCAAGGCGTGTACCACTGCTGCTAGCTCGAGATCATGTGTGGGGTAGTTCTTCTCATTTGGCTTCAATTGACGAGAAGTGTATGCCACAATTTTCTTGTCTTGCATGAGAACACCACCAAGTCCTTGAAGAGAAGCATCACAGAATACTTCGTAGGGCTTGGACTCATCCGAAGGAGTAAGAACCGGAGCAGAGATGAGCTTTTCTTTGAGTGTTTTGAATGCCACATCACAATCCAGAGACCAGTTGTACTTGACATTCTTCTGCAGCAAGTTGGAGAGAGGCTTGGCAATCTTGGAGAAGTTCTCAACGAACCTTCTGCAATAGCTAGCAAGACCAAGGAAGCTTCGGAGTTGCTTGACGTTCTGAGGAGGTTCCCAGTTGACAATCGCTTCAACTTTCTTAGGGTTGACAGCAATACCCTCAGCAGAGATGATATGGCCAACATATAAGGCCTTATCGAGCCAGAATTCACATTTGGAGAACTTGGCATAGAACTTGTGTTCACGGAGTCTGTCGAGAACCAAACGGAGGTGCTTGGCATGATCCTCTTCATTCTTGGAGAATACCAAGATGTCATCCAGATAGACGAGCACAAATTCGTTGGTGTAGGGGTTGAATATGTAGTGCGTCATTCTCGAGAAGGTGGGTGGAGCATTTGCGAGGCCAAAAGACATGACTGTGTATTCATAGGAGCCGTAGCTTGTTCTGAATGCAGTCTTGTGAATATCTTCTTCACGGATACGGATCTGGTGATAACCCATCCGGAGATTGAGCTTTGAGAACACTTTTGCTCCTTTGAGCCGCTCGAACAATTCGTTGATGTTGGGGAGCGGATACTTGTTCTTTATTGTCTTCTTGTTCAATGGCTGGTAATCAACGCAAAGGCGCTCCGTGCCATCCTTCTTCTTGACAAATAAAACACCACAGCCCCAAGGAGAAGTGCTAGGCCTGATTAGACCCATACGCTCTTGTTCATCGAGTTGTCTCTTCAGCTCTTTCAACTCTTTAGGGGAAAGCTTGTACGGACGCCGACATGCTGGCTCGGTACCGGGCTTGAGTTCAATGACGAATTCAACTTGACGATGTGGAGGCATGCCTGGAAGCTCTTCAGGGAAAACATCTTCATATTCATTGACCAAAGGAATTTGAGAGATGGCATTAATCTCACCCTTGTCATTGAGAGAGAATAGCCTGATTGTGTTATCTCGAGAGGCGAAGGTAATCACGTCTTTGTTAGGATGAGTAAGCTTGACTTCCTTATTTGCACAATCAATGTGAGCATCATACTGAGAAAGCCAATCCATCCCAAGAATAAGATCAATGTCGGAGTTGCCGAGAACAACCGGAGAAACCAGAAAGCAGTAATCACCCATACGAATAGATACATCCGGAGCAAATATATTAGAATGCATTCGTCTCCCCAGAGAAATAACTGATAACTCCCTTGGCAAACTTTTGATGTCAACATTGTGCTTGGATGCAAAAGGTTGAGACATGAAAGAACATGACGCACCCGAATCAAACAACACTTTAGCAGGTTTAAGATTGACTGGAAGGTTACCAAGTATCACATCTGAAGAATTCTCTGCTTGAGCTGCATTCATCAGATTCACTCTTGCTGCCTTCGGATCATGCTTGACAATAGCAGTGCTGACAGGTGGAGGAGGCGGAAGGCGCCTTTGAGTACACTTGTTGGCATAGTGACCCTTCTTGCCACACTTGTTGCAAACCACTTCTGAGAGAGGACGGTAAAAAGGAGCACTTGACTTCGAAGCTTGAAAGTGATTCTTGGACTGATTGCTCGGGTTGGGTGGGTGGGAGAAACCACGGCCACCAGAATGCTTGTTGTTGTTGTTGGGAGGTCGGAACACTGGAGGAGGTGGAAGCCAAAACTTCTGCTGCTTTGCAATCACTTGGGAAGAAGAGGAGGAGTTGACAGCATCTCCGATTCTCTTTTTGGAAGCTTCCATCTTGAGCTGGGCTGCCTCTTGCTTAAGTGCCATGTTATAGAATTGATCAAATTCATCAGGCTCGAACAAGGTGAGAGCTAGTTGGAGTTCATCCTTCATACCACCACGGAACTGATAAATCTTGCTCTTGGCATCTGGGATGTCTTGCTTGGCATAGCGGGCAAGGTTCTGGAACTTGACATTATATTGATAAACAGACGTTGAGCCTTGCTTCAGGTTGCGAAATTGCTCACGCATACTCTCGATGACACTTGTTGGAATGTGGTGAGAGCGAAAATCTTTGCAGAAGTCAGCCCACGAGATTTCACGCCCTTCTCTGGAGTCTTTGTACTGCTGCCACCAATCAGTGGCTTGGTCCTTGAGTTGGAAGGCGGGAAACTTCACATAGTCCTCAGGTCTCACGTTACTACACTCGAAATGCTTCTTGATATCTGTTATCCAGTCTTCAGCATCTAGAGGGTCCACACAGTAACTGAATGCCTTCGGTTGGTTTGCCAGGAACTGGTTGAGTGTAGCAAAGTGAGGTTGGTTGAACAAATGGCCTTGGCCTTGGTTCCCATGAGCACCTTGATTTGCTTGAATGTTCTGCATCATTTGCATAAGCATCTGGGTGTTCTGGTTCGTCGCTTGCATAATTGCTCTCCAGGCCTCAGACGGAGGAGGAGGGGAAGGAGGACGATCAGGAACTTTTTCACCCTTTGGGTTAGCGTTGGGAACCCTTTTAGGAGCCATCCTGAATGAGATGACAACTATTAGCCATTGATTGAGAAAAATATATAAGCTGAATCAACGGCTAGAAATTGCAACATAAGTCTTCACAAGAACATTCGAACAAGATGAACGAATGTAATCCACAGTTTAATGGTACAACAATCTTCTCGAGAAGCCACTTGGGAGAACAAAAGGTAAATAAAAACAACAAGGAGCAGATAGAACAAATACAAGATAGAAGTTTTGTTCAACATATTCGTGCTGAAAGCTTATGGAACGTGTTACAAAAGGGTTTTGCAATCCCCGGATCAGCATAGCCAAGGACCCTTTAAGATGCAACTCCTGATCGGAACAACGCCCATAAAACTACTTCACTCAATGTTGAACCCTGAACTCCATATCATGCATTCGTTGGAAGAATGCCTACGAACTACTAGATGAACCCACCTATTAATTTCCGAAAGTTTCCAGTTATGCAATCAGGTGTTGGGGATACAGGGGAAGCATCACGCACTCAACTCTAATCCTACATCCAGCTGTATCCATCCTTCAACACATAACCAGTTATTTCCGGAAACCGTTTACCTCGGACCTTCGAAATGCATCTACTATACAAGCTATGGCAATACTCCCGAACTACCTCCCCGGTACTGGGTGATGTCGGGTTTATCTTGCCACTAACCGCATAGGAGAGTTTTCGATGTCGGCCGTCTTAAGTGTTCCAGAACTGCTGCGATATATTTGTGACGACAACACCTCGGAGCTCAACTCCCCGGGACACTGCCACAACCCCTAAATGATAGGAGGCATCGAGAACAATGTTCTCGTCACAAAGACATCGGAACAATCCAAACAATACTCGCGTGATCCTAAAAAAAATTGGTGAATTTTTTAGAGTAGAAGAGACAAGTAATCGTCAGGAGTCCTCACCAGAGTGAAAAGAGATGAGGAGCAAAAGAAATCCTACTCTCTGATATATATATATATATATATATATATATATATATATATATAGGACTCAAAACATTTTCAGTGTGTGCCTAGACTCAACCGTCAACGATTCGATCAATCAGTGAGGGCTTCTAGGTCAGAGAAGGCTCTGATTACCAACTTGTAATGCCCAGTATGGGATTATACCTCCTACGTGTCGAGGCACGACTTAAAGGTATAAGCCCATACTAGAATGATCTCAAGTATATTATCTTTGCACGACTCATGTAATAATAGGGATGAAATTGCAAAAGGATAGTTGGCTTACACTCCCCACGTCACACAATACATTACATAAGCAAATCATCATCCAAATAACATCACAGTCCGACTACGGACAAAGATCCAAATGAAAGATACCAAATACATAAAGCCACAAGGTCCGAATCGCCCCTAGTAGAAGCCACTACTGATCATCAGGATAGTGCACATAGTATCGACTACGTTCTTCATCGAAATCCCAGTACAGCTCGGTGCCGTCACATGTGTAGTCCACCATAGTACCTGATACGTCTCAAACGTATCTACTTTTCCAAACACTTTTGATATTGTTTTGGCCTCATTCTTGCATGATTTGGACTAAACTAACCCGGACTGACGCTGTTTTCAGCAGAGCTGCCTGTATGGTTTATTTGTGTGCAGGAAAACGGATTTTTAGGTACCTCAGAAAAATCCACGAAAAATCACAGAAAATCCACGCACCCAAAGGAACCAGGAGCCAGAAGTGGGGCCAGAGGGGGGCCAGGGGGTGCCCAGGCGCCCTGTGGGCGCGCCCCCCCTCCCTGGGCCGCGCCGGGGGGCCGCCTGGGTGGGTCCCACACCCCCTGGTGCCCTACTTTACCCCGTATTTTTACTCCCGACGGAGAATGTAATGCCCAGGATGGAGTTATACCTCCTACGTGTCGAGGCACGACTTAAAGGCATAAATCCATCCTAGAATGATCTCAAGTTTGGTAATCTTTACACATCTCATGTAAAAGAGGGGATTGTAAACATAAATAGTTGGCTTACACTCGCCACGTCACAGAATTACAATTCAAGTCTCAATCATCATACATTAAGAACATCACAACCCTCTAAGGGCAAAATCCAAATGCAAGATACCAAACTGAAATAAATAAACCACAGGCGGATCGAATCCTAGTAGGAGTCTCCACTACTGATCATCCGGGTATCGCACATAGTACCGACTACGCTCCTCGTCGTACTCCCAATCCAGCTCGGTGCCATCACCTGGATAGCTCACAGCTGGACCTGCATCTGGTGTGTGAAGTAACTGTGAGCCACAGAGGACTCAGCAATCCCGTTACCGGGTAACAAGACTATTTAAGCCTTTGGGAGAGGATAAAGGCTGAAGAAAAAGAATAAGTGTCCGCAGCAGCAACTAGCATCTAGCTTACGTGAGTGAGAGCGAGAAGAGAAGGCCTCGGCGAGAAGTGATCACGAAGTGATCCTAGCTACAAGCTCCACAAACATAACCCCTCCGTGTTCAATTCCCGAATCCCTATTCGGAAATTGACAGTCACGGAACACACGCTGGTAGTGTATTAGAAACATTGTGTCAAGTCATCTACAACCGGATATTAACAAGCTCCCATCTGCCACATAACCGCGGGCACGGCTTTCGAAAGTTCAAACCCTGCAGGGGTGTTCCAACTTGACCCATTACAAGCCCACGATCCGCGGAGTCGCAACTCCAAAGTGGGAAGACCCGAGTATCCTCGAAATCCCGTGCTCAAGACATACCGAACTAAGGTAAGGCTAATCCAGCAAATCCTCCCGGCGTGCCGACACCCTGATAGTAGCCGCGCGTATCTCGTCTCAGGCCACGACCGGATGGGACAAGCTACGGGTTTTTACCAGACCTTGAGTTTCCTCGAGGTGGCCCCGCAGGTTGCCCATTTCGGACCAACACTCATGTGGAGCACTGGCCCGGGGTTGTTGATTAAGAAAAAGGGTTTATAACTCCCTATGCAAGTTTAGTTTGTTATTAGGCAAATAGTACCAATGTTGGGACTTGCTGGAAAAGACTTAGCACTTAGCGGTTTATCGAGGGGGTCCCATACACCCCAACCGTGTTAGGAACGCATAATCAAGGAACATAACACCGGTTTATACGGTTCCTAACGGCATGAGTGGAACAAATCACCAAGCAAAAGGCTTAGCCTTCCACCCTTGCCAATATATAGATGATTTCATTTTTAAGCATTTATATAGTGTGATAAAACCCAACCAAACTTCAACATGAAGCAAGCATCTTCGATCTTCACCTGCAACTAGCAATGCTATAAGAAGGGCTGAGCGAAGCGTACTTAGCCAAGCAACGGTTTGCATAGGTAGGTTGGTTAAACATGGCAATGGTTTACATGTAGGAGGCTGACAAGAAGATCATGGGCATCGAGGCAAAACTATAGATCGAAACTACTAGCAATAGGCAAAGATAGTAATGTTATCGGGGTTCGGTCATCTTGCCTGAAGAGAAGTCGTTCGGATCGTAAGAAGGGTCCTCGTGCTCAACCTCGTTGGAAACCTCGTGCTCGTAGTCGAACTCAGACTCTGCTTCCGGCTCTAAACAAAACAATCACACCAAGCACAAACCAACAAGATGCAATGCGCACTCGAAAAAGATGAATGCATGATGGATGCACTAAGGATGCTCACGGAGCACGGAAAATATCACTCAAGCAAATCACCTCAAAACATGATAACAATCTGATATTATTAATCTACACAGAAAATCAATCAAGTTTGATATAAGATTCGCTGAAATCGGAGTTACGGGCTAAAAGTTATGCCCGAAACAAGAAATGAGTGAAAGCTGAAAATTACAGCAACATAGCAACTTCGGAGCTCAAAATAATTAAGCTACAGCACTCAAATAACATGGCAAAGGACATGAACACAAACTAGACATATACTACAGCAACTAAGTCCAAAGGTGCACCCCCAACGGAGCCACGGATCAATAGCAATGATCTTGGACATATTGAACTTGACAATAAAATTCTGGCAGCGGAATTTTATTGAAACTTTGGAGCAAAAGATAAACATGCTACAGCCACTCAAATAGACATGTGAAAACATGGATGGAAATACAACAATATATACTACAAGGAACAATCAAGATCCACTCCAAAACTATCATGCTTTGTCCTAGAACATCACACGAACATGGCATCGGAACGTTACAGATTTCAGACTTAGTGAAAAACCACTAAGTCCTAAAACAGCAATATCATCATGGCATCTAAAAGAGCATATTTAAGTCACCTCGAAACTAAACATGGCAAGTGGTAAGCACCTCATCAAAGTACACATGAAGGTGATCCCGAAACACACAAGCATGCATCATTGAGGTAAACACAACGATTGCAACGAGCTCAACAAGATGGCATTTCATAACAAGTGAAACAACCTCACAGCCACATGGCACTTTGCAACGATGATAACAAGGCAATAATAAATCTATCATGCAACCTATCACATACAACATGTAGATCATGGCAAGACGAACACGTGGACATGTCATTTGCATCATTCGGACAAACGAGCTAAAAGATATCACATGGCAAAGGTGGCATAAAAACATCACATAGCAGCAGTTTATATCATGATGCACTCTTCCAACAGCAAAACAAGCACCTAGAAGATCTCTAACATGCATGACAACAACATATAAAACGTAGAGCAAGTCTCCACGAACGTCTGGACATGCTACATGCGCGAATCGGAGCACCACACTAAAAGATCTAGCAGTTTAAAAATAGCATCAGCAACTAAATAAACTGGGACTTAGAAGGAAAAACAACCTAGATCTGAAAAGTGGAGATGGGCTCGGGGCAGACAGATCCGGCCCGAGAGGAGGCAGGGTGCGGTCGGGCCCGGGCTGCTGCTGCCGGCCCGAAGCGGCTGGAGTGGCGGCGGCCTTGGCCTGGGGCGACGGATGGGCCCGCGGTGGCGCGCGGTGCGGCGCGGCCCAGCGGCTGGAGGGAGGGAGCCCGCGGCGGCGCGGGAGGTAGCCGGCCCAGGCGGGAAGGGCGAGGCCCAGCAGCGCTGCGGCGGCCTGGGGCGGCTCGGGAGGCTGGACGGGCGGAGTCGAGGACGGCCCGCTCGGGCGGAGGAAGTGGCGAAGAGGCCCGGTCTGGCGGAGGAAGTGCGGTGATGTTGCGGGGGCAGGTGAAGTGGGGACCGGGCCTTCGGGCCGGTGCGGGACGAAGTGGCGATGGCGCGGAGGAGTTGGCGACGGGAGGCCCGGCCAGCGGCTGGATCCTGGCGAAGTGGTCCAGGCGCGGGATCGATCACCTGGCGAGGGAAACGGTCGAGGCCTCCTGGCGCGCTCGGCTCGGTGCGGCGTTGACCCTGGTCGGCGGCTCGAGGAGATGAGGAACCGGCGGCTGGTTGGATCGGTGGATCTGGCTGGTTCCCTCGGGAACTGTCCAGATGGAGAGGAAGGGATTTAGATCCAAAAATTTAGGGGAAGGGGACGAAGAAGCTAGATGCCCAAATAGACTAGGGTCTATTATATAGCAGGTAGCTAGGGTTTGGGGACTTGGGGTTGTTAGGAGCCCTCCGATCGCGATCCGACGGATCCGATCGCGGGGGTAGTCTAGAAGGGCCTAGGAGAAGATAATAGACTGCAGTAGGGGTGTTTCCGGGACACAAAGAGAAGGCACTTTGGACCCACACGAATAACTGATGAGATAGCCAACGGAGTCCAAACGAGACGAGATTTGAGAGGCGGGTTGCACACAACAAAACAACAACACACACAACAACCTCGCGGCACACCGGTAACGTTACACGCCCGAACAACAAAGTAGGCCTACGGGACGTCACGGGCACGTGAGGGAGCTCCGGAACGCGAAACGGACAACGGGAAGGAACGCGTGGAACCGGATGCAACCGACAACACAAATGCAATGCACTGCACATGTCTACATGATATGAATGAATGCCACACACTCACACAACAAAACGACGAAAACCCGAAAGACAAAGAACCCGGAATGGAAATAGATGAAGCCGGAGATATATTATATACCCAAAAGGGAAAGTATTACATCCGGGGCATTACAGAGAAACCCCATATCAGAAGTTCTTTCGCAGTTTTTCGTCGCGGAGCTGCCGCCACCCTCTGTTCTTCCTCGGGAGGGCTAATCTGGAGGCTGAATTGGCCTCCGGAGAGGGGAGATCGTCACCATCGTCATCATCATCACCACTCCATCATCCCTCCATGACTTCTCCCTCCATGTGTGAGTAATTCCCCCGCTGTAGGCGAAGGGGATGGTAGGGATTGGATGAGTTAGATCATGTAATAGTTTATCAGATCGTTGGGGGCATGTTTCCTATCATCTACTATGGTGTTTATCATCTTTGCTTCAACTTATTACTCTTAATGCTTGACACTTAGGGCCCGAGTGCCATGAGTTCAGATCTGAAGCATATGTGTTTGCATGAATATATTTGTGTTCGTGATCCTATCTATGAGTTGTTTGCACCTGTTACGGTTCGGAACCGGCGATCCAAAAAGTGACAGCTTGGGACACCAAAGGGGATGGTCCATAGTTTGAGGATTACATGTATCCATTGAGTTCATTGCTTTGTTCCGGTGCTCTTTGACAGGAGCACCTTAATATCCATAAGTTCCTTTTGGCCCCATTCGTAGCGGGATGGTAGGACAAAAGATGTTGTGCAAGTTCTTATTGCAAACACGTACAACTACC
>LR738715.1:640492741-640508400 GCA_902687465.1 Secale cereale
GATATGCGAGAAGCAAAGAAGTCTATTAAAGAGAAAGGTATTAAAGCTGAAGACGTGAAGAATCTACCCCCTATTGAGAAGCTGTGTGAGCCTACTACTCACCCTCCTATGGTAGAGGTACACTCTCTTTTAGATTTCAACGCAAGTGACATCCCTCATCGTAAGCCTCCTGATCAATGTTTAGATGAGTTTGATAATTTTATTATGAAACAGAATCATTTTAATGAGAGGATAGAAAGTCAGTTGCATGATAATTCCCTTGCTATCAACAGACTGCTTGATGTTTTAGATAGAACAGTTAATGATGTTCAATGTCTTGTGAAGCATTTTCATATGGTTCAAACTCAGCTTGATCAAATTTCTAATGTGCAAAGAGATTTGCTTGCTAACAATGCTAAACAAGATAATTTGCAGGCTTTCGGGATTAAGACCCGAGGAGGAACTAGCACTCAAGATCCTCTTTATCCAGAGGGGCATCCGAAGAGAATCGAGCAGGATTCTCAAATGCAGGAAGAAGAAATTGATGGCTCTCCAAAGAAAAAGATGAAACATAAGGAGACTGACAATTCTAATGATCCTATTGCAGATGAAGAACCAGCTATTGATCCCAACAGTGTATCTATCTCCGATGCTGAGACTGAAGACGGTGCTGAACCTGAAGGTAATAATAATGAGAAGAATGATCCGCCTGAAGTTCGAGAAGAAGAAGCACCTGACAAACGTAAGAGGTACACTAAAGAAGACTTCATCGCAAGAAAACATGGGAAGGAAAGAAAACCATGGATACAAAAACCCATGCCCTTTCCAGGTAAGTCCATCAAATCTAAAGAAGAAGAGCATTATAATAAGTTTTGTGAGTGGATTGAACCTCTTTTTCTTCAAATCCCTTTGACTGATGCTATTAAGTTACTTCCTTATTCAAAATATATGAAAGATATTGTCACTAATAAAAGAAAAGTTCCTAATGATGCAATATCTACTATGCTTGCTAACTACTCTTTCAGTCGGAAGATTCCTGAGAAGCTCGGTGATCCAGGTATACCCACCATTCCTTGCTCCATAAAGAATAATTATGTCAAAACTGCTTTATGTGATCTTGGAGCAGGAGTGAGTGTTATGCCTCTCTCTCTTTACGAGAGGCTTTGTTTAGATAAACTAATTCCTATAGATATCTCCCTTCAGATGGCTGACAAGTCAACCGCTGTTCCGATAGGTATTTGTGAGGATGTTCCCGTAGAAGTTGCTAATTGTTTAATTCTTACTGATTTTGTTGTGCTTGACATGCCCGAGGATGGGAGCATGTCCATTATTCTTGGTAGACCTTTCCTTAACACCGCATGTGCTATTATTGATTGCAATAAAGGGAAGGTTACCTTCCATGTGAATGATAAAGAACACACAGTATATTTTCCGAAGAAGACCGACAGGAGGCATGCCCTCAACTCTATAGAGAATATCGAGACCGTGAAAATTGGAGAATGGGATTGTCCACTACATGTGCCTCACAAATACAAAACTATCATGGTAGGGACAATGTCCATCAAGGTAAAGGTTCAGTGATTACTTCGTGAGAGGTGAGACTTTTTGCTCTATATATCGCATGTTTGTTGGTAAGACTTGATCAACCTTATTAACAAATATGTTTTATATGGATAAAAAGTTGAGCTTGTTATATTTTCACTTGTTTTTAGTTTTGTCCTACTTGCTGTACCAAGTATTTATGTTTTTGAAGCTTCATAATACTACTAACTGCTTCAAGTTTTCAGAGAGTTTCGCAGCTTTTTGAACTTCGAAAAAAATTCAACAGTGAAGTTTTCAGAAAAATTCCAGAAAAATTATAATAAAAATTTCCACGACGGGAGAGACCCAGAAAGTCCTGGGGTCAGCCAGGGGGGGCCACCAGTGGCCCAGGCGGCCAGCTGGCGCGGCCCAGCTCCTGGCCGCGCCCATAGGGCGCCTGGAGCCCACGGGACCCCCCTCCAGGTATGTCTTCTTCCTCCCTCTCTCTCTCTCTTTCTCCAAAAACACGAGTTCTGCTTTTGTTCTTGTGTTCTTGCTGTTCTTGGAGGCGATTCTTCGATCTCTCTCTACAGCCCATCATTTGAGCTGAAATTTTGAGCAAATACTCTCTGGTATGTGACTCCTCCACCCCTCCAATTAGATTTTTGATTGGTGGCCTCATTTGTGAGTATTTAGTAGTTCTTGGTGCTGTAGAGATGAGTTGCATGCATGTGTAGAAAGTTATTTTCCAAGTTTTGATGCAAGTTTATGCCTTGGGCAAGTGAGTTGAGTAGTTTGCCTTAGCTCACTTTGTTTTAATCCTCGTTTTTGTAAATTGTAAAAAAATTCAGAAATGAGTTTGTTAGGAAGGGCAAAAGGGTGGCTTGAGAAGAGGAGGCCCGCACACTCTGATCGAGTTACTAGAGCCGCAGCTTCACCATCGACTGCTAGGGTGAGCTATAATGAAGATCATGTGCCCCTGGAGTTGTTGGAAGAAACAAGTCCAGCACGTGCGATGACGTTTCCATGTGATGAATTCATGGAAGCTGCGGGAATCAAGGATGAGTTTTATAATCTTTGTGCTAATGCAGGTTTCACACGACTCGTCACGAGCCGTGTTACTCAGTATCAAAAACTCACCTCCAGTTTCATTAACAGTTTTAGATATAATCCTGATTCAGGTGCTATTGAGTTTAAAATTTATAATGATCTTATCACCATGACTTTGGGAAATTTTTGTGAAATAATAGGTGTGCCGAACGTTGGGAGGATGGCTAGGATGGCCACTCAGCCCTCCGAGCTGAAAACCGTCATCAACTCCCTCTGCAGCATGGGTACGAGGGATATTCATCGGTCGAAGATCTCCAGCATCTTATTTCCTCACCTCAGGTATTTTGCATATTATATTGTTAGAGGGGTGTTAGCTCGTGACAACACGACCAGCATTTCTGCTCCGGATATTGCTATCCTGGCAGCAGCCCTCTCAGGGAGGTCTGATTATAATCTGGGTACCTTAATTGCTCGACGCCTTGCTATGAACGGTAACAAGGGGGACTTATATGGTGGCATTTACGCCACACTTATCTTAGAGCATCTTGGAGGCACCCCACACCCTGATGATACTCCTTTTACATTTTTTAAGCTTTGATCTTGCTGCTATGAAAAGGCATAAGTTTGTTACCATGGGTTCTGAGCTCGATAATCTTATTTATATCTTGTGTTTCGGAAGTGCCACGGAACGCGAGATCCGTCTACCTGCACCTCTTTTGTTTGATTTTTCTCGCAGGAACGGATGGTCTTTTGATGTTGTTCAGTTCGATGAGTTCATGGTCCAGCATCAGTTTCATAACCCCATGGAGGGGGTTGTGCCCGACGAGGAGAGGCACGGTGAGATACCACATTTTCAGGAAGAGACCGCCACCGAGTTTGGGGAAGGGTCTTCCTCTGTTTGGCGTTCGGAACCTTCCTCGTGGGAGACTCCGAGGAGTTCGGTGTACGCACCAGCATCCTTCTACGACCCGTGGACTCACCACCATACCCCTGGAGCAGGAGACTCTTGGGGGCAGTAGCTGCTACCAACTTAGGCCAAAAGCCTAAGCTTGGGGGAGTACGTGCCCTTCTCACCTTTCCATTGTATTATCCGTTTTATTCGCTTTGATCTTTTCGAAGCTTTAGCCCATTCTTCTTTATTTCTCTCTTTGCAAAAACAACAAAAAGATTTTTTCTTTCTTTTGCTTTTATTCAACCTTTGAAAAACCCCAAAAAGATTTCCTTTCTCTCTTTAGTTTGCTTTGTTTTCAGAGATCAGCTCGAGTCCGTGATGTCATTTGATTATAGTTCCTACGTTCGATCATGCAAGTGACAAGCAGTAATGACGAAGATCGACTAAAGGGAAGCAACAGGGAAGACCGGTATGAACTCTTATTGTTTCTACTTTTGTACATATGCCTGTACTTATGATCTAGAGACCAGCTTGTAGCGACATAGTGCTATGTTTACAATGCTCTTCCAGTGGTTCATGCTTTCCTTGTGGCTAGTCCCGAATAACTAGAGTATATAATGTGTTATTGAAATGATCTACATGCATTGCACTGTTCATAGTCTGGTATACTAAGGTGGTATTTCCCTTTAGAGAATTTTTGGATTGACTTGGCACATGCTTACACATGTTTAAGACTAAAAAGTCTACTTTGCCTTGATGATCTTTGAGTTTTAGAATAGTTATATCACTTTCATGCCCGATTCAATGTTGCTTTGTCGCTCTGCATGATTATGACCGTTATTGCTCTCTAGTTGGTCGCTTCCCAGTCTTTTGCTAAACCTCCACCTATACTAAGCGGACTGACTGCTTGTGCATCCAAAATCCTTAAAACCAGTTATGCCATATGAGTCCATTATACCTTCCTATACATGGTATTTACCTGCCATTCCTAACGAAGACTTTCATGTACCATCTCGAAACTAATCAAAAGCATTTCTCTTTTGTGCCTATGTTTTAGCTCATGAGGAAGTAGTAGTTAATTCATGATTTTTTTAAGTTGGACAAGTTTCACCCCTGGATTGTATATCTAATGTGCAAACCCCTAATACGAAAGGAACTGGCATTGAGTGCGCCCGGCTCAAAAAGATAATATAACAAACAAACCCTCCTTCACGCTTTGTTCATGAGAAATCAGAAAACTTTGGCAGTGATAAACAAAGGAGATTAAGAGGATGTGATCGTCCTCATGCGGGAGCCGTTCCTCGAGACTTGTCCACTTAAAGAGTGATTGAGTTATCTGCTAGCATTCGTTGACGAAATATGCACTTCTCAAAATATGTTTACTTCTGTTTTTAAAACCAAGAGCTCTGGTACATGTTTAGTTTTTGTTTCCGACCACGGGTTTTCAACCTTGCCAATAAAAGCCACGGTTCGAGAGTCTCACCTTCTTTCTTCAAAGTACCGACTAGGAGAGCATAATTGTCATTCTGAGTGTAATGTGCATTGTCCCAAAGTATTACATTGTCTTCTGCATACTTGTGATATGATTTATTCTGAAATTCTTAGTTCTAGTCTCCTTTAAAACTCTGAAGGAGTCTCTGCATTTATGTTTTGCTTCACTCATGGAGGCTAGCGAGATACCACCCTAATATGCTCAAGCTATGTGTAATGTAATCTTGTCTTGATTTTCAGTAATAGATTATTTACTTTTAAGTATTTGTGACTGGTCACTTGAAAGAAGGATTGCTCTTTGCATTGTCCTCATAAGTATTGTTTCAATACTTGCTAAACTCTTTTCGTAGTACATGCTTATATACATCTAATGAAGCAAAAGAGTTTGTCAAAGTTTTCTTTGTCGCGTCCAGTTCGTTGAACTGAATTGCTTGAGGACAAGCAATATGCTAAGCTTGGGGGAGTTGATACGTCTCAAACGTATCTACTTTTCCAAACACTTTTGATATTATTTTGGCCTCATTCTTGCATAATTTGGACTAAACTAACCCGGACTGACGCTGTTTTCAGCAGAGCTGCCTGTATGGTTTATTTGTGTGCAGGAAAACGGATTTTTAGGTACCTCAGAAAAATCCACGAAAAATCACAGAAAATCCACGCACCCGAAGGAACCAGGAGCCAGAAGTGGGGCCAGAGGGGGGCCAGGGGGTGCCCAGGCGCCCTGTGGGCGCCCCCCCCTGGGCCGCGTCGGGGGCCGCCTGGGTGGGTCCCACACCCCCTGGTGCCCTACTTTACCCCGTATTTTTACTCCCGACGGAGAAACCCCAGATCAGAAGTTCTTTCGCAGTTTTCCGTCGCGGAGCCGCCGCCACCCTCTGTTCTTCCTCGGGAGGGCTAATCTGGAGGCTGAATTGGCCTCCGGAGAGGGGAGATCGTCGCCATCGTCATCATCATCACCACTCCATCATCCCTCCATGACTTCTCCCTCCATGTGTGAGTAATTCCCCCGCTGTAGGCGAAGGGGATGGTAGGGATTGGATGAGTTAGATCATGTAATAGTTTATCAGATCGTTGGGGGCATGTTGCCTATCATCTACTATGGTGTTTATCATCTTTGCTTCAACTTATTACTCTTAATGCTTGACACTTAGGGCCCGAGTGCCATGATTTCAGATCTGAACCATATGTGTTTGCATGAATATATTTGTGTTCGTGATCCTATCTATGAGTTGTTTGCACCTGTTACGGTTCGGACCGGCGATCCCAAAAGTGACAGTTTGGGACACCAAAGGGGATGGTCCGTAGTTTGAGGATTACATGTATCCATTGAGTTCATTGCTTTGTTCCGGTGCTCTTTGACAGGAGCACCTTAATATCCATAAGTTCCTTTTGGCCCCGGTCATAACGGGATGGTAGGACAAAAGATGTTGTGCAAGTTCTTATTGCAAGCACGTACAACTACCTACGGGATACATGCCTAATGTTTGATATTTGCCTAGATGCTCATTACTTTTCCGTGTGCCATGCCCCAAGTTAGAATCTATCTCATCCATGCAGCGCCCAACCATCCATCTCCCTAGCCTACAGTGTTTTAAACCCTGCTTGTCACTAGTTGCTACTTTTGCCATTTACCTTCACTATTTACTTTTTGCTGTTTACTTTTACTATCACTATCATATCACTGTTACCACTTATCTTTTGTTGCAAGTAAGTATATTTCAGGTGCGGTTGAATTGACAACTCAACTGTCAAAGCTTATAAATACTCTTTGGCTCCCCGTGTGTCGAATCAATAAATTGGGTTATTCTTACCCGCGAAGACTATCTCGATCCCTTACGGTTGAGGGTTATCAGTACCTGCATCTGGTGTTGTGTAGAATCTGTGAGCCACGGAGGACTCAGCAATCCCGTTCCCGGGTAACAACACTATCTAAGCCTTGGGTGTGGATCAAGGCTGAAGAAATAAAGGTTGCACCTGCACTAGCACTAGCTTACGTGTTAAGAGCGAGAAGAGAAGTGCCACGAGCGTCAAAGTGATCACGAAGTGATCCTATCTAAGCACGTCAATCATAACCCCGCCGTGTTCACTTCCCGAACCCCTTTCGGAAAATGACTGTCACGGTTACTCACGCTGGTAGTGTGTTCTGATCATGGTGTCAAGTTTTCTACAACCGGATAATAACAAATTCCCATCTGCCACATAACCACGGGCACGGCTTTCGAAAGTTCAAAACCCTGCAGGGGTGTCCCAACTTAGCCCATTACAAGCTCAAGATCTGCGGAGTCGCAACTCCAAGGTGGGAAGACCCGAGTATTCTCGGAATCCCGTGCTCAAGATATTCCGACTAAGGTAAAACTAATCGAACAAATCCTCCCGGCATGCCGACACCCTGACAGTAGCCGCGCGTATCTAGTCTCAGGCCACGACCGGATGGGTGATGCTACAGGTTATACCAGATACCTCAGGTGTCCCCAAGGCGGCCCTGCAGGACCCCCAGTTTGGACCAACACTCATGTGGAGCACTGGCCCAGGGTTATTAATTAAGATCACAGGATAGCTAGTCCCTATGAAAGTTTTAGTTATTAGGCAAATGGAGTACCAATGTTGGGACTCGCTGGAAAAGCTTTAGCGCTAAGCGGGTTATCAAGGGGGCCCATAAACCCCAACCTTGTTAGGGACGCATAATCAAGGAACATAACACCGGTTTATACGGTTCCTAGGGCGGCAAGAGTGGAACAAAACACCAAGCAAGAGGCTTAGCCTTCCACCCATTACCAATATATAAATGATTTAGTTTAACAGTTTATATAGTGTGATATCCCAACAATAACTTCAACATGAAGCAAGAATCTTCAAATCTTCTCCTGCAACTAGCAATGCTATAAGAGGGGCTGAGCGAAGCTTACGTAGCCAAACAAAGGTTTGCTAGGTTGGGTGGTTAGACAGATTTATGGTTACAATAGGAGGCTGACAAACAAACATGGGCATCGAGGCAATGAGCTAAAGAGCGAGACTTCTAGCAATAGGCAAAGATAGTAATGATATCTGAGTCAGGTCATCTTGCCTGTCGAGTCGTCGATGGGATCGTAAGACGGCTCCATGTACTCAACCTCGGTAGTAACCTCGTTCTCGTTCTCGGTTTCGGCTTCCGGCTCTACTCAATCACAAGAACACAACGAGGCACAAAATCAAACAAGGTGCAATGCACAATCAACATGATGCAAGTATGATGCATTTATGATGCAATACATGTCAAGGGATGAAGCACACAAGAACAACACAAGACAACAAGTTTAAATAAGGCCGGAATCCACATATAGCAAATCCGGTAAGTCATCATATGCATAAGTTGAAAATTGGTCCAGATCTGAACA
Source organism: Secale cereale (assembly GCA_902687465.1). Classification (NCBI taxonomy): domain Eukaryota; kingdom Viridiplantae; phylum Streptophyta; class Magnoliopsida; order Poales; family Poaceae; genus Secale; species Secale cereale. Next base: position 640,501,049 of record LR738715.1, read on the forward strand.
AACCTTAAGTTAAAGTTGTTAAACAGCAAGTTAACATGCACCATGATGATCTACATGAAATTCTAGTCAAGTTTCATATAAATATTGTTTAATTCGGAGCTACGGTCTAGAAGATATGAGCAAAACAAGACAAGCATGGCAACGGTGCAAGATGCACTCAAACGTCAAGCAAACACACTCCAAACATGTTAACAATATGATATTATGATTCTACATGCAAAAACACACAAGTTTCATATAGGGCACGCTCAAAACGGAGCAACTGTTCAACACATACACACGAAACAAGATTCAATGCAAAGCTGAAATTAATAGCCACATAGCAACTTTGGAGCAAGAAATATATACTCTACAGCACTCAAACATGGTGACAAGAAGCATGGAAATGAAGTAGACATATACTACAGCAAACAACTCCATTGGAGCAACTCCATAGGAGGCATGGATCAATAGCAACAAGCTACACCATTTTGATCATGACGTTAAAAACCTGACAGTTATAATTTATAGCAACTTGGGAGCAAGAAATAAATAAGCTACAGCAAGCCATATGAGTAAGTGAGGGCATGGATGGATAGACAATAACATGGACAACAAGGAATGACCATTGGCCACTCCAATACATACATGAATTTGACTAGGACATCAAGCAAACATAGCATCAGGTTATAACAGATTCCCGACTTAGCAGAAATTTCACTAAGTATAAAATAGTTATGTTGTCATGGCATGTTTACAAGCATGTTTAAGTCACCTCAAGGCATATCATGGAAAATGGTTTGCACCACAGCAAAGACCACATGATGGAGATTCTAAAACATATTGGCATGTGACATGGGGACAAACACACCAATAGCAACGAGCACTTCAAATCAGCATCTCATAACATGTTTCATAACTTAACAACCACATGCACTTTTGCAACCAATTTTAACATGGCAATAAGAAACCTAACATGAATGCTACAGCAACCATCATGTAGAGCATCTCACAATGAACATTTTGACATATCATTTGCTTCATTTGGATAAACATGCACCAAGTTATCACATCTCAAACATGGAATGAAAATAACAAGTTGCAGCAGTTTATAACAAGTAGCACTCTTGCAACAGAGATTAGGGCATCTAGATGAAGTCAAACAAGCATGGCACAATGGAACAAAACGTAGAGCACATCACCACGATCATTTTGACATAACATATGCACAATATGGACAAGCACAATAAAAGATACAGCCATGCAAAGATGCCATCAGACAATAAGTTTCACAGACTTAGTGAAAAAAAAAACCTCAAGGGAAACTGGGCGAGGTGGTTCCGAGACGGAGCGGTGCAGTGGGATGAAGCCGTTTGGATCGGGGGATCTCGCGGATCGGAACGATCCCGTGCGGATCTGGACGGTGGCGGATCGGGTCGGGACGAGCGGATCGGGTCGGGTCGACGGGACCCGGACACGCTAGGGTTTGAGCCGACGGTGGATCGGGCGGATCCGGGGAAATCCGTGGCTGCTCGGGGCGGCGGCCCTCGGCGCCGGCGGTGAGGGAGCTGTCGGCCGGCGGGGCGAGGTGGCGGAGGTGCGGTGGCGCCGGGCCGCGGGGCGGCGCAGGAGCGCTGACCGGCGGCCGGCGACCGTGGCTGGAGGCGGCAGCGACGAGCCCTGGGGTTCCGGCGGCGGAGATCGGCGGTGAGGCGTGCCCGGCGGCGGGGAAGCGGCACCGGCGGCGGGGAAGATCGAGGCGCGGGCAGTGGCGCTTCGGAGGTGCGCGGCCTGGGAGCGGGCCCGTCGTGGGCCGAGCGGGCTGCGGCGGGGCGGTGATGTGGGCGCGGGCGGCGCCCAGTAAGGGGCTGCCACGTGGCGGCGGGGCATGAGTCGGACACGTCCGGCCGGCGGGGATGTGTTCGGCGGCTGCGGTGGAGGAGTTGCTAGGGTTTCTACCCGGAAATGGACGTGGGGAGGCTAATATATAGGCATAGGGAGCTAGGAGACTCTAAATGGGGAGCGGTTTTCGGCCACGCGATCACGATTCGATGACCGAGATAATGGGAAGGGTTGTGCTGGGTTAGTGGGCTGTGTGGAGGGGTTCTTGGGCCTTAAAGAAGAGGTTCTTTTAGCCCACTAGGTTAACCGTTAGAGTACCAAACGAACTCCAAACGCGACGAAACTTGACCGGCGGCCTACGCGTACCAAAACAACATCGCACGACAAGTCTCACGTCAATCCGGAAACGTTACACGGCCACACACGAAAGAAGGACTCGGGGATGCCACGGGCACGTGTGTGAGCGTCGGAACTCGAAACGGACAACGGGAAGAGACGAGTGGGACCGGGTGCAAGTGACACACGAATGCAATGCAATGCACATGACAACATGACATGGATGAAATGCACACACGCTCGCGACAAAACGAAGAAACCCGAAATGAAAGAAGAGCCCAGAAAGGAATGGATGAAGTCAAAGTTCATATATTGCCATATTTGGAAAGTGTTACATCTGGGGCATTACACCATGACTTGTCTCTGCGCCTCGCGATGAGTCGCGCCTGACGTTGTCTTGTCAACATGGATCAAGAGCCCATTTGGTTTTTCCCATCATGATGAGGGCGCATGGATTCCTGTGCCCATGTCTGGAGGCATAGTAACTGCATATGACGTGGGATGCGTGTCACGCCATGATTCCTGGATTTCCGTAGTTTATTGTGGTTGCCATAAGAAAGGTGGTAGAGGGGTAAGATTCCCCACTCTACTCCATCTTCTTCCTCATATTTCCACCGAGCCCTTAGTTCTTCATTTCCTCCATTGTGACTTATATGATCCTCACGCCCCTAGATTCCTTTGCCAAGCTAGAGAGAATGCCGAAGTCGAAGACCGGCTCACCCTACGGTTGTGGAAGTGGTGCCGCTCAGGCGACCAAGGATGCCGAGCGAAAGCGAAAGAGGGAAACTGCCACCGTAGACGAGCCACGGAAGATAGCCAATGACACCACGGGTAAGTGGTTTCCTTTTACTTCCTCAAACGTGGAGGTTAGGAGGCTGAAGGCGGAGACATCATTCCCTTCGACACCGAGATATCGGATTCCTCCAGCCGGAGAAGTTCCTCCGGCGCATGCTCCATTCTGATTACTTCGTCTGCGGGCTTGACTTCTCTTGCATCCTTTTCTTCTTTCGTTGCCAACTCCATCACTTGAATCCCGCCAGAATCCTTCATATCGCCAATTTCATCACCTTTTGTGAGTGTTATCTGAGGACCGCCCCTCACTTTGAAGGGCCAGCCCTAGGGGGGCAGCAGGGATCATGTCGTGTCGTTATTATTATTACGAGGCACTCTCCGTAATTTCCTATTCTCCGTTCCATGGTTTCAAACCCCAGATGCCAAGTCGCACATGGCAGACTGGTCTCCTGGCGCTGAACGCAACGACGATGCAGCACGCACATCGCCTAGCCCTTGAAATCTGACACTGATGGAGTGGGGCACACATACATTGCCGAGCGCCTGCCACCAGACAACCCCATCGCATCATCGCCGAGTGTACAACCACTGACGCACATATAATCGCCAAGCGTATATCATACTGCGATTTTCTTTCAATTTTCAGTAAAACTTCGTGCTAGAGGAAGAAATAGTTTAATAAAAGTGGTAGCCAAGAAGGAATTCATTGGAAGGATTTTCATGTTAAATATTTGTTTGTTTTAATTGATCACTTCTTTGAAGAAAGGATTTAAAAAACTCATGTTGTTTAAAGATTTATTCGGATTTACGTAATGTATCTGTGATTGGTGCATAAGCTAAAATGTCAGGCCCAAGATGCGATTATATCCCGATCACGTGACTCATACGTGATTGGGGCACAACCGCATCTCAGGCGCTTAGCAAGATGGATATCATTACATCGTACCATTACATACATACATGGGGATACAACGGTACATACAAGTCACATGAATACAATAACATCAATACAAAGCATCCGACTACGGATGCAAACATGAAAAGTGCAACGACATCCATCTGCTATCCCAGGCTGCCGACCAGGAACCTAACCCAAGACTGAAGAAGAAGAAGAAGAAGAAGAAGAAGAAGAAGAAGAAGAAGAAGAAGAAGAAGAAGAAGAAGAAGAAGAAGAAGAAGAAGAAGAAGAAGCCTGCACCTGCAACTGTTGTTGTAGTATATGTGAGCCAAAGCTTAATGGGTAGGAAGAGGTTAAGTGGTGAGGTTGCAGGAGCGGCTAAGCAATATATGGTGGCTAACTTACGAGTACAAGAATAAGATGAGCATCTACGCAAATGGTCGCAACTAGTAGTGATCGCTAAAGATCCTGAACTACCTACGAGTCAAACATAACCCCACCGTGTTCTCTTCTCAAAGTGAAAAGAGACAGTCACGGTTACTCACACAGTTGTGTGTTTTATTTCGGATCCTCTGTCAAGTTTTCTACAACCGGACATTGACAAATTCCAATCTGCCAAATAACCGCGGGCACGGCTTTCGAAAGATCATAACCCTGCAGGGGTGTCCCAACTTAGCCCATCACAAGCTCTCACGAGCAGCATAAGTAATAATAATATTACCCCTTTATCTTAGGGAAGGCCCGATTAGACTCGGAATTCCCGGTGCACAAGACATTTCGACAATGGTAAAACAAGTCCAGTAAGACCTCCCGGCGTGCCGACACCCTGATAGTAGCCGCGCGTATCTCGTCTCAGGCCACGTTTAATCCCATTCCGAGAACATTTTTCGGCCACTCATAAAATAAATATTCGAAGGTGTCGCGGGTGCGTGCAAGTGTGTGTGGGCTCAGAACGGACAACGGAAAGGACGAGGGGAACCCAAACGGATGCAAGTTTTGAAAACATGAGGATGCAATACACACGATGATAAGGCAAGGATGCAAGTTTCAGAAAGAAGGAAGATTGTAACACATCTTGGTGAAGCATCCTTCGTGTTGCTACTCATATAGTTGATCAAGTAGTTAACAAATTTACCTTCTCAGATGTTTCAAAACCCATTATAATTATGAACCCATTATTTTAGCATTTGACATATTCAGATCAGCTAGAACGTCAATCAGGTATTTAAATCCTATAAGGCCCAAATACATAATGAAAATGTAAAATTAATTAAAGAATGATCCGAAGAATCCCGGCTGTTCACCGTGCCAACCATCATTGTCGGTAGCTCATCTACTACTTGAGTAAATTGCAGAAAATCACCACCTTAAAGACTCGGTTAGCAGAATACACTACGCTACAATTTTTTTCTTCAGAAAACACCATATCTAGCATAATCTTTTTGCAGATAACACTGATCGATGGATTAGGGTCGGTCGAACATGTTTACGACAGTTGGGGCCTGCCAGTCAGGTTGATGTGACACCGCTTAGCACCTCGCTTGTAACGGCAACGTCTGGGCACGTTATAATCATGTGTGACTCTGTGGGGTCCACCTGTCATTGGAAGATTGGAAGAAAAAAGGAAAGAGAAAATGATATGTGGACGTGGACATGTGGTTCGTGCTCTGTTCCTCACCCGTGAACTCGAACCTGGGCTCCGGGCCGCACGCAGGTTCATGGCGCCCGAGGAGCACCATAGCCCGTACCACTGCTTCGAGAGCGCGCTTGTGGACGGGGATGCGGCCTCACTGAGTGCGGTGAAGTGGAGCACGACGCCAGATCCGAGTGGCCTCGGCCTCTCCCCCCTGCCTGGCGCCAGATCTGGGCGGGCCATCCCCATCCGGGCCGGCGGAAGAAGCAGACACGGCAGCCGTCGCACGCGTTAGCCAGGCGCTGGAGGTTGAGGATGATGCAGTGGCGGAGGGATCGACGCCGCCGCCGTTGTTGCTCCCGGACGACATGCTGGAGATGGCGCAGAGGCGGCTGCCGCTCGCTTCGTTCTCCGTGACTGCGGGTGGGCACCGGCGGCCTTCTCCCAGAGCCCATCCAAGAGCACGAGTGAGGCGGCGGGCTCATCCATCCTAGTTAAAAAATGAGACCCATCTGTCATAAACTCACTTAACAGAGTCAATCCGTCGGTTAGTGGTTTTTCAAGAAAATTGCACAAGACTTGGTGTTTTCTGTCAAAAAAATATAGTGTAATGATTTCTGCTAAACTAGCCTTTAAAGTGATGGTTTTCTTTACTCCGACTACTCCCGTGGTGGTGGCGCAGAGGACATCGCCTATCTCCCGTGTGACGCCTTCATCTTGTCAATTTTTTTTTTGAAACGGAGGCAAAAGCTTTGTTTCATCTCATTAATAAAGAAGAGGGTAACAAGGTCTCAAGGGGGTCATTATTCCTCGACAAATGAAAAACAAAAGCTTACTCTCACGACATCAAATATCCCATGTGTTTTGCCCTGACCAGAACCCAATTTCTAGACTCTGCCTTGATACGATCGACCACAACGGTTGACATCATGGATTTCTTTTGGAATACCCTCGCATTCCTCTCGTTCCATATCTCCCATGATACAAGCATTAGAAGAGAGGACATGGACTTCCTCCTGTGACCTCGTCCAAGGATGGTCTTCTCCCACCATTGCTTGACCGTGGGGATCCCAGCCCAGGCGGCGGCATCCAACTCCGAAACGTCGAGCCAACACTTAACCGCATTCCAAATGCGTGTGGAGAACCTGCAATGCAAGAGGAAGTGCGCCGCCGTCTAAGGCTTACAATTTTGCCATCCTCTCCTCCGAAGCCGATCCGTCGTCCAAACCCGATTCGTGATGACAAGCCACCCAAAGAATTTACACTTGGGAGGCCCCCAATTACTCCAAACGACCCATGTCATGTTAGAGGCCACAGTCCATAAAAAACAAAAAAGAACAAAAATCAAACTTTTATTGCGCCTTGTAGGCCAATGACGAAGTGTAAACTCCATCAGCCGTGAGGTTCCAAACTATGTCATCAGCCATGTCATCATGTAGCTGTATGTGCCGAATCATCTCCCAAAGTGCGCAAAATTGCTCAATTCCTGAGGAGTGCCGAGGTAATATCTACATTTCGGATGTGGTTGTTTCTTGCTCTGATCGGTGTGCTTACGAATCGGTTCTGTATGTGGGCATTTTGTGAGGGTGCTTTTCTCCTTGGCATTCACCACTGTGTTTTCTGCGAGGCTGTTTGGTTTGTTGTTGTCACGCCGCTACTGCCGGTTTTTCACCGACAACAGCGGATTGGGTGATGCACCTGGTTCATTGTAGCCGCTCTGCTGAAGCGTTTCGTGGTTTGCGTCATTGAATTGGGCTTGGGTTTTCGGTGTCACGGCGGTTGCGATATGGCGTGAGCGGAGTTTGTGGCTTCACCGCCAGTTGCTTTACAATTAAAAATAAATAAATGAGACCATCCAGGATTAGTCCTTGA
>LR738715.1:640508410-640540251 GCA_902687465.1 Secale cereale
AGGAGTGCCGAGGTAATATCTACATTTCGGATGTGGTTGTTTCTTGCTCTGATCGGTGTGCTTACGAATCGGTTCTGTATGTGGGCATTTTGTGAGGGTGCTTTTCTCCTTGGCATTCACCACTGTGTTTTCTGCGAGGCTGTTTGGTTTGTTGTTGTCACGCCGCTACTGCCGGTTTTTCACCGACAACAACGGATTGGGTGATGCACCTGGTTCATTGTAGCCGCTCTGCTGAAGCGTTTCGTGGTTTGCGTCATTGAATTGGGCTTGGGTTTTCGGTGTCACGGCGGTTGCGATATGGCGTGAGCGGAGTTTGTGGCTTCACCGCCAGTTGCTTTACAATTAAAAATAAATAAATGAGACCATCCAGGATTAGTCCTTGAATTGAGTGGCTCTACAATTTTACTTGCTCCAAACATCGTAGAGGTGTACAACACTCCAAGGTTCCACGTGTTCGGTTTTCAGTATAATCTCCTATCATTTTGCACACTACAGTATCTAAAGATTTTTCTTAGAGTAATCACCATCATGTGTATTTGAGTAAGAATGTCTAGCTGGTTTGTATCCGATCAAGGGCTTATGTGTACAATCCTTCAGAGTATTCAATTGTTGGTGTTTATTGTGATTTCCTATTACAAAAAATCCTATACATTTTTAAGGTATATGAAAATATAAACTCTAAAGAGTAGTGTAGACACACATGAAAAGCGCAACCATATATAGTAGTTATTTTTGAAAAGTTAGAAAGTAAAGGTTCGACTAGAGGAGGTATCGGCAGAGGATGGGGCATTGACCCGTTGGCTGCGCAACCGAGGTAGGTACCAGCCCACCCAAGTTTGAGCCCGACTCGGACGCGCGGTGCTCGCGGAGTTTCTCCTATAAAAGTGTGCCAACGAGGATTAGCCCTTGCGTTGGTCTCATTTTTTTACGAAATTGTAGAACAACATCTCCAGTAAGAAGTTAATGTACAGAGAGAAGAAGAAAAGCCCGACCGTAATACATATGTCATCCTTGAGCTTTTGGAGACCAAGGTAACAGAGGCAGACAATGACATGCTATGTGCTCCGTTTACTAATGAGGAAATTTCATATGCCCTGTTTCAAATAGGACCGTTGAAGGCACCAGGTCCAGATGGCTTTCCCGCCGGATTCTTTCAGCGTAATTGGGGTACTTTTAAGGCTAGTGTTATTGCTTCAGTCAGGGAATTTTTTTAGGACATGGATTATGTCTGAAGGGGTGAATTCTACCTCAATTGTTCTTATTCCTAAAATCCCTAACCCCATTGGTTTGATTGATTACAAGCCGAAGTTATTTCTAAATGTGTTGTCAATCATTTACGCCAAGAGAGAGAACGTACCAGCCACAAGGGGCTGGTGTACCCCCCCCCCATACCAGGCTGGCCTAGGAGGGGAGCTCATATAGGGCGCATAAGGCGCCGGGAACGCAGCGAGCGCGAACCCCCCCCCACTCCCCATTCGCGCCCATATGGGCCGGCCCATGTCGGGCTGGGACGCTGCCTGTTTTTTTCTTTACCTTTTTTTTCTCAGTAATCCGGGAAATAAAAAAGTTCTAAATTTCAGAATTTTTTTCTAATTTTAAATAAACAATCATGATTCCAAAAAAATGCTTGGGTATTCAAAAAATTTGTAAGAAACTGTTCATAAATTTAAAAATGTTCATGATTTCAAATAATGTTCATGAATTCTAAAAATGTTCACAAATTTGTATACAATGTTCATGATTTCAAAAACGTATTCATGTATTAAAGAAATGTTCATGATTCAAAAAAAATGTTCATGATTTCAAAAAATGTTCATGAATTCAATTTTTTTTCATGATTTAAGAGAATGTTCAACATTTTGAAATAATGTTCGTTTGTTTTGAAAAATGTTCACAATTTTGAAAAAATGTTCATGAATGCTCACAATTATAGAAAAATGTTCACGGTTTTAGAAAAATGTTCATGATTTAGGAAAAGATGTTCACGATTTAAAAAAAATTGGTGAGTTTTAAAATCTTCATGATTTCAAGAATGTTCACGATTTCAGAAAAAAAATCATGATTAGATAGAAATTTTAACGACTTTGCAAAAAGCAAAACCTATTTTTTTTTAAAAAATCACGTATTTAAAAATGTTCATCATTACAAAAATCACCTATTTGAAAGTTTTTTGCAAATTGAAAACCAAGAATAAGAATGATAATAAAAAAAGAAGAATAAAGAAAAAACTAAAAGAAAATAGTAAAAGGATTAAAAAAGAAAAATTGAGAAAAGAAAAGAAAGAAAAAACGAAAGAAAAAATAAAACAAAAACAGAAAACCCGGTTCATGGAAGGTTCTAGAACCTTCCCAAACCGGTTGGGGTGAAACCCCATATGGGCTGGCCCACAGAACAGCAGCGGGCGAGGGGGGTACGCGTCACGTCACTACGCGGCGACCTACGCGTCGTATAGGAACCCCGGCCTAGGAGGAGAAGGAAAGATTGGAAGAGAAAGAAAAGTGTGGATTATAATTCCCACTTCCTTCCCTTCCCAGCCCCCCCCCCCCTCTTTCTTTCCCCCTCGGTTATATATGGCAGGAGGGGCGGCTTGGGAGGGACTCCAAGTAGGATTCCTCCTACTTGGGCGCCTCCTATGACTGCTCCTCCCTCCCTCCCACCTATATATTTTTGGGGAAGGGGGCGCCACACTAAGACACAACATTGTCTTAGCCGTGTGCGGCATCCCCGTCCACCGTTTACTCCCCCAGTCATATTTTTGTAGTGCTTCGGCGAAGCCCTGCAGAGATCACTTCACCATCACCGTCACCACGCCATTGTGCTGACTGAACTCATCTACTACCTCGACGTCTTGCTCGATCAAGAAGGCGAGGGACGTCACCGAGCTGAACGTGTGCAGAACGCAGAGGTGCCGTGCGTTCAGTACTTGATCGGTTGAAGCACGAAGAAGTTCGACTGCATCAACCGCGTTGTGAAACGCTCCCGCTTACGGTCTACGAGGGTACGTAGACACACTCTTCCCCTCGTTGCTATGCATCTTCATGGATAGATCATTGGTGTGCGTATATATTTTAGTTTTCCATGCATCATTTCCCAACGGAGTGCTTTTATTCCTAGGAGAATGATTATGGATAATGCACTCATAGTGTTTGAATGCATTCATCATATTAGGCAGGAGAAAGACCCAACAAAAATCTTTTGTTCTTACAAGCTAGATCTACCTAAAACTTATGATAGGGTTGATTGGGTTTTCTTGGAGCAGGTGATGCAAAAGATGGGTTTCTCTCGCCGGTGGTTGGACTGGATAATGTCGTGTGCCACATCGGTGACATATGCTGGTAATTTAAATGGGGCCCTCTTGGATTCATTTGCGTCGTCACGTGGACTTCGGCAAGGCGACCCTCTCTCTCCATTCTTGTTCCTTTTTGTGGCTGATGGTTTGTCTGCAATTCTAAAGCAATATGTGTCATTGAGTAATATTACTCCTCTTAAGGTATGCAGAAGAGCTCAGGGTATTTCACATCTTTTGTTTACTGATGATACTTTGCTGTTTTTTGAGGCATCACGTGCTCAAGCTGAAACTGATAGACACGCTCTAGATATCTATAGTAATGCTACCGGTGAAAGTCTGAATTTTAATAAGTGCTAAATTCTCTTTGGAAATTCATGCCCTGTTTTCGTTCAAGATGATGTTAGAGATGCTCTGAATGTATCAACTTTGCTCTTTGATGAAAAATATTTGGGGTTGCCAACTCCAGGAGGTCATATGTCGAAAGGGGAGTTCCAAAATCTTCAAGTGAGGTTAACAAAGCGTCTTATACAATGGGGTGATGGCCATCTTGCTCAACCTGGAAGAGAGGCGCTTATCAAGCCAGTCGCTCAAGCATTGCCCACATACATTATGGGTGTGTTTAAGTTTCCCTTCTATATTTGTGATGAACTTACTAGGATGGTAAGAGGTTTCTATTGGGGTTCCTTGAGAGGCAGAATAAAGGTGCACTGACGAGCATGGGAAGATTTGTTACAGCCGAAAGATAAAGGTGATGTGGGTTTCAGGGACTTTTGCATCTTTAATCAAGCCTTGCTAGTGAGATAGGCTTAGAGACTTATATCAATGCCTGGAAGTCTTTGTGCGCATGTTCTTAAAGCTATATATTACCCTGAAGATAAACTAGAGGATACGGTATTTCCACGCAATGCATCTTATTCTTGACAGGCTATTAGCTATGGGTTGGAATTGCTTAAAAAAGGCTTAGTTTGGAGAGTGGGTAATGGGAAGAGCATCCGAGTTTGGTGTGATAACTGGATCCCGAGACCGTTCTCTTATAAGCCTATTACGATGCGAGGAAGATGTCGTATACATTTTGTTTCCGAGCTACTGGATGTTAATGGCGCATGGAATATGGGGCTGCTCAATGAGTACTTCTTGCCGGCGGATGTGTCGGAGATCATCAAAATACGAGCGTCGCCTGTTGGATAATCAGCTGCACTCTTGCTATCTTTAGTTAGTTCAGAATCTTCAGTTAGTTCAGTTTACATTTCTGTGAATAACACTGACCGTCAGCGTGTGCCTGTACATGTACGAGCTCAGTTTCAGTTAGCATTTTGTTAGGTAGTTAGCTAGTCTTTAGCTCACCGTAGGGATTGCCATGGGATGGCATGGATCACGCATTCCTCGCCGCGAGCAAGTAGGGCTCATGCACATCCGAGCGTCGTGGGATGGCACGACCTATAAGCTCGGCGAGCACGACCATTTTCTTAGCAGTTTTTCAGGAGCTCCAAGTGGGTTCAGATAAACAAGAACAAAAACAGAAAAGCTACAGGTTGTTACGCAACGCAAAACTAAGTCTCCCACCTCTCGTTCCCTCTCTCACTCTTGATCGCGTTTGGCCGGTAATCTGCAACTACAAGTGGCATCAGAGCCTCGGTGGTGTTCGATCCATCCTGGGCACCGACGGTGTTTGATCCGTCGAAGAGATGGCCGGCAGCGACGATGAGAAGGCGAAGAAGTAGATCGAGGAGGAGAAGGCCGCGGCGGAGGCCGTGGCGCTGGAGAAGTCTTTAGCGCATCTCTCCACTGAGGAGGGATCGGGGCTGCGCATTGTTGAGCGCGTCGTGCACAGCGGCGGGCCCCCGATGATGCTCACTAATACGTCTCCAACGTATCTATTATTTTTCATTGTTCCATGCTATTATTTATGAAGTCTTGGGTGTTTAATGGGCTTTATCATTCACTTTTATATCATTTTTGGGACTAACTAACCCAAAGGCCCAGTCCAGATTGCTTTTTTTGCCTATTTCAGGGTTTTGCAGAAAAGGAATATCAAACGGAGTCCAAACGGAATGAAACCTTCGCGAGAGATATTTTTGGAGGAAATCACGCTCGGGAAACGTCAGGACCAAGTCAGGGGGCAAAGAGCCAGCCCTCGAGGGTGGGGGCACGCCCTGGGCCCCCTTCCAAGGGCACGCCCCCTGCCTCGAGGCTGGCCCACACGCCCCCGATGCCCTCCTTCTTCCCATATATACCTACGTAACCCAGAAACTCCATATGCAGAGAGAAAACCCTAATTTCACCGCCGTGGCTTCTGTTCCCGTGGAGATCCCATCTTGGAGCCTGTTCCGGGAGGGGGATCCATCACGGAGGCCTTCATCATCATCATCATCGGCCTCACCATGAGTTGTGAGTAGTTTACCACAGACCTTCGGGTCCATAGCTAGTATCTAGATGGCTTCTTCTCTCTCTCTGGATCTCAATACAAAGTTCTCCTCGGTCTTCGAGGAGATCTATTCGATGTAATCTCTTTTTACGGTGTGTTTGTCGAGATCCGATGAATTGTGAGTTTATGATCAAGGTTGTCTATGAAATATATTTGGTTCTTCTCTCAACTTTTTATGTGTGCTCATAATATTCTTGCGTCTCTTCGAATTATTGGTTTGGTTTGGCCCACTAGATCTATAGCTCTTGCAATGGGAGAAGTGCTTGGCTTTGGGTTCAATCTTGCGGTGTCCTTTCCCAGTGACAGTAGGGGCAGCAAGGCACATATTGTATTGTTGCCATCAAGGATAAAAAGATGGGGTTTTCATCATATTGCTTGAGTTTATCCCTCTACATCATGTCATCTTGGTTAAGGCGTTACTCTGTTCGTATGAACCCAATACACTAGATGCATGCTGGATAGCGGTCGATGTGTGGAGTAATAGTAGTAGATGCAGGCAGGAGTCGGTCTACTTGTCTCGGGCGTGATGCCTATATACAATGATCATGCCTAGATAGTCTCATAATTATTCGCTTTTCTATCAATTGCTCGATAGTAATTTGTTTACCCACCGTAGAATATCGTTATCATGAGAGAAGCCACTAGAGAAAACTATGGCCCCCGGGTCTATTCTCAACATATCAATCTACATCTACTTTACTTTTCTTGCTTTTATTTGCTGTTTTATTAAACCAAAAATACCAAAAATATAATTATCATCTCTATCAGATCTCACTCTCGTAAGTGACCGTAAAGGGATTGACAACCCCTTATCGCATTGGCTGCGAAGTTCTTATTTGTTTGTGCAGGTACGACGGACTCGCGCGTGGTCTCCTACTGGATTGATACCTTGATTCTCAAAAACTGAGGGAAATACTTACTCTATTGTGCTGCATCTCCCTTTCCTCTTCGAGGGAATACAACGCAAGCTCAAGAGGTAGCAAGAAGAATTTCTGGCGCCGTTGCCGGGGAGACTCACGCCAAGTCAAGTCAAGATTTGCCATCCCGTTAACTAGCCAATTTCTGGCGCCGTTGTCGGGGAGGCTTACGCAAAAGTCATATACCAAGTACCTATCACAAACCCTTGCCGTTTTATTTGCCCTTCTTCTGCCGTGTTTTTCGTTCGCGTTCCTCTTGTTTGCTTGTGTTGCTATGTGCCCTCATTTAGCTTGCATCTTCGCTTGCTAAAGTATGAATCCTCATCCACTTGCTAATCTCTTTAAGAGATCCAATTATGTTGAACCTATTGCTAGTGAGTTGACTGCACTAGATTATCTTTATGGGGTTTTGCTTGAAATTTGTCAATGTGAAAATTGTGAGGAAGTATTGAAAGAAAAACATAAATTGATTCACGGTAGCTCCTTGAGTAAAAAAGCATGATTGCAATGAGGTTATTATAAATTCTATTTCTATCAATTGTGTTAATGATATGCAAAACCCTAAGCTTGGGGGTGCTAGTATTGCTATGTCTTCTACTTGTTGCAATGATCATGATTGGGGTGATTCTTCTTATGATCTTGAAAATTTATTTAATCCCGATGATGAACATAAGATTGATAATAATGTTTGCATTAATATTGAAAGTGGGTTTGTAAGAGTGTCAACTTTAGATCCCACATACTTGGAGAATGTTCAATCTTATGAAACTTTTGATAAATGTGGGTTTGGAGAGGTCATGACTTTAGTTAATGTTAATCCCACTATTTTTGAAGAGTGTAAACTTTGCATACATGTGGATCGTGTTGAGAATATGTTATGTGATAGCTATTTTGTTGAATTTGATCATGATCCTACATGCAATTATTATGAGAGAGGGAAATATGTTTGTAGAAATTTTCATGTTACTAAATTACCTCTCGTTATGTTGAGATTGCTATTGTTTCTTTCTCCTTCCTTGCATATGCTAGATCTTGCTTGTCTTGGTAATTTGTTTTCCTATAATATGCCTATGCATAGGAAGTATGTTAGACTTACATGTGTTTGTCACATGTCTTATGATGCTCTCCTTGTGCTTCAATCCTTGTCCTTTATGTGAGCATTATTGAATCATCGTGTCTAGCTAGGGGCGTAAAACAATAGCGCTTGTTGGGAGGCAACCCAACTTTATGTTTTTTGCTTTTGTTGCTGTTAGGGAATAAATATTGCATCTAGCCTTTGATTAGACGTGGTTTAATGTTTTGTTTAGTGTTTGTGCCAAGTAGAACCTTTGGTAAGACTTGTGTGAAGTTTATATGATCTTGCTGTGAAAAATAGAATCATTAGCGCTCGCTAAAGTAGACTTAAGATTTTACTGGAGCGTGATTTTTAGTTGATTCCTTTTTCTGCTGATTGGTAGACTAATTGCTCAAATTTACCAATTTAGTTTGAATTTTTTGGAGTTCCAGAAGTAGGCGAACCCTGCAGATTACTACAGACTGTTCTGTTTTTGACAGATTTTTTTTCGTGTGTTGTTGATGGGCCTCGAACCCCTCGTTGGTTACCCCAAGTGGAAGGTGTAATATGCAGTATTGTAGAAGAGTTTTCCCTTAGCAAAGATGCCAAGGATCGAATCCCCAGAGACTCCTAGGTTCAACAAGTAGGTATCAACTGCTAACGGCGCGTATTAGCAATCAATGTGGACCTGCACACAGATACAAATAAATTTGCTCCCAACGAGTACAGAGAGGTTGTCAATCCCTTCGGCCTTGTAGTTCACAAAGGATTAAAAACAAATGATAGTAGTGATAGATAATTTTTTGCAATAGTAAGTAATAGCGAAAAAGTAAATAGCGGATGTGATCAATGATGGTAATATGGACCGGAGTCTCATGATGTTCACTAGTGATGTCTCTCTCCCAAAAGACGATAAAAAAGCTATGTGAGGTAAACAAATTACAGCTGGGCAA
The DNA here is from genome assembly GCA_902687465.1 of Secale cereale. Taxonomy (NCBI): domain Eukaryota; kingdom Viridiplantae; phylum Streptophyta; class Magnoliopsida; order Poales; family Poaceae; genus Secale; species Secale cereale. The sequence goes on from LR738715.1 coordinate 640,517,049, forward strand.
TTGACAGGACCACGAACGCAAGCCAATGCTGACTACATTGCAGAAAGGTTGAGGTTCAAAGCATGGGCGGTACGCCAAATTAAGTAGGCCGAAATCCATCAATATCTACTACTAATCATCCACCTTGAGATATCTATCCAGAACATCTCGCTGGTATTAAGTTGCGAGTCCCACCCATAGTGTAAACTCAATGCAACAGACAACTGCATTAAAAGAACTTTGCGTAAAGTAAACAATCCTTGCACCCACGGGCACAAGCACCGTTGTTTTCCCCCTTGTGGCAACAGCACATCCCCTAGACTCATGTTTGTGTCACTCAAGCTAGTCATCGAGGGGCATGAACCCACAATCGAGCATAACGTTCCCTCTTGGAGTCACTACCTATTACTTGGCCAAAGCAATAAATAACAACGGAGAACATGCAAGAATTACTTATGAACATAAATATAAAAGAGGTAGATCAAATATATTACTCAAGGTCAATCTGAACATAATCTCATAATCCATCGGATCCCAGCAAACTCAACATAGCAATAGCATAAGGATTACATATGTGCCTCGATCATGTAGGGCAGCTCATGAGGACTAATTAGTGAAGCACAAGAACGGGAGGAGAACATCACATAGCTACTGGTCATGGACTCATGGTCCAAGGGAGACTACTCACGAGTCATCCGGGAGGCGTCCATGGTGGTGGAGAAGCTCCCGGTGGTGATCCTCCCCTCCGGCAGGGTGCTGGGAAGAGTTCTCCTGGTGCTCCCGATCTTGGAAGCGGCGGCGGCGGCGGAACATAGATGGGATCGTGAAAAGAGTTCTTGTTCTGAGGGTTTCGGCGGACACTTTAAATATATGCCAAAGGGGGGCATCGGGGAAGCTTCGGGGGGCCCAGGCGCCCCCCGGCGCGGCCCAGGGGGGGACGCCGCCAGGGCGCCTGGAGCCCTGGGCCCCCCCCCCCCGGCTGCCCTTCGGACGCACGGTAGTTTCCGGAACGCTGATTTTTTATATAATTTTTCTGGATTTTTCCTGGCAGTTCTCGTAACGTGAAAACCTGAAATACAAAAACAGCCGAAAACAGAAACTGGCACTGGGGTGCACTCGATTAGTAAGTTAGTCCAAATATGATCAAAAGTGTATGGAAGTGTATGAATATCATAGCAATATCACCCAAAAGTGGCATGGAGCAAGCAGAAATTATAGATACGTTTTGGACGTATCAACATCCCCAAGCTTAATTCCTGCTCGTCCTCGAGTAGGTAAATGATAACAAGAATAATTTCTGTGGTGACATGCTATTAACCATATAGGACTTTTTCATAGTCATATGACAAAAACTTACTGAGACAATGATTCTATAGTAATTAAGTTGCCTCATGAGAAAATCACAAATGACTGAAAGTTTTACAACATGACATTGAAGCATCAAAAAGATTTGCAATGAATATGATGTGCAAATATGATAAAGTGATATCTAGCTTGCCCCCTTTAGTGAAGCAAAACATAAATGCAGGGCACCTTCAAGGTTTAAGTGATGACTAGATACAATGATTTCAAACTAAACGATATCACAATCATGCAAAAGACAATGCTACTTTGGGACAATGCACATTACACTCAGAATGACAATCATGCTCTCAGTAGTTGGTGCTTTTAAAAGAAGGTGGAGACTCAACATAAAAGTAAAAGAATGGTTATGTGCTAGAGCTTTTTATTTTGAAAACATGGAAGCAATTTTGTCAACGGTAGTAGTACTTCATATGTGTCATGCATAAGACATCCTATAAGTTGCAAGCATCATGCATCGAATGCCAATAGTGCTCGCACCTTGTCCTAATTAGCTCGGATTTCCATGGGTTTTCATTGCATTACATATGTTTCAACCAGGTGTCACAAAGGGGTACCTCTATGCCACCTGTACAAAGGTCCAAGGAGATAAATCGCATTTGATTTCTCGTTTTTGATAGATCTCAACTTGAGGACATCCATACCGGGACAACATAGAAAATAGATGATGGACTCCTCTTTAATGCATAAGCATATTCTCATAACAGATTGAGGATTAATGTCCAAGCTAAAACTTCCACCATGATGCATGGGTTTGGTTGGCGGCCCAATGTTCTTCTCTAACAATATGCATACTCATTCAACCCATGGCAAATCACCCTTACTTCAGACAAGACGAACATGCATAGCAACTCACATGATATTCAACAAAAGTGTGACAGTTGATGGCGTCCCCAAAAACATGGTTACCGCTCAGCAAGCAACTTATAAGAAATAAGATACATAGGCAACATATTCTTTACCACAATAGATTTTAAGCTACTTTCCCATGAGCTATGTATTGCAAGGTTAGTCTTAGTACAGGTGGAGGTTAGCAAAAGTAGGAGCGACCAACTAAGAGAGCAATGACGGTCATAATCATGCAGAGCCACAAAGCAATATTGAATCAGGCATGGTAGTTATATCGCTACTCAGAAATAAAAGATCATCAAGGCTTGACAGACTTTCTTTACAGTCTTAAATATGCGTGAGCATACGCCAAGTCAATCAAAATAAATTCTCGAAGGAAGATATTACTAAACCATACCACATCATCGGCAAACAAATCAAGTTGGTATTCCAATAACACATTGGGAATCCCCCAGCTATTGGAGACTAACCATAAGAAAACCTGAACTACTAAGCACCATTATGCACGTAGCATATTTATCATAGACATATTAACCAATGCAACGGAAGCAAACTCTCTTAATAAGGTGAGCATGATAATTATAGAGAGTTCAAGCAACCAACTAAACAAAAGCTCTTTGAAAAGATAAGCATGAATACTAAGAGCAGAGCATGATAGTAGCTATTAAAAGACAAAGAACACACACAACAAAGATAGACATGAAAATTCTATGTTATGTTCTAGGTATAAGTGGAGCGTGTTTCTCTCCCACATAAAGAATGCTGAGTTCCGACTCGTTATGAAAAACTAAAAAGAAAACTAAAAGCAAGACGCTCCAAGCATAGCACATAATACATGAAGTGATAAAAATATAGCGAAACGAAGGACGAACTGATAATGTTGATGGAGAAGGGGATGCACGGGGGCATCCCCAAGCTTAGACGCTTGAGTCTCCTTGAATATTTTTTGGGGGTGCACGGGGGCATCCCCAAGCTTGAGCGTTTGACACTCCTGAATCTTTTTATCATCTTCCCTCGCACACTTGAAAACTCCCTTCATACATAACTCATCATAATCTGATTAGCGAGGTTAGTACCCTTAATAAAATAATTATACCTTGCTGGAAATAAAGATATTCTTGAAGTTCTAATGTTTCTCAAGATTGCCAAAAGGTTTTTGTAAAGAAAAAGCAAGCTCTTGGTTTGCAAAATGAAGGAAAGGCAAAACAGGACAGAATCTGTGAAAAACAGAACAGCACGTAGTAATTGATTTGTTCGGGGCACTTCTGCAACTCAAATCAAAAAACTCAGAACATACGCACGAAAGACAATTATATAGAGAACGCTGTTGAAAAAATTCAGACCAAAAAGATGATCTGGTGATTTATACGAATTTTTCTATCCAAGGACATAATCTGTTTCCTGGACAGCACGTCACAACTTTTGAACTTTCTTGCAATCAGAGGCTAAACTTGGCACAAAGCTGAAAAATAAAGATACAATGATGTTGCTACAGTAGTAACAAACATCAAGACCACTAAAACTGAAAGAACAAATTGAAAGCAAAGATAACAAGGGTTGTCTCCCTAGAGCTCTTTCTTTATAGCCATAAAGATAGGCTTAAGACTTTAATGATGCTCTCGTAGGAATAAGAGTTGAAGAACAAAAGAGAGCATCAAGAAGCAAATACCAAACACATTTAAGCCTAACATGTTTCCTATGCATAGGAATATTGCAATAGAATAATTCATTGAAGCACAAAGCAATAAGCATAGGAAGACAAAACAAGTGCAGCTTCAAAACCTTCAACATAAAGAAATGGAACTTGATATTATTGAAATATTTATAAGCATATGTTCCCTTCTCATAATAATTTTCAGTGGGATCACGAATAAACTCAACAATATAAGCATCACATAAAGCATTGTTACCATGATCCACATGCAAAAAGGTACTCTTACTCTCCACATAAGTATCATGAAGAGGATAAAACTTAGTATAAAAGAGAGACATAAGCTCTTGCCAATCAAGCAAGTGCGAGTTATCGAGAAGCTTATACCAATCTGAAGCCTTATCTATAAGTGATACGGCGAACAATTTCCTCATGACAAACTCCCTTGATACACCTGCAAGCTTAAATAATGAACATAATTGTGACAGATATAGCAAGTGTTCACCGGGATGTCTGTCTCCTGCATAACGATTAGCCAAAACATAATTGATAATACCAGCTGGTATTTTATAGGGCACAATTTCAGTAGGGGGAGGAGCAACCACCACAGGTGTGGGGCGTCTTCCCGCAAGCAACGATCCAATAGCAAGGTTGTCCATAAGCATAACTGGTGAAAAGACATAAAGAAAACTGAAAGGTAAACTAACAAGACTAAAAGCAAATGTAAAAGATAGCGTGCAACTCCCCTATCCTGAAGAGTGGAGTCCCCAGCAACAGCGCCAGAAAATACTCCTTGATGGGCCTCGAACCCCTCGTTGGTTACCCCAAGTGGAAGGTGTAAGATGCAGTATTGTAGAAGTGTTTTCCCTTAGCAAAGATGCCAAGGATCGAATCCCCAGAGACTCCTAGGTTCAACAAGTAGGTGTCAACTGCTAACGGCGCGTATTAGCAATCGACGTGGACCTGCACACAGATACAAATAACTTTGCTCCCAACGAGTACAGAGAGGTTGTCAATCCCTCCGGCCTTGTAGTTCACAAAGGATTAAAAGCAAATGATAGTAGTGATAGATAATGTTTTGCAATAGTAAGTAATAGCGAAAAAGTAAATAGCGGATGTGATCAATGATGGTAATATGGACCGGAGTCTCATGATTTTCACTAGTGATGTCTCTCTCCCAAAAGACGATAAAACAGCTATGTGAGGTAAACAAATTACAGCTGGGCAATTGACAGGACCACGAACGCAAACCAATGCTGACTACATTGCAGAAAGGTTGAGGTTCAAAGCATGGGCGGTACGCCAAATTAAGTAGACCGAAATCCATCAATATCTACTACTAATCATCCACCTTGAGATATCTATCCAGAACATCTCGCTGGTATTAAGTTGCGAGTCCCACCCATAGTGTAAACTCAATGCAACAGACAACTGCATTAAAAGAACTTTGCGTAAAGTAAACAATCCTTGCACCCGCGGGCACAAGCACCGTTGTTTTCCCCCTTGTGGCAGCAGAACATCCCCTAGACTCATGTTTGTGTCACTCAAGCTAGTCATCGAGGGGCATGAACCCACAATCGAGCATAACGTTCCCTCTTGGAGTCACTACCTATTACTTGGCCAAAGCAATAAATAACAACGGAGAACATGCAAGAATTACTTATGAACATAAATATAAAAGAGGTAGATCAAATATATTACTCAAGATCAATCTGAACATAATCTCATAATCCATCGGATCCCAGCAAACACAACATAGCAACAGCATAAGGATTACATATGTGCCTCGATCATTTAGGGCAGCTCACGAGGACTAATTAGTGAAGCACAAGAACGGGAGGAGAACATCACATAGCTACTGGTCATGGACTCATGGTCCAAGGGAGACTACTCACGAGTCATCCGGGAGGCGTCCATGGTGGTGGAGAAGCTCCCGGTGGTGATCCTCCCCTCCGGCAGGGTGCCAGGAAGAGTTCTCCTGGTGCTCCCGACCTTGGAAGCGGCGGCGGCGGCGGAACAGAGATGGGATCGCGAAAAGAGTTCTTGTTCTGAGGGTTTCGGAGGACGCTTTAAATATATGCCAAAGGGGGCATCGGGGAAGCTTCGGGGGGCCCAGGCGCCCCCCCGGCGCGACCCGGGGGGCGCCGCCAGGGCGCCTGGAGCCCTGGTGCCCCCCCGGCTGCCCTTCAGACGCACGGTAGTTTCCGGAACACTGATTTTTTATATAATTTTTCTGGATTTTTCCTGGTAGTTCTCGTAACGTGAAAACCTGAAATACAAAAACAGCCGAAAACAGAAACTGGCACTGGGGTGCACTGGATTAGTAAGTTAGTCCAGATATGATCAAAAGTGTATGGAAGGGTATGAATATCATAGCAATATCACCCAAAAGTGGCATGGAACAAGCAGAAATTATAGATACGTTTTGGACGTATCAGTTGTTTGCTTATTCCGATGCATCTATGAGTAATATTGGAGGATATGAACCATAGAGAACTTGGAGTACAGTAGGTTTAACACCAATATAAACAAAGAATGAATTCCTTGATGTACCTTTGAGTGGTGGTTTGCTTTCTCTTACTAATGGAGCTCACGAGAATTTTTGTCTAAGTTTTGTGTTGTGAAGTTTTCAAGTTTTGAGTATTGCTTTGATGGACTATGGAACAAGGAGTAGCAAAGGCCTAAGCTTGGGGATGCTCATGGCGCCCCAAGTAAATTCAAGATAATCAAAAGCCTAATCTTGGGGATGCCCCGGGAAGGCATCCCCTCTTTCGTCTTCATCCATCGGTAACTATACTTGGAGCTATATTTTTATTCGCAACATGTTATGTGTTTTGCTTGGAGCGTCTTGTATAATTTGAGTCTTTGCTTGTTAGTTTTCCACAATCATCCTTGCTGGATACACCTATTTGAGAGAGTTAAATATGGCCTAGAAATTATTAGAACACTCTATGTGCTTCACTTAAATATTTTCAGTTGAATAGTTTTTGCTCTAGTGCTTCACTTATATATTTTAGAGCATGGTGGCAGTAATATTTTGTAGAAATTGTTGAACTCTCATGCTTCACCTATATCTATTTGAGAGTCTATTAAAACAGCATGGTAAAGTGTTTAGGCTAAAGAAACTAGTCTTCACATGATAAACATCCAATGTCAATGTAGTAAAAAAATTCACATCAAGTGCATTGAATAGAAAGAGATGTTGGATGCTAGATAATTGTTTTGAGACATGAGGATAGTGATATTAGAGTAATGCTAGTGGAGTTATTATGAAATTGAGAAATACTTGCGTTAAGGTTAGTGATTCCCGTAGCATGCACGTATGGGGAACCGTTGTGTGACTAAGTTAAAGCATGAGGTATTTGTATAGTGTCAACCTTTGTGTGGAGGTCGGGGGCGCGATGGTTAACTCCTACCAACCTCCCCCTAGGGGCATGCGTTGATTGCTTTGTTTTTATGACTCGTAGATTTTTGCAATAAGTACATGAGTTCTTATGACTAATGTTGAGTCCATGGATTATACGCACTCTCACCCTTCCACCATTGCTAGCCTCTCTTGTACCGCACAACTTTCGTCGGTGCCATAAACCCACTATATATCCTTCCTCAAAACAGCCACCATATTGTTCCTCAAAACAGCCACCATACCTACCTATCATGGCATTTCCATAGCCATTCCGAGATATATTGCCATGCAACTTTCCACCGTTCCGTTCATATGACACGCATCATATTGTCATATTGCCATGCATGATCATGTAGTTGACATCGTATTCGTGGCAAAGCCAACATGCATAATCCTTTCATACATGTCACTCTTGTTTCATTGCACATACCGGTACACCGCCGGAGGCATTCATATAGAGTCATACTTTGTTGTTCTAGTATCGAGTTGTAATATCGTGTTGTAATGAAAGTGTGATGATCATCATCTTTTAGAGCATTGTCCCATGGGAGGAAAGCCTGAATCTATAAAGCCCCTCCGCAAAAAAAAGAAAGAAAAAAAAGGGAAGAAAAAGAAAAGAAAAAGAAAAAGGGACAATTGCTACTATCTTTTTTCCACACTTGTGCTTCAAAGTAGCACCATGTTCTTCATTGTAGAGAGTCTCATGCTTAGTCACTTTCATATACTAGTGGGAATTTTCGTTATAGAACTTGGCTTGTATATTCCAACGATGGGCTTCCTCAAATGCCCTAGGTCTTCGTGAGCAAGCAAGTTGGATGCACACCCACTAGTTTCTTTTGTTGAGCTTTCATTCATATTTAGCTCTAGTGCATCTGTTGCATGGCAATCCTTACTCACTCACATTGATATATATTGATGGGCATCTCCATAGCCCGTTGATACGCCAAGTTGATGTGAGACTATCTCCCTCTTTTTTTCTTCTCCACAACCACCTCTATTCCACCCATAGTGCTATATCCATGGCTCACGCTCATGTATTGCGTGAAAGTTGAAAGCTTTGAAAAGATAGAGCATGAAAACAAATGCTTGGCTGAAATCGGGGTTGTGCATGATATGAATATTTTGTGTGATAATAAGGGAGCATATCCAACACCATATGATTTTGTAGGGATAACTTTCTTTAGCCGTAGTATTTTGAGAAGACATGATTGCTTTGTTAGTATTGCTTGAAGTATTATTATTTCTTATGTCAATATAGACTTTTGTCTTGAATCTTTCAGATCTGAACATTCATGCCACAATTAAGAGAATTACATTGAAAAACTATATTGGTTAGCATTCCACATCAAAAATTCTTTCTTTATCATTTACCTACTCGAGGACGAGCAGGAATTAAGCTTGGGGATGCTTGATACGTCTCCAACGTATCTATAATTTTTGATTGTTCCATGTTATTATTTATGAAGTATTGGATGTTTAATGGGCTTTATCATTCACTTTTATATCATTTTTGGGACTAACCTACTAACCCAAAGACCCAGTCCAGATTGCTGTTTTTTTGCCTATTTCAGGGTTTTGCAGAAAAGGAATATCAAACGGAGTCCAAACGGAATGAAATCTTCGCGAGAGATATTTTTGCAGGAAATCACGCTCGGGAAACATCAGGACCAAGTCAGGGGGCAAAGAGCCAGCCCTCGAGGGTGGGGGCGCGCCCCCCTTTCCAGGGAGCGCCCCCTGCCTCGAGGCTGGCCCACACGGCCCCCGGTGCCTTCCTTCTTCCTATATATACCTACATACCCCAGAAACTCCATACGCAGAGAGAAAACCCTAATTCCACCGTCGTAGCTTCTGTTCCCGTGGAGATCCCATCTTGGAGCCTGTTCCGGGAGGGGGATCCATCACGGAGGCCTTCATCATCATCATCATCATCATCGCCCTCACCATGAGTTATGAGTAGTTTACCACAGACCTTCGGGTCCATAGCTAGTATCTAGACGACTTCTTCTCTCTCTGGATCTCAATACAAAGTTCTCCTTGGTCTTCGAGGAGATCTAGTCGATGTAATCTCTTTTTGTGGTGTGTTTGTCGGGATCTGATGAATTGTGAGTTTATGATCAAGGTTATCTATGAAAGATATTTGGTTCTTCTCTGAACTTTTTATGTGTGCTCATAATATCCTTGCAAGTCTCTTCGAATTATTGGTTTGGTTTGGCCTACTAGATCTATAGTTCTTGCAATGGGAGAAGTGCTTGGCTTTGGGTTCAATCTTGCGGTGTCCTTTCCTAGTGACAGTAGGGGCAGCAAGGCACGTATTGTATTGTTGCCATCAAGGATAAAAAGATGGGGTTTATATCATATTGCTTGAGTTTATCCCTCCACATCATGTCATCTTGCTTAAGGCGTTACTCTGTTCTTATGAACTCAATACACTAGATGCATGCTGGATAGCGATCGATGTGTGGAGTAATAGTAGTAGATGTAGAATCGTTTCGGTCTACTTGTCTCGGTCGTGATGCCTATATACAATGATCATGCCTAGATAGTCTCGTAATTATTCACTTTTCTATCAATTGCTCGACAGTAATTTATTTACCTGCCGTAGAATACCGCTATCATGAGAGAAGCCACTAGAGAAAACTATGGCCCCCGGGTCTATCTTTATCATATTACTTTCCCGTCAATTTATATTACCGTTGTTTATTTGTTGTTTTATTAAACTAAAAAATACAAAAAATATTATCTATCATCCCTATCAGATCTCACTATCGTAAGTGACCGTAAAGGGATTGACAACCCCTTATCGCGTTGGCTGCGAAGTTCTTATTTGTTTGTGCAGGTGCGAGGGACTAGCGCGTGGTCTCCTACTGGATTGATACCTTGGTTCTAAAAAACTGAGGGAAATACTTATGCTACTGTCCTGCATCTCCCTTTCCTCTTCGAGGGAATACAACACAAGCTCAAGAGGTAGCAGGCTGCGTCGCGCACGTCAAGCTCGTCGGGCCCGGCGTGACCAAGCTGGCGGACAGGTCGCGCCCGGGCATATTCCTGGGATACGAGGCGGGCACCAAGGGCTATTGGGTCTACGACCCGGTTGGCAAGCGCATGTACATCACGCGCGATGTGCATTTTGAAGAGGACCAGCGCTGGGACTGGAGCAAGGACGGTGGTGACTCTGCGCGCGCCCACGAGTTCATGGTCGTGTACGCCGACGCGGGCATGCCCGTGACTACGACCTACTCTGTGTCGCCGGACTTGGCAACGCCGCCAAGCGCGCCTACAACACCCACTGCGCCAAGCTCACCACTTGTACCAAGCTCGCCGCGGACGCCCGTGTCCAGCGGATCCAACGTGAACTCCCCGAGTGTGTTGAGCGCGCAGTCTTCGGAAAGTTCAAGCTCGTCCACTCCAGCGACTCCCTATGACTCAGATGACGGGTGGGTGACTCCGCCCACCGGCGAAGATTTCGACACCGAGGGGGTGCCCGTCCGCTTCAAATCAATGGAGTATGTCATCTATCATGCGCCGGCGTGCACTCTGGAGTACATCGGGCTCTGTCTCTCTGCAGCAGAGGAGCCCACGTCAGTTCAGGAGGCCTTGGAGGAACCTTCTTGGGGTAGCGCAATGGAAGCAGAGATGGAGTCGATTCGCTCGAACGACACCTGGTTCCCAGCCACGCTGCCCGCCGACCACCGCGCCATTGGACTCAAATGTGTTTTTAAGGTCAAGCGCGATCCAGATGGCAAAATCATTAAGCACAAGGCTTGTTTGGTCGCGAAAGGATATGCACAGCGGCAGGGAGTGGATTTTGATGAGGTCTTCGTGACCGTCGCTCGTCTGGAGACGGTGCAGATACTGATGGCCGTGGCAGCTCACCGGAGCTGGGGTGTGCATCACATGGATGTCTGCTCCGCATTCTTGAACGGAGATCTCCAGAAGAAGTCTACATCCACCAGCCTGCAGGTTTTGTCGACAGCAACAACGTGCACTGCGTGCTCAAGCTGCAAAAGGCTCTATATGGTCTTCGGCAAGCTCCACGCGCATGGAATGCAAAGCTGGACGCCACACTCCATTCACTTGGTTTTAAGAGACGGCATTTCGATCATGCATTGTACAGGCGTGAAGACAAAGATGGTTTTCTGCTTGTCGGTGTGTATGTGGATGATCTGATAATCATGGGTACAAAGGCAGAAGCCATTGATCACTTTAAGAAGCAGATGCAAGAACTCTTTCACATGACTGATCTCGGTCTTCTCAGCTATTACCTGGTGATTGAGATGAAGCAGGAGGACGATGGGATCACGGTGTGCCAGTCGAGCTATGCATCAAATATTCTGGAGGATGCAGGTATGGGTGAGTGCAATCCCTGCAGCACGCCCATGGAAAATCGCCAGAAACTGAAGAAAAACAGTGGACATGTTCCGGATGCAACTGAGTATCGCAGTTTGATTGGAAGCTTGAGATATCTGGTGAACACCAGACCTGACATCGCGTATGTGGTGGGGATTGTCAGCAGATTCATGGAATTACCAGGCAAGGAGCACTGGGTTGCGGTGAAGCAGATTCTGCGGTACATCAAAGGCACTCTTGGCTACGGATGCATCTTCAGAAAAGGAGAGAAAGAAGTGTTGATAGGTTTCAGCGACAGTGACCATGTTGGTGATCTCAATGATCGCAAGAGCACCACCGGAGTTGTTTTCTTCCTTGGATCGGGTGTGATTACTTGGTCCTCCCAGAAACAGAAGATTGTGGCACTGTCGTCGTGTGAGGCGGAATACATAGCAGGAGCAACAGCTGCTACACAGGCTATGTGGTTGAGCAGGTTGCTTGCGGAGATGCTCGGCGAAGAAGTTCAGAAAGTGAAGCTGAAGATTGACAACAAATCGGCTATTGAGCTCAGCAAGAACCCAGTCCATCATGAGAGGAGCAAACACATTGATCTCAGGTATCATTATATATGGGAGTGTGTTGTGCTAGGCAGGGTAGATGTTGAGCACGTAAGAACAAGTGATCGAGTCGCGGATATTCTCACCAAGTCACTTGGCAGAACGCAGTTCAGTGAGCTGTGACACAAGCTCGGGATCACACATGTGTAGCAGATTAGGGGGTGATTTGTTAGATAATCAGCTGCACTCTTGCTATCTTCAGTTAGTTCAGAATCTTCAGTTAGTTCAGTTTACATTTCTCTGAATAACACTGACCGTCAGTGTGTGCATGTACACGTACGAGCTCAGTTTCAGTTAGCATTCTCTTAGGTAGTTAGCTAGTCTTCAGCTCGTCGTAGGGATCGCCATGGGATGGCATGGATCACGCATTCCTCGCCGCTAGCAAGTAGGGCTCATGCACGTCTTAGCATCGTGGGATGGCACGACCTGTAAGCTCGGCGAGCACGACCATTTTCTTAGCTGTTTTTCAGGAGCTCCGAGTGGGTTCAGATAAACAAAAACAGAAAGAGAAAAGTTGCAGGTTGTTACGCAGCGCAAAACTAAGTCTCCCACCTCTCGTTCTCTCTCTCTCACTCTTGCTCGTGTTTGGCCGGTAATCTGCAACTACATCGCCGAGGCTTGAAGAAGACACGCTGACTTGGGGACCCGATAAGTATGGGATTTTTTCTGTCAAAAGCGCTTACAATTTGGCTTTTGAGGAGGCACATCGAGGTTCGGGTCAATAGCTCATGTGCGACGTTTTTCGTGGGAATTGGCCGCAGCGCGACGTTGTTCGACAGAATGGCTCTGGTGCGACACTTTTGAGCGAGTAAATAGCCCAGACACGACATGGCCCTTAAGCTGAACTAATGCCCTCATTAGCTGTTACAGGCTGGAGCCACAACTTATCCACGTAAGCGTCGGACCCACTACTTGTCCAGTAAGAGCGGGACCCACAACTTATCCACGTAAGCGTGGGACCCACCACTTGTTCAGTGAGCACGGAACCCACCTCTTGGCAGCTAGAAGAGACGACCGCCCGTGCTCGCCCGCCCGCCGCCGCTCATTGCTTCCCCTTTCCCCATTCTTCCTCTTCTCCGGCGACCTAGTGCAGATGTCCACCTCCTCCGCCATGCACTACAAATGGCGTCAGTATGGTCCAGTTCCGCTCACAAGGCGCCCTGAGTGCCCACGCCCAGGGCCTCTGAAATGGTGGGTCAGTAGGACTGATGAGAATGGAAATCTTGGACGGGAATTTGTGTAGTGCTTGAGCAAAACAATGGCAGGAAGGGATGGCAAGGTTAGATCTCAGTTCTTAGCCCGTTCTTTCACTACCGTTTGCTTTGATTTCTCCATATTTTGTTTTTTCCCCTTGAATTTGGAATTTAGGGTTCATGTTGTTGTTTTTAGATCCTGAAGAAATGCACCCATTTCGAGTGGATGGATGACTATGTTGAGAGGATTCAGTTCGAGGGCTACATTGATTCGAGCGGGGCCGCAACATGAGAGCTCAATTTGGGCGGGATGCCACAGATGGAGAATTTGGGGGGGGGGAGCTCGGACAGAGGGGCGGGCAGAGTCGTGCTGATGGAGAGGTTTGCGCGAAATGCTGAACTGCACTTGGAGTCTGAACTGACCGAGGAACTGAAGAAGATCAAGAAAAATCAAATGGAGATGATCGATTTGCAGAAGCAAGAAAATATCATGGCAGGGGGATTCTATTGTTGTGTCATTGATCTGTTTTTGTTTTACTTGTTGTTCATCCGTCATTAGAGGGGGCATTTAGGTCTGTCAGAACAGAGGATGCGATATGTGCGCCATGTCAAGTTTATGTAACTGAATCGAAGCAGAAATATTCAGTGTTCAGGCTCTGTTCTTATTCTTCAGTTAACAGAGTGCGCACCCCCCAAATTCAGTTTTGACCCAATTCAGTTTCTAGCAAAAAAAGCTTGCCGCCGAATAGATGTTGGGCCGTGAGAAAATAACCAGGCCCAAATAGAGATAAGCCCACCCGCGTAGGGGCACCAGCCCAGTTTTTATAGCATAGAGGCACCCATGTTTAGAAAAAAATGATTCGACTAAAACCTCAAAATAAAAAATGTTGCTTCGGCAAATAAACCTTTGACAAACATACACTTCTTTACTTGTTTTTTCTGTAGCCAAATTTCTCTATGGAATAAATGTTGGGCCGTATGTATTGTAAATTTTTTGTTTTTCTTTACATATTTGTTGCTTGTCCACTATTGTTTTGTGATTGCTTTTATGCATGTGCCCCTACATCAAATAGGTCCAAGAAAAATGTTCCTGTTTTTCTCTGAAAATATTGGTCAGAGGTAAACTTCAAACCAATATTTTTAGGAGCCCAGAAATATTTCTTTTGGGCATTTGAGTTAATCCAATAATTATTTGCATGAACTAAATTAGTTGCATGTCCATGGTTGCACAAATATTTGCACCCTACACCTACTAGCTAGGGTGGCCCTATTAGCCAGGGCCTAGATACATGCATGCACACATGTAGCACACCAAGATATGATTTTTTTTTTGCAACAAAATTTGGGTACCCATACACTTGCATGTCCGTAGATAGAACATCAAGCACGATATATATCAACTGACCAATATCAACTAGATAGAAAAAACAGATAGAACACATCACAATATAGTAGCATTGCATGAGCTAGATAGTACCACGTTACAACTAACATAGATAGTACCATTACTACTTATATAGATACTTCATAGTTCAACCCAACACGACAATAATAAAACGACACCCTAGATAAGATAAAACACCACTGGCCGGCTTCCTTGCTTGCTCCAAGGCCAACTCCTCCATGGCTAACTCCTTCACTCGTCGTCGTCGGTGGGGTAGGGGAGGGTGTGCATGCGCTCATTGGCGGGGAAGACGCTGTCAAAGTCGGTGAAGATGTTGTACATGGTGAATGCAATGAACTCGCATCCACACCAAAAAACACGACCGAGGAGGTGGTAGGCATCGAAGGGGTTGGTGAACGTCACCATAAGCCCGATAGGATAGCCATTGTAGGTGATGTCTTCGAGTCGGAACATGACCGGAGAGCCCCTCGGGAGGTGGCGGTAGCCGGAGGAGAGGAAGAACTGGGCCAGCCCCCTTGCCCCCCTCCACCTCGAGATCGCCCACACCCGCAGGGTGTTCCCCACCCGGACTCCGGCATGGTAGAGCCTCTCGGGGAAGGTGCGTGGCACATGGTAGGTAGCGCCGGTGAACTGCATCTTGTTGCTTCGAGAGGATCTTGGGTGGATCTTGGGACGGCTCGGACGGCTTGTGGTGAAGATGGGAGATGAAGGAGAGTGAGAGGAAGATGTAGAGGAATATGTAGGCAAGGGTGTGCTTAAATAGCCAGGGTGCACCGTTTTAAAGTTTGGTTTTCCTCTCCATCATAATGGCATGGGAAACGGGCAAGTGTGGCATCGCACCCGAGCCAACCAGTGTGTACACATGCATACATTGTGGTAGTAATGCCAACGTCCCGCGTAGCACTCTAGCAATTAAAAACGCGTCGAGAGATGAGCTCGATGCCATGCATGCAGCGCCTAGCGATGGTCGGGCATCTAGACCCATCTAGAATGGGTAATGGCCATAATGCGACGAGGGTGTCGGCGGGCGTGCTCGATGCCATGCATGCAACGTCGAACGCTGCGAGGGCTGCGCACGCATGCATGCTTTTCAGGCCTGCTAAAATGCAGCGTGGTGTCCATCGGTCCAAGGGGTGGGACACTTTAATTAAGCCCAACAATGGCAGGCCTGCTCAGTCTTACCCAACGAAAGAAAAAGGGCTAAATCAACCAACCAATGAAAGCGCAGCCCGTGGATTTGTGACGTGGCTCCTGATCCAGGCCGTTGCTTATGTTCACATCCATCGAATGGTCAGAATGTTGCGTGCTGTAATATTCATAATCTTCGAAGCAGCCAATCAGAGTGCAGCCCGCGGATCACTGACATAGCCCTAGTGCCTGATCCAGACCGTCCATTCACAGCGATCCAATGGCCCAGAGGAGTGCGGGGTTTTGATGGGGTTTCGATGGGGTTTTGAGGGGTTTTGAGGGGTTAGGGTTGAGCATAACTAATTCAAAAAAAATCAAAAAATATAAAACTTGTGCCAATCATCGTTCTATGTGACTAAGTATCAAGGAAAAATAAGAAACTCATACTGCGGATATTTTCATGAAAAAACCTTCACAAAAGATGGCTATCAAGAACAAGGCTGTAGGGTTTTCAAGAGAAGTGAGCTAGGGTTTAGTGTTAAACATGTCATACTTGATTGAAACGATCCAGTATCAGAAAGGACTCTTATATACACACAGTAGATGTCAAGTTTCCTTTTTTGGCTCATTTAGAGAAGGTCCAAAAAAAACTTACTTACAAATGGGTCTGTTTTCCCTAGCTTTGGAGGGGTTTTGGAGCTCATATGGAGCACATTGTTCATGTCCAGAGTTTCATATAATAAAAGTGCTCTGATTAATCAACTAACATGGATAATAGTCCAGAAATCACTATAACACCAATACCACAGAGCAAATAACTTCAAATTTGAATTTTCGCTCAAATTTGAATTTTGGCTCAAATTTGAAATCTGTCTCAAACTTGAATAGTATTACACAAATACACATCATATCAAAGTAAAAATACCATTACACAAATTCATCAAGCTTTGATTACTATAGCATAGTAAACAATACACAAATTTCAACAAATTTTCACTTCTGCTTCTTCCTACCACTCAATTTCTTCTTCTTATTTTTACCAATGCTTGTTTGTGATTGTAAAACACCCATTTCACTCAAGCTCTTGATTTTCTTCACTGGACTGCTTGGAACAACATCTTCATTTCGCACCACAATAGTTACAGTATCATTAGACCCAATATCACCAATTGGCAACACAACTTCCAATATATGCTTAGTTGGCACCACATCAACTCGAATATCTTTAGTTAGCAACTCACCTTCCAACATAGGCTCAGGTTGCACAACATCAGCTGGAATATCTTCAGAGATACCCATATCTTCAGTTGGCAGCAGAACATCACAATCTTGCTCATCTTGCAGCAGCACATCCAAGTCTTGCTCATTTTGCACCACACCATCCAAGTCTTGCTCATTTTGCACCAAACCATCCAAGTCTGGTTAAATGTGCATTGTTTCACCAAAACTTCTCTTTCTTCTACAGCCATTGCCTCTTGCCTTTTTCTTTGGCCAACACTCTTTAACAACAAGGGGCTCACCTGCACGCTTCCTCCTAAAAATATAAAGCATATCAATTGGTTACTAATTGAAAAATGCAACAAAATAGTAAACAATGCAAACATATGCCCACATAGTTTGGCCTTTCAGGAGTGTAACAACATTTGGGAGATCCAACTCGGTGCCCAAGTTCCTGGCACAACTTGCATCTATTTTTGTTACCTTTCTGTGACATTTTTGGCTTTGCATCCTTCTTTCCCTTGCCCTTTTTGCTACTCCCACCTTTCTCAAACCATGCCTTGAATCTACTCTCCTTAGGCCTGCCGACCTTTCTTTTTGTTAGGGGAGGACACATGGAAAACTCAATTTCCACTTCAGGCCACTGAGACTGATCTATAAGTGCTGGAATTGGAGTTGCATATGCAGCCTTGTGTCGGGGAACGAATCCACGAGCACCTATGGGACCGGCGGACCGAGCCCCATTTGGTTCGGCGGGGGCGAAGATCGCACGAAGAGCGGATCGAGGCGAAACACACGAGCAGTTTACCCAGGTTCGGGCCACACGGATGCGTAAAACCCTACTCCTGCTTTGTGGTTTGTATTGAGTTCTTGCTCGGGAGCGCTGAGTGCTACAGTACACACCAGCAGCTAACGAGACCGGGCGTGAGTGTTCTCCCCCCTCCTCTCCTACGTTGCGCATGGGCCTCCTTTTATATGCTCAAGAGGTCACCGACAGGTGGCAACGTAGACAAGGGTAAAAATGGAAAGGTGTTACGGTTGGTACAACTACCTGTTACAGTGCATCAAACCTAACACTGACGGCAGGGGACAAGGGCATTGAATGCCCATCTGTGTCGCCCAAATAGTGCAAAAAGGGACCGTCAGGGACGCCACCGCTCGCCACGATGGCAATCTTGTCAGCACCGCTTGCCACTGCGCACCGCTGGCTGCACAGCCTCCCGCCACATACGCCTGGAAGGGTCCTAGAGCGACACGTTGGTGGATGTGCTGGAGCGCGGGTACAGAGTGGTAGCTTGCCGCGGCAAGCGCCTTGCCGTGGTCATTGTCTTATCGCGTCCGGGAGCTCGTCACTCACCGGGCCTTGCCGGGACGCGTGGCGTGTCGCGGCAAGTTCCTTGAGATGCCTTGGTTGGCCTTCCCGGCAAGCTCCTCTTGCCGGGGTCTTGTCTCCTTAGCTTGAATACTTTGTTCTTGAATGGCTCCAAAGGAACCACGGAGGACCTTGGCGGTCACCCGGCAAGCCTTGCCGCAGGATGCTGCGACTGCCCGTGCACAAGTTCGGGATACTAGGGTACCCCTACTCTAGTACACCGACAGGAGCCCCAGGGCCTGGGCCATACACGTTGCCGAGCGCTGTTGGGCCAGGCCCAAAACAGGGCACGGGCACGCGCGGCCTGGGTTACGCCGTATCTCTCTCCGTATCCACCACGCCCTTCCCGAACAACGTGCGTTGAATGCGGCGTCGTGGGAGAGATCGTGGGTGGTTTCTTTATTCGGAAAGACGGAACGTCCGCCCCCTCCCTCCTTATAAGCAGGGGAAACAGGGGCGGTTCGCCCACTCGCCAGTTGCTATTCCAATCTCGGAAACCTCCGCCGCCCCCCTTCTTCCCAAAGCTGAAAGAGAGCAGCGCTTTGCCGCCCCATCGCCACCAGCACCACCAACGCCGTCGACCTCCCCCACCACTTCCGCCATGGCTCCGAAAGCCGACAAGGGGAAGGTCGTGAAGTCGACCGAGGCGCAGCGGCTCGTGGCGCTGCGAAAGGAGCGGGCAATCTTCCCTCCCAAGCTTGCCGCGAAGGAGCTGAGGGAGTATTACTACCTCTTCTGGTCGACGGAGACGCGGGCGCATCCGCGCACGAAGGTACTTCCAGCCGTCGCTTCGAGAATGGCTCCAAATGGATATCCCTTCTTCGCCTTGTTCTTCTACTGCGGGCTCTGCCCGCCTTTCTCTGAGTTTTTCTGCGATCTTATGAACACCTACGGGTTCCGCCTCCTTGACTTCACCCCCAATGTTGTTTTGACCATGGCAGTTTTCGCACATCTCTGCGAAAACTTTGTCGGAGTCTATCCAAACGTAGCCCTTTTTCGCCACTTCTTTATGCCCCGAGTTGAGGGAGGAGAGCCTTTATCCGGCGAAATCGCCTGGATCTCGAGAGCCGGCAAGAAGGAAGCTTATCTAGAGGGAGAGTTCCGCGGCAAGTGGGAGGAATGGAGAGCGGACATGTGTTGGATTGTCGAGGAGAACCCGCAGCCGTTTACCGCACGGCGCCAAACCCCAGTAGCGCGCGGCAGCGACTGGAGCAACGTGTCCCCGGAAGACGATAGGCTGAAGATTGCCGTCACCCGGATCCAACGCCTTAGGCTTGCCGGGCCCACTGTAGGTGCGGTTGGCGCAGATTTTCTTCGCCGCCGCATCGCCCCCCTGCAGGAGAGGAGGAGACCTGCCTGGGACTTCAAGAATGCGGCGGACATCATGAGGCTGCGCCCGGGCCTCAACTTCAACTTCACTATCCTCGAACTTGACGCAATGCTCCGGGAGCTGTTCAAGTATGACCCTCGACATCCCGAAGTGTTCATGTTGCCGAAGGATGTCGTTCCGCTGTGCAACAACTCCGCGCTCAGCCGCATCGGTGCAATGATGCCGCTGTGCGACTCGCATGGAATTGTCCCAACTTGGCAAGAGCTTGAAGACGTCGTCGTGCAGGAGTTCTTTGACGGCTTGGTAGAAGTGCCGATCCGCTCCGACAAACAGAAAAGCCTCACTCGCGCCACCACCGATGCGGAGATGAAATGAATCGCCACTAGGCTGGAAGAGGCGGCGGCAGCCGCAGCCGCGGGCGAGTTTGGATTCACCGTGGAGGAGGCAGAGGCAGCAGAGTCGGCAAGCCGTGCCGAGCGAGAGGAGCTTGCCGGCGAAGAAGAGCTTGCCGGGCATGATGCCGGGTCGAGCGAGCCCTCCGAGGATACGAGCGGCTTGTTGGAGATCAACTCCTCTTCCTCCTCATCTTCAGGCAGCTCGCCGCAAGCAGAGCCCCCAGCTCCACCAAGAAGGCGTCTCCGCAAGGCCGGGGACATAGCGGAGCGGCGGGCGAGTCGACAGTCGCCGTGCCGCATGACACGCTCCACCGCGGCAAGCACTGTTGCCGCGGGAGCACCTCACGCTGCTGCGGCAACTAGAGCGGGGTCCACGCGGACCACCGCTTCTGCCCCTGCCGCTTCTCACGCCGCGGCGGCAGCCGGAGCGGGGTCGTCTCGGACCACCGCCACTGTTCCTGCCAAGCGGCCAAGGGAACCTACTCCTCCGCCTCCTCGCGCCGGAGGTGAGCCGGACTATGACTTCTCCGCGTTCAGCTCCGACGAGGAAGAAGAAGAGTGAGATTCTTTGTTGTACTTGTAGTTCTTCAATTCTTGCTATTTTGTCTTGCATCTCATTTGCTTTACTCCGAACTTATTCCTTTTTAGGATTCGGGCCCAGAGAGCGGCGAAGAGAGCCAAGGTCCCGACGAGGAGAGCGGTGATCATCGTCGAGGACGAACCCACCGCGACAGCAGAGGATGCGTCCGAGACCACCTTGCCGGACCCGGCAACTATTCTCCAGAGCAGCCCCCAGCGTAAGTATATGGTTCGCTTTCCGCTGTTAGGCGCGCATGGATGCTCTTTCTTTTGCTGACATCTGATTGTTGGTTTGTGTAGGAGCAGAGCAGCCCCACCAGGAGCGCCCGGAGGCCGCCCCCGACATGCCATCTGCTTCGACTACGTCGCCAAGGGAGAGTTCTCCGGCAAGGGACTCTGCCGAGGAGCCGGCTCGCGCAGGAAAGATGCCGGCCAGCGCTGCGGCGGCAAGCGGCAGCACCAGCGGCCCTCCGGCAGCGGAGACTACGACTGCAGAACCCGGTAATCCTCTCGCTTCATAACTTCCCTTGGGTTCTTCTTCTTTTGATCTTCTTTTTGGATATTTGCTTGATTTTTCTCCCTTTTCCGGCCGTCAGACCCATCTGCTACGGAGCCGATGGAGACCGAGGTTGCTGGCGAGGAGAACACCGCCGAGGCCGCCGTCGATGATGTCGTCGAGGTTGCCGCGGGCGGCGATACCAACGACGCCGCTGCCACCGAAGAAGTAGTCGGCGCTGATGATCCCGCCGACGAAGAGGCCGCCAAAGCTGTCGCCGCAGAAGCTAGCGAGAGGTCTGGCGATCGCACTGACGGCCCTGAGGCCGCAGGAGCGCCAGGCGCTACGCCGACCGTTGATCCTTCCGCCGCTGCCGCAGCGTCAGGCTCCGAAGAGCCCCAGCCAGGCGTCTACTTGAAGGCCGGCGAAAACGTCTTCATCAACCTCCCCTGGGCGTCAAGCTCCAGGGCGCCGGTCGAAGGAGAAAGCTTCGATGGAGAGGTGCTCGCCTCCGCTGGGCTGACACTGGTTGACGCGCCGAGAAGCAGCAACGGCGAGCCTGAGGAGGAGCGGCTGCTGCGGAAGCAGGTGTCGCTCTACCGTGCTCGGCAGGCCAAGCTGGAATCCCGAGAGGCGCTTGTCGCGAAGGCGGGAGCGGACATCGAGAAGCGCGCGGAGGAGCTCCGGGGTCTTAACCAAGAAGCTCTCCGGTCCCTGGCAGAGGAGCGGGAGCAACTCACCGAGGAGCAGAAGGCCTTCCTCCTCGAGAGGGTTGAAGTCAAAGAACAACAGCGGCTTGTCGCTGAGAAGCTGTCTGCGCAGGAGGGCGAGCTGGCGCAGCGGAAGGTTAACCTTGACAGCCACGAGGAGGAGCTTACTGCACGCGAGCAAACATTCGGCGGAGCCCTCAAGCAAGCAGAGGATGCTGCCGCAGCTGCCGAGGCCGCCAAGAAGGAGCTAGAGACGAAGGTGGCGCGGCTGGAGGCCGATCTCAAGGCAAGCGGTGAAGAGCTTGCCGCGCTCAAGCATGAGCGGGAGAAGGACGCCTACAGCTTGTCAGAGCTGCAGGTTCGTCTCACCGAGAAGCGCAAGGAACTTGGCGCCGCCAAGGACTCCAACGCAGATCTTGAGTTGAAGCTGACTACTTTGACCAAGATGCTGGACGGCGCCAAGGAGCAGGAGGTGGCCTTGAAGGAGGAGATCAAGGCCGATAAGGCGCTGCTGGCGAGTGCTGCTGCCGCCCAGAACGCTTTTATGGAGAATGTGGAGCACTGGACGAAGGGTCTCGTGGATGCTGCCGCAGACATTGACAGGGAGCTGGCGCAGCTGGGGATGGAGGATCTCGGGTATCCCTCCGATGAGAACCTCCAACCCAGCGCCAAGCTCACCTTGCTCTTCAAAGGCGTGGCGACGGCCCTCCAACGACTCCGGGAGAAGATTCCAAAGCAGCTGGCCGACGAGTCGCGAAAGATCTGCGCGGGAGCTCTTCAAAAGGTGTTGGTGAAGGTGGCCTTCCGCAACCCGGGCCTCAACCTCACCAACGTCCTCAAGACCCTGCCGCCGGATGCTGATTTGGAAGCGCTCAAGACCCTCTTCGCACCCATTGTGGACAAGGTGAGCGGGATCAAGAGGATTGAGGGCGATCGCGTAGATTAGGCCGCCCGTTTTCTTCTTTTCTTGTCGCTGTTGGTCATGTTATCAGAACAATCTGTTAGAGCCGCGACAAGCTACCTTGTAATATAACTCTATTTTGGGTAATGATTGCAATGTTATTTCCTTTACTTGATTCCTTCCTTTGTATGTTTTTGCCCTACGCTTTTAGGGAACTTGCCGGCGCAGGCACCTTAGCCGCGAGCGCTGAGTGCGGGACGTCAGCAGCCTGCTGGCGGTGCCGTTA
>LR738715.1:640565981-640578948 GCA_902687465.1 Secale cereale
TTATCAAGAGACAATAATCATTATATGTTGGATCATTTTCTCCTTATTATTTTTTTCACTGGATTTAAAGGAGTCTTAACAATATATCTATACCATTCTCCTCATATTTTTTCCCACAGGATTTTTGAAGGAGAATCTCAAGAAATGTATGATAAATAGACAAGAAGCTTTTAAAGATGATTAAAAAGAAGGGACGTTGTACAAGGGGGAGTGTTGAGAACCGACATCTACAAAGCATCATTAGCGAAACATCGTTAGGAAACGCAGTTATCGGTTATTAGTGTCCTAGCGTAGTACGGATGCATCTGTCTGACGCCTTTTTGTACAGACGCCTTCATAACGTGTCCTAAATCTTGTATAAATACGTGATTCTCAATCAATGAAAACAATCACTTTTATTTTTACAGCGTCAAGTCCCGAAAGCAGCTGCTTGTGTTCTTTCACCACACCTCCAGATTTGACCGCTGATTTATTCCTCTCATGAAGACCAAAATCAAGTCATCAACTACTGCTCCGTTATCCACATTTACGTGTGAAGATACTAGTACGTGCACTAGTACGAACAGATTAAACCGATCTGAGCCGGCTTGCTCAGAACGGGAGAAGAAGCCAAAAAGGCCGCGACCCGGAGAACGACGTGGACTAGATTCAGTCAAACCGGTTACGACTCGGGAGCAGACGTGGATTCATTCAAACGGCCACAACCCTGATTCCCCAGCCGCGGCTGCTGCACCCTCGCCTGGATCCGACGTCGTCGCTCGCCCTTGCATGGAGCCGCCTCGAGCACCTGTCCGCGAGTCGCTGAGCCGCCGCTCCCGCTCGCCTCGCCTTTCGTCTCGAGCACGGCTCGGCCTGCGTCTGCCCGCGAGTCTGCCTCGCTCTACCCGCGCTGTTTACCAATGACCACCGGGCCACCTCTGCCGGCGCTAAAGCCGCCGTGGCCAAAGCGGCCGTTTCCCTTCTACCACGTTTGACTTTCCTCTGACAGCCCACGCTTTCAAGTCGCCGCTCCGAGTGCTGTCTCAACTGATTCAAATGGCTGTGGCTTGCCTCGTCATAATTAAAAATCGCTGTCCAACGGGGCCGCCATTGCCGGCTACTGCCGTCACCCTCGCGTGGCCTCCGATTGAACCGCCGCAGGCCCGCCTCAACCTGCCACGACCTGCTTGACGATGCCATAAATCTAGGATAGGGTCATAGGCCTGATCTAGACGCCCTATCCAAGGTCACTACCTTAGAATCAAAAATATTCAAAGTATAACAAAGGATACCGACCGAAGTAACCTCGGAATGCAAACCACTCGGCCGCTCATTTCACTTGGATACCCCAATTCCATTCGACCAAGACAAAGTCACTCAATCATACAAGAAACCACTCGGAGTATAAAAGATCTAAAGTCACTCAGGATGACAACGGTCAGGCATTTACTCTGTAGTCTTAAAGTCCATTTATACCTCTTTATAGCAGGCGTTATCAGTAACGTCCTGTCTAGGAATAGCAATGGGTACCCACTACACCCGTACCGTGCGGGTAAAAACCCTATTAGGGTAAGCGTATGAGACAAAAATTACACATGGATATATAAATAGGGAAAAGTTAAAACCCATCGGGTAGAGCGGGTACGGGTATGAGATAGTATAACCCATACCCACATACCCATGTATGCATATAAAATCTATATGAACTCGAAATTATCTCTAAACTTTGTCATAAATTTGTGAACTCAAAATGTATGACTTATGTGAAGATGTTTTGATGTGTTGTTATTTAAGAGAAAATGATGTTGTTTATTAAATATGGTGTTGTTTACGATGTGTTGTTGTTTAAAAGTGTGTCTTGTTGTTATAATCTTTTGTTTCTTTATATATTATAATTATATGTTGTGGTTTATGACTATTGGTTGTTCAAACTGATGCTTTGCAAACGTGGGTAATTTTACCCGCGGGTACCCATTTACCCTGTCGGGTAATGGTATGGAAAAAAATTGTACCCATTGACGTGTATGGGTAAGGGCGATGGGTAAGCTAGGAGGGGACGGGTAAGGGTATGGGGTAGCTCCATCCATACCCAAAACCTGCGGGTGCTATCCCTAGTCATGTCTTAATGTACACTGAACCCTATGTGACGGAGGATGGCTGGGGTCCTGACGCACTCTATATAAGCCATCCCTCCTCTGGTACAAGGGTTCGCACCCCCTATAACACACACGCTCATATTCCAGTCGATCGCCTCCGGGCACCGAGACGTAGGGCTTTTACCTCCTCCGAGAGGGGCCTGAACTCATAAACTCGTGTGTGCAACCTCGCCGTAGTTAGGACCTTGCCTCCTTATACGTACCCCCTACTCTTACTATCAGACTTAGTACCACGACAGTCGACGCCCACCGTGGGGCAGGTGTCTTAGCGACTTCCGGCGTGGTTAGTCTCTCTCCCCTTCTCTCCCCCGCTTATCCCCTTGGATCCCAGGCAGGCGACCTAGGGTTAGGAGTAGGAGCTCGCCGCCGCCGCCGAGTCGTGCCGCTACTGCTGCTGCTTCGTGCAGCCGCCGTTCCCGCGTGCTCGTGCGCTGACGCCGGGCCAATCACTTCATGACTTCCTTTCCTTATGGGTTTAATGATTGTGGTTTTGTTCATGCTGATTGTAGTTTTGTTCTCACATTCAAAATCCAGTAAAAAAATAAAAAGAGAGGAGAAAAACTTGGTGAGCAGAGCTGAGAACCCAATTTAGAGACGGGGAGCAGAAGCTCTTTGTCTCACATAACAACATCAATTTTATTATTTCTTCTTTGTAAACAGTTCTTCAGAGTCTGTTTATTTATATCTAGTTCTGAACTTGTATCGGTGTGTCTGATGCACTTGATGTATGAACGATGTTTGTTAAAAAAATATAGTCTGAAGCCTTTGAACTACGTCGATGTAGTGTTTGTGAGCTAGTGGTGAATTCATACATGAGATGAAACGGCGCCTAATTAAGCTGGCAAGCAATGTATGTAGGTGTTTGCCTTGAGAATAATTTGCTCTGGCAGTTGGAGATCTCCTGTGATTAGGGCAGGGGGGACAAGCTAGCTAGCTAGGAGAATATACATACAGTTAACTAAATTGAGTTAGTCATAAAGGTAGCAAGAGAGAAAGCATACATGATTGGCTTTGTTGGTAGCTGACGATAGACAAAGGAACATTTTATCAGCAATAATACTTCCTTTTCATGTCATGTAATGGATCCTAGCTAAGCTAGCTAGCTGCCCCTACTCTTTGCTTGCATCATGGACCTGATTAAGCTAGCTAACTCCAATTATGCTAGTTTTGTCATGTTTAATTGGTTAATTATTCATGCTTGCGGTTAATTAGGTGGAAGAGTTGGTTAGTTACACATTGGTTGGTGCATGCTAGCTCAAGTGATCCATGCATGGATGTATGTTCAGTCAGTCAGTCAGTCAGTCAAGGAATTTGTTTCAGATTCAGGTGTGATGAATTTGTCATCCTTCTAGACAAGACAAGTACCAAAAGTGGGTAGGGCCTTAATTCCTTGACACAGTACCTGTAGTTGTTTTCCTTGAGAATTATTTGGTCTAGTAGTTGGAGATCTCCTCATATTAGGGCAGGGGGAGAATCTACAGTTAATAATTAAGTAAAGGTTAGTCTGTAAAGGTAGCAAAAGAGAAAGCGTGCGTACATGGTGCCTTTTTTTGCAGCTAGTTGACGAGGGACAAAGGAATATTATTTAGTTTTGGGTAATGATAATCTTACTGTCTCCTATAAAAGGTTGTCAGTCAATTAGAAACAGGATGTCAGCGACATATTCTGGTATTCAGGGCTTAAGAAAATGACAACCTTGCTTGCTTGTTGTCATAACCTACACAGACGAGTTGTTTATTAGTTAATGCAAAAAAGGCATCATCTCTCTCCATCCGGTTAAAATGAACCAGTTTTGAATATTTAGTTAATGCAAAACTATACTTAGCTGTGCGCTACTGTGTATCTAGAAATGAAATGCCTAGTAAGTGGTGCTAGTTGGTGTGCTGCTTTTGGTAGCAGTTTCTAATCAGTGGATGTTTGGCACGCACTCTTATATTATCAATCATGCTTAGTATTGTTTCATTACTGGTATCATATAATTTCTTATACTTTAATTAAATGTTGAATATGACTGCTGGTTGTTACTGCAGTTTGGTCATGACATATTTTGTATTTCTCTGCTATGTTCCACTTATTAATGACGGTAGTACTGCTATTGATGTGAAATGCTGGCAGCTTCTGATGTGAAATGACCCCTTTCCCCTGAAATATTGATTAATTTTCGTTTCGGTTGAGAATGGGGCACTCCTAGGTCAAGAAAATTTGCAAAAGTCATGCCCAATTTTCTTGACCTAGAAGGTGCCCGATTATCAACCGAAACAAAAATTAATCAACATTTATAGACAATGTTATTTCTACAAAGCAATTATTTCTAAGTGGCTTTTATAGTTTTCCCTTAAGTTGAAATGCAAAATATTTTTTCTTCCTGCAGCAAGAGCAATAGTGCACTTAGTAGGATAGAAAATATATAACCTGCAATAGTGCACTTAGTAGGATAGCAAAAGTGCACTTAGAACAATCATTTCGGTAAAGGGGTGTTTATAACCTGTAATGTGAAAATATCATCCAATAACTCTAGTAGTTTTTTTTCCTATTTAGAGCGAACATGGCCGACAACGATGAGGCTGACGGTTCGGGCAAGCCATTCTGGGAGCTGTCCCAGGAGATGGCGGAAGAACCTCACCGCTATGAGGATGCCTACTACGCCCTCCATCACAGGCGGGCGATCGTACGGAACCATAATCAGCTTATGCTACCAAATGATCTCAAAGCATGGGCCGCACGCTTGTCGGCAATCCCGGACGAGGACATTAGACAAGAATTCTTTCGCATCCAGACGGAGTTTGCGGAAACCATCTTTCAAGATGTCCTTTGTACCTCGGGGCAGTTCCACCTCAAATGTCAACCGTCCAACAGTGAAATAGATACAACGCTACAAATGCAGGCTGACAACGACCGCACATTCATGACCATCACGAAAGACGACGGCTTCATCCACGCGCCGGTCCCTGAGTCGAGTCGACAGCAGTATTGATGCTATGTAGTTCTGAAATATCGATTAGCTCATGTTGTAATTAAACTATAATGAACTTGTATGTATCTTTAGTTTGGACAGTCGTTCAACTTATATGTAATCGATGTTATTTATTAGTAGGACCATGAATCGTGCTATTAATGTGTTGCTTTTTTCTTCCAATCCTTTTGTTGCATACTTATATATTGCTTATATATTATCTGTGAATTTCTGCTAACGTTTTGTTTGTCTAGTGCATAGAGATGCCGTCATATGTCGTGTACAAGGGTGAGGTTCCCAGAGTCTACGATGACTGGGAGGAGTGTCGGAGACAGGTTAATCGTTTCAGCGGCAATAGTTACAAAGGGTACACCACTAGGGCGGAGGCGGAATCTAGATAAGCGCGCTATCTAGAGGGAGAGAGGAGGGAGTGGAGGAGGAGCCGGATGAAGATCCGTTTCATCGCGATGATGCTCACCGTGACCGCAACCCTCTTCTATGTGATGGTAGTTTAGATACCAACTTGTATTGTGAAGACAAACTCGCTACTCGCGGTTTCGAGACTTGTAATATTCTAACTTTGTTCGGTATTTTGAATTCGGAGACTAATATGATGAATTGTATTCGGAGACTAATCTTCTATTGTATTCGATAAATCTGATGTTTATATGTTGTGCTGTTTATATTCTGTGCTATAATGTATTTTGTAACCTGTGCAAATATCAGAAAAGTAATTTTTTCCCTAATATTCATAGTAGTGGCGCACCATATTGCACTTTAGTGGTGCACAGAGATAAACACAACAGTGGTGCATTATCAGTTAGTGTGCCATTAGTAACCCAGAGCACAAGGTACACATGACTCCTTTAATGGCGCACTTCGATGCCTAGTAATGGCGCACTGCAGGTGCGCCATTAGTGTCTTGGATAGTAATGGCGCACCAGGTGGTGCGCCATTAGTGTCTGAGATACTAATGGCGCACCAGAGGTGCGCCATTAGTATTATTTACTAGTGGCGTGGTAATAGTGGCGCACCTATAGTGCGTCACTAATGGCCAAAATAGGTGCGCAACTAACATCCTTTTTTCTAATAGTAACGAGCCGTCCAATCACACAACACTACCTTTGTAGCAGTAAGTTGAATCCGATAGTCCCTCACCCTCCTCCTCTCTGTCAAACCGGTTAGGCGAAACTGCCACGAGTACTGCCCTGGGAAAGCCCCGCCCCCGACTTTTAAATACTCCTACTCCCTCCGTTACTAAATATTTGTCTTTCTAGAAATTTCAAATGGACTATAACATACGGATGTATGTAGACATATTTTAGAGTGTAGATTCACTCATTTTTCTTTGTATGTAGTCACTTGTTGAAGTCTCTAGAAAGACAAATATTTAGGAACGGAGGGAGTAAAACTTTGTATCGATGAATTGCGCCATGGAACAGAAAACCAAAAGAAAAAGGTGGTACGATACATTTAAATAAATACAGTTCAAGTTCTAGCTAGCGATTCAGAATGTAAACCGTGCATGTTTTTTTATAGTACAGTACAATACAAAGTGCGACGTCCAGTTAGTCACGTTAAATAGAGAGTTTCTTTTCTTTAATACCATGTACCAAAATTGAAACGCTTGTTCTGGAGAGAAAAAGATAATCACTCCACTATATACATAGGCATGAGCCTGAGCGCTTGCTTTTCTAGGGTTGCTCTCTTCATTCTCTCATCCTCTCCAGATCTAAACAAGACAGCGGGAGCGACATTTTCTATCAGCTCACCGCTGGTCACAGATCCGGCCGGATCCCTTCGGCGGGGGTGTGTAGGGTACTAGGTGCATCGTTCACGCGGTCATCGGCAGCGAGGGAGGAAACCCATAGCTACCAGTGGGTCCCGGTCCTCTGCCTGTGCCAATCTCTCCAACACAGCGCCGGCTCGAGAGGTCCTCAGACCCCTTCTTCCTCCCTGTCATATTGTGGGCAGATCTGACCTCCCACCGCCCCCTAGCAACACCCCGACGACTCTCAGGTATAACTTCCTTCGAAAACGGCCTTGCTCTACTGCCCCAGCTCCCCACGTGGCTGCATGTGGATCTTTTTCCACTTCCATCAACTCTTCCAAATCCACCTAAAATTTTAGTATTATTAGTAGTAAAGATACTTCATGCACTAGAATATAGGACTTGGTTCAAACATGGAAGAAAGGGGGGAAAGTCGTAGCATGAATCTAGGACTTGATTCATAGAGGAAATAACAAGGGGGAAGCAATACAGACTGGATACCCAATAGATCTCTTGGTTGAAGAAGGAAATAAAAGGAAAACACAGTTCAAGCAGGATAAGGAACAAATCTATTGTTGGTTAAAAATAAAAGAAAATGGTGGCCGGGGGACAAGCCACAGAGTATGTCTAGGATTAGATTTGTTGCCCTCACATAGGAAAGGGCAGGTAAAGAGAACAAAATTTGGCACCAGCCCAGATCTTGATTGGATGTTGGCATCACCACTTTATGCCTCTCTGTAGGTACATGGTACTGATGCGTCCACTGTCGCATGCCCTTATGATACTCTCCTGCTATTATTCCCATTATGACAAGTTGCTTCTTTATGCTGGTGAATGTCCTGGTGTCCCCACTGTCCCATGCCCTTGTACCAACTCTTTAGCTGCTGTTAATCCAATGTAGATAACTTGTAGAAGGCGTATCCAGCAGAATGAAGTCCATGTGCATTGCATCAATCATAGCCTAGCATGTGCACTGAACTAGTTGAGTGAATCAGGCCTACCATCGAGGATGCGTGTTGGCCCCCTCTCTCCCTCACGGAATCGCGGACACCATAATTTTTGTTGAATTGCACAAAAACAGAAATTGGAATGTGTCGACGCTCCTCCTTCTACTGCCACACTGATCGGTACACTCCTTTATGGCCTTATTCACATGATCGTGCGTTGTCATACTATGCTAACATTGTATTTTTTTAATAAAGCTATTCTATCACAATCTTTTCTCATTTTGAAAATAAAGTTGCTTTGACAAGTGCCATTATGATAGTAATCAGGCTCTTTCTTTAATTGTGCTAACAGGAATGATCAACTACAGATGTTGGTCTTGCGTTGTATGACACGGCTGGCCAACATGGATTTTAACCCGAGTTTCACTTTAGCCAAAGGCTCTGAGTTGCATGAGTATGTGGAAGTTAAGCAACATCGTTAACCTCACAAGCCTGGGAAGTAGAGACACCAGGAACCATTACAACTCATCAGCTCATACATTCAGATCTGTGCGAGATGATTTGTCGGGGATATACCCTGCGGTATAAACCACCGGATGTATGACCTGGCTGGAGTTGGGCAATTCACAGGCGACCCGTTTTGACCTGGTGGTTTACGATTCATTGGTAATCCGGTAGGCGGGTCAAACGAGCGACAAGACCCGGTGGCCCAACGGGCGGTTCATGAAAGGCCGGCTCATGTTATGATGGGCCGGTTTATGAAGAAAGCACAAGGAATATTCTCCTACAAAGGAAGCAAGACTAGGACTACTTGTAATAGAGTAATCCTAATCCTACTAGGACTAGTCATGTAGCCTGCCACTTCAACATATATAAGGAGGGGCAGGGCTCCCGAAAGAGGGACAAGTTCTCACAAGTTGGAGGCGCCATATTCTTTAGGGCTAGACACAACTAAAGGAGAGCCGGTTTACCAGCGACTCCATGAGGGTCATAATGAGATCTAGCCTCAAATAGCATGTAGGGCTATTACCGGATGATGTTTCCCGGGGCCCGAAGCTGTCTAAATCCGTGTCTTGCGTGTTGCGTCTCTCGATTCCGCTCAACCCCTCTCAAGCTACTACATAGATGCGTTGGCCTCACGACTAAGTCCTCACACTAGGACATATGTCGTGACAATTCCACGACAGTTGGCGCCCACCGCGAGGCCTGCGCACAGTGATGTTGAGTTCTTGGAGGGATCTCTCAAGAGATCGAGAAGTTCGCAATTTTTCGGACGAAGAAAGATTTAGCTCGGAGGGATCTGCATAGGCCTCAAGTTTCATCGGTCCAGGTTTTACAATCCGTGAGATTTGAGATCAAGAGAATTTTAGGATTGTGTTTTACGCGGCCGCCGCAAGCACCGCGGTGATTCGCTGAGTCAGAAGACGAATCAATATGTGCTACAATAGCCATCATTACGTGTTAAGAAAAACATCAAACGCTGGCAAGTCACCAGTCCTGGTCGGATTCTTTGTTGGGGTATTTTACTGAATAAACAAGGCAATAGACATGCGGCCTCAATCCGTCCTGCCACACCTGCCGGCTCTGCCTCCGATCGCGGCCGGGTACCCCGCACCAATCAGTTTCGCCATGTTGGATGTTCTCGTCTGCTACAACTGAGGCTTCTCAGCCGCTGCTGTGCTCTGCCTAAGAGCATCTCCAACAGCAGCACAAAAAATCGGCGCCCAAAAAAAGTTTTAGTGCGCGTCCAATGCACTTTTAGCGCGCCGGACCCAACATTGCTTTAGCAGATGCCCAAAAACGCGCGCCCAAAAAATCACGCAGTGTAAATTGTGAAGCGCGCGCAATCCGGCGCCTCAAATTTAGAGCTTTAGATGGCGCTTTTCAGCGCGCGCCCAATCCTTTTGCGCGCCCGCACTATTTTACAACTTCTGTTGGAGCTGCCCGGCGCCCAAAAAACTCCAATTTTAGCGCGCGAAGCACTTTTTAGGCGCCTGTAGGAGATGCTACTGTGGACGCATTATTAATCTCTCGCAAGTCGCCAGCCGCGCCTTCACAGGAGACTCATCTCGTGGGGAACACAGGAAAAGCTGCAGCCCAATGTAATGTGCCAGCACGACACAAATTAGGATTCCACTGTTAATAAACAATTCAACCATGGAGCATTAATTAAGAGGAGGGTGGTGCATATACGTACATCTTGGATGAGATTAGCGGTACTTGGTCGCTTTGAGTAGCATGTTTCTATTGCTTCGTTCAGAAAAGGATCAAGGCTATGAGTCGCTACATCCACTGAGCCGCTACCTCACACTGCTTCAGCTGCCGCCTTGGACCGGGCCGCTACTAAACCGTCTCGATTCCCGCCATGCGTCGTGAGTGTCATCGCCTGCCGCTGCCTCGAGCCGGCCCGTCTTTCCCGCTACGGCCTCGTCATGCTGAGGCAATAGCAGTCGTGGTTTTCCTTGTTCAGCAATGAATCATTATGCCAGTCTACACGAACATTTGCTATTTTTCTGACTATACATCCAACAATATCCAGTGCCAGCATCCGTATTCATCTGCAAAAAATATCAGGTGCTATCTACCCTATTTATTTTTAAATACATATTCATTCATCCGAACAAAAATACCTCGCCCTGCTGTATTTTATATGAAGAAAAATTATTCATTACAAAGTGGTATTATACCGTGGAGATGGAGGTGTGCCAACATCATTCGGCACAGGTGGTCGTCCTTACTCAACGGACTCCCGCGCCGGCTTACAATGACTTGGCCGACTCACCCGCCTGCGCCGCCTTACAACGCCACGGATGACTCGCTCATCTGCCATCGTGGTGGTTCACGTGTCCTGCACCGGTTTATAACACGGAGGACAACTCGCTCGTCTACGCTGGCTTACAACACTGCGGCCGACTCATGTGTTTGGGCTGCCTCTGATGCTGCGGTCGTTCTATTGTCCACCCTGCGGTCCGGCTTACTCAACATGCCGGGTTGGCTAATGAACACCGATGAGGATCATAAGGTCCAAATACATCAAGTGATATCCATCTAAATCTATTTTCTTGGTATATATTGTTTTTATCAAGAAAACAATTACTTTGATCCGTATATTTTGATATGCAGGACAATTATTTATTATAAACATGGTTTATACCATGGGTACGAAGCACGCGCTGGCAACGTCCTGCCCGGCGTTCGTCTGTGCCACATTACACGGTGAATGGACGCGCGCAAGACACCGCCCTTACGGCCCGGTTTAGATCAACTTGCCGGGACCGCGCCTATGATTGACTCGCCCGTCCGCGCTGGCTTATAATGCCGCGGTCGACTCATTTATCTATGTTGCCTCTGAAGCCGTGATCGTCTTTACCGTTCGTCTCTTGCGGCCTGGTCTACATCAACATACTGGGCCGCACATATCCGCATGAGCGGTTTATTGAGTATGAGCAAGTCACAGCTTGGGTAGCCCGATTTTCTTTCAACAAAATGGAGGCAAATTATCATATACTATCAACCGCCGTCTGCACTGGGTGGCTCAATGGGCAGGCGCACAAGTCGCCGCCACTACAGTTTGGTTAACTTCAAATCGCCAGTTGGAAGGAACCATTGGCCGAGTTGCTGACACGGCCCATACGGGATCATTGATAACCCGCCGCAGTCACCTCAATTTTCAATGGATTCATATCACACTGTCAATGACAATGATGGACACCTTATGCTATGGTCAAATATGGAGAGTCTCAAGACAACTCCTCGAGACATCTTAAGACTCGGGGGCTACTATGACATGACTCATCAAATTTCTCAAAGGACATCAGTCTTACTGAAGCTCTCAAATATCCGGTTCACAATCCGGTCAAGGGAAATCTGTCTCCTACAAAGCTCTTAAACTCTCAAATCCGGTTTAAGAATTTCCGGCCCAAAAAGAATTAATCTCTCGCAAGTTCGAGTTTAAAGGCCGTCAGAAAAATTCCGGCTGAAAATGAAGATTCCGGTATAAGATCCAGTTCAAGGGAAAGATGTCTCCCAGAAAGCTTTTGAAGCTCTCCATACCAGGTTTAAGATTTTCCGGTTCAGAAGAATAATCTCTCGCAAGTTTGAGTTTTCAGGAAAAATTAAAGGGACCAAAGAGAGTTTGTTGCACAACACAACTCAAACATAGGCACCCGGCGAGCACAGCTCAGAAATATGTCACATGGGGGCTTTTGTGTGCAAAGGAGTTCCTATGGCCCTCTTAAACTGGCTATCAAGCCAATACCATCATAAGAGCATAGCTCTGGTTGCTTCGGTAATCTAGCTATCAAAGCCCACATGATGATGAGGGGCAAAAGAGAGTTCGATGCATAGCACAACTCAAACATAGGCCCTGACGAGCATAGCTCACAATGCTACCTGGGGGCTCCTGACGCATAGCGCCAACGAGTTGACAACCCTTGTAGTAGGCTATCAAGCCACGGCTTGGAAGCCTGGTGTATACACCTAAAACCCCGGATTAGCCTGCCTGCATTAAGTAAGTCACTCCGCCCAGGTAAACCTGGTATGACCCGTCGAACGTTTCAAAAGTCAATCTTCTTACAGACCCTGAACTTGGCAACGTTAAATTGACGATTGGTTAAGGATTGAGGTCCATCTTATCAGGCTTTGTGAAATGGTTAATTCAGTGGCCTGGCAGCCCATAAAAAGCCTCGAATTTGGAGCCTGGCAGCTCATAAAAAGCCTCGACTACAGGATTTTATTTTGACAATGTCTGTTTGATTTTACTAAGTTTTTTTATCTTTGAGGTCATTGGTATTTATCCAAGTCCATTGATTCGGGGAGTGGATGACTATAAGTCGCCACTACAATAAACTAATGTTTACAGAACCTGGTCTGGTTTGATTATAAGTCGCCAGTATGACATAAGATAATGACCGATGTTTATTAACCCGGCCTGGCTTTTGACTATAAGTCGCCAGAATGAGATAAGATAATGACCGGTGTTTACTAACCCGGCCTGGCTTTTGACTATAAGTCGCCAGAATGAGATAAGATAATGACCGGTGTTTTCTAACCCGGCCTGGCTTTTGACTATAAGTCGCAAGAATGAGATAAGATAATGACCGATGTTTACTAACCCGGCCTGGCTTTTGACTATAAGTCGCCAGTATGAGATAAGATAATG
>LR738715.1:640578959-640595353 GCA_902687465.1 Secale cereale
TTTATCCAAGTCCATTGATTCGGGGAGTGGATGACTATAAGTCGCCACTACAATAAACTAATGTTTACAGAACCTGGTCTGGTTTGATTATAAGTCGCCAGTATGACATAAGATAATGACCGATGTTTATTAACCCGGCCTGGCTTTTGACTATAAGTCGCCAGAATGAGATAAGATAATGACCGGTGTTTTCTAACCCGGCCTGGCTTTTGACTATAAGTCGCAAGAATGAGATAAGATAATGACCGATGTTTACTAACCCGGCCTGGCTTTTGACTATAAGTCGCCAGTATGAGATAAGATAATGACCGATGTTTATTAACCCGTCCTGGTTTTGTTTGTAAACCGGCAACCTATGATAATTACCAATGTTCAAATTTTGGGTTATCACCCTTACTACACTGGCTTAATAAAACCAACAGTGTGATCAAATATCACTGGAACCGGTTTCAAACCGGGTTATATTATTCAAATCTTTAATAGCCAACATGGCTGGATTTTATTATGGTTATCAATAGCCAGTATTATTATTAAGGTTTTCAAAGTCGCTTTAGCGCAATGGATATTATTTTATCAATGATATGATTTATTCTACAAAGGAATAGTCCCGAGTCGCTGTAGGCTTACAACCCGACACTTGGGGGCTACATTATTCAAGTTGAGATTACATCAAATATACAAGTCTCATGTCGCTGCAAGCATGCACCATGACACTTGGGGGCTAATGCAAAGTCATTTTTTTGCTCACCTTATTGAAGACCCGACTCATCACATTATAATGAGCCAGCCCTTGGGGGCTACCAATTGCTCCTGCCAACAATTCAAGGTACACAAGTATTAACTCATTACATTGAAGGGTGTACTTCTCAGTTGGTAAAGCACAAAGCTCTTAACCTTGTGGACGTGGGTTCAAGCCCCATGATGGGGGTTACACATCATATGACGTTCTTTTCAAAGAAATATATATATAAAGTCCCAGCTCAATATTATTTTCTTGAGCCGGCCCTTGGGGGCTACACATCACTGCTCAAATTTACATGATTATATTTACAAAGTCCCTGCTCATTATTACATAATGACCCGGCCCTTGGGGGCTACATTGGTTGAAGTTTTTGAGCACCGGGCAATTACAAGTCCTAGGTTGCTGCAAACATGACAACCCGGCACTTGGGGGCTACATATGTGGAATATTCAGTTTTTACTAGTGATTGGGATGAATAATCTGGATTTCTTCAAGGTTGCAACATTTATATTGAAACAATTCTTAAGCTAACACTATGTTCTCCTCTTAAGACTTGGGGGCTACAGGTAATATGGATATAAAGGAGGAACATTTTCAAATTCTCAGTTTTGGGCAAATCAGGAAGATTAATTGTGCGACCCGGTGTTGGCAACAATCATAACCCGGCGTCTATAAACAGTCATGACCCGGGATCATCAGTTTTTATAAACCAACAATTTTGGCAATCATAAACCGGCAAGTTCTACATCTTCAAGCTGGCTGGATATCAATTGAGTATCTGAAGACCAATATTTTTGTCAAGTCAAAGCATTGAAGGCCGAGTCAAATGGATTCTTTATTTACAATATTTTTTCTACAAGCAAATTGATTATGAAGCTGGTCTACTGACCCGGATTTTTAGAAGGAAGAAATGACAAGGACTTAAGGATGATCAAGTACCGGTTTATAAGAATATTTAACCCGGAGCAACCTATCAAATTCGTTCTTGTGTTTATGTTGCAGGATCAGTTTAACATGGATAAATCCAAATTAAACTGGGGGCTAATGTCGGGGATATACCCCGCGGTATAAACCGCCGGATGTATGACCCAGCTGGAGTTTGGCGATTCACAGGCGACCCGCTTTGACCTGGCGGTTTAAGATTCATTGGTAATCTGGCAGGCGGGTCAGAGGAGCGACAAGAACCGGTGGCCCAACGGGCGGTTCATGAAAGGCCGGCTCATGTTATGGTGGGCCGGTTTATGAAGAAAGCACAAGGAATATTCTCCTACAAAGGAAGCAAGACTAGGACTCCTTGTAATAGAGTAATCCTAATCCTACTAGGACTAGTCATGTAACCCGCCCCTTCAACATATATAAGGAGGGGCAGGGCTCCCCAAAGAGGGACAAGTTCTCACAAGTTGGAGCCGCCATATTCTTTAGGGCTAGACACAACTAAAGAAGAGCCGGTTTACCGGCGACTCCATGAGGGTCATAATGAGATCTAGCCTCAAACAACATGTAGGGCTATTACCGGATGATGTTTCCCGGGGCCCGAAGCTGTCTAAACCCCTCTCAAGCTACTACATAGATGCGTTGGCCTCACGACTAAGTCCTCAAACTAGGACATCTACCGTGACAATTCCACGACATGACTGGTGCCTTGACTAATGGTGTGAATCATTGCTAGGCTTCTCGCCCCTCGTTGGTTACCCCAAGTGGAAGGTGTGAGATGTAGTGTTGCGGAAGTTTTTCCCTTGGCAAAGATACCAAGGATCGAATCCCTAGAGACTCCTAGGTTCAACAAGAAGGTGTCAACTGCTACGGCGCCAGATATTAGCAATCAACGTGGACCTGCACATAGATACAAATAACTTTGCTCCCAACGAGTACAGAGAGGTTGTCAATCCCTCCGGCCTTGTAGTTCACAAAGGATTAAACGCAAGTGATAGTAGTGATAGATATAATTGCAATAGTAAATAAAAGTGAAAAGTAAATAGCGGGTGTGATCAATGATGGTAATATGGACCGGAGTCTCATGATGTTCACTAGTGATGTCTCTCTCCCAAAAGACGATAAAACAGCTATGTGAGGTAAACGAATTACAGCTGGGAAATTGACAGGACCATGTGCGCAAACCAATCCTGATTACATTGCAAGAAAGGTTGAGGTTCAAAGCATGGGCGGTACGCCAAAGTAAGTAGACCGAAATCCATCAATATCTACTACTAATCATCCACCTTGAGATATCTATCCAGAACATCTCGCTGGTATTAAGTTGCGAGTCCCACCCATAGTGTAAACTCAACGCAACAGACAACTGAATTAAAAGAACTTTGCGTAAAGTAAACAATCCTTGCACCCGCGGGCACAAGCACCATTGTTTTCCCCTTGTGGCAACAACACATCCCCTAGACTCATGTTTCTGTCACTCAAACTAGTCATCGAGGGGCATGAACCCACAATCAAGCATAACGTTCCCTCTTGGAGTCACTACCTATTACTTGGCCAAAGCAATAAATAACAACGGAGAACATGCAAGAATTACTTACGAACATATATATAAAAGAGGTAGATCAAATATATTACTCAAGCACAATCTGAACATAATCTCATAATCCATCGGATCCCAGCAAACTCATCATAGCAACAGCATAAGGATTACATATGTGCCTCGATCATGTAGGGCAGCTCACGAGGACTAATTAGTGAAGCACAAGAACGGGAGGAGAACATCACATAGCTACTGGTCATGGACTCATGGTCCAAGGGAGACTACTCACAACTCATCCGGGAGGCGTCCATGGTGGTGGAGAGGCTCCCGGTGGTGATCCTCCCCTCCGGCAGGGTGCCAGGAAGAGTTCTCCTGGTGCTCCCGATCTTGGAAGCGGCGGCGGTGGCGGAACAGAGATGAGATCGCGAAAAGAGTTCCTCCCTCAAGGGTTTCGGGATACGCTTTAAATATATGCCAAAGGGGGGCATCGGAGGAGCCTCGGGGGGCCCAGGCGCCCCCCGACGCGGCCCAGGGGGGGCGCGCCGCCAGGGCGCCTGGAGCCCTGGTGGCCCCCCCGGCTGTCCTTCGGGCGCACGGTAGTTTCTGGAACGTTGATTTTTTATATAATTTTTCTGGATTTTTCCTGGCAGTTCTCGTAACGTGAAAACCTGAAATACAAAAACAGCCGAAAACAGAAACTGGCACTGGGGTGCACTGAGTTAAT
The DNA here is from genome assembly GCA_902687465.1 of Secale cereale. Lineage (NCBI taxonomy): Eukaryota > Viridiplantae > Streptophyta > Magnoliopsida > Poales > Poaceae > Secale > Secale cereale. The sequence goes on from LR738715.1 coordinate 640,582,899, forward strand.
AGGTTAGTCCAAATATGATCAAAAGTGTATGGAAGTGTATAAATATCATACCAATATCACCCAAAAGAGGCATGGAGCAAGCAGAAATTATAGATACGTTTTGGACGTATCAATCATTCACATGTTTAGGCATCTTTGTTGTACTTATTATTTGAATCTTATGGGTTGGTTGTGAATCTTGCAAGCTGGGAACCACATGATGATGCAGATGACATCAAACATAAGAAGATGTTCAAACTTGGTAGCATTGTAACTGTGAAAGTGCGGCAAATGAGTTGATCGTGTGCTTCGTGAGAATAATAATTATCATTGTTTTGCATGTTGATCCTGTTGCACTGATAGAAGGATTTAATGCTTTGCTTGTTTTAAGAATCAAGTTTGAGTAAAGCAAATAAAATTTAAGTAAAGTTACACGCTCGTGAACGGACGTGTGGCCGGAATAGGTTTCTCGGATTCCAGGCTGGTTTAATGGAGGCTGCTACTTCTCGAGCTTGCGTGGTATTCCCTCGAAGAGGAAAGGGAGATGCACCACAATTGCGTAAGTATTTCCCTTAGTTTTTGAGAACCAAGGTATCAATCCAGTAGGAGACGACGCGCGAGTCCCTCGCACCTGCACAAACAAATAAGAACTTCACAGCCAACCCGATAAGGGGTTGTCAATCCCTTTACGGTCACTTACAAAAGTGAGATCTGATAGAGATGATAGTTTGATATTTTTGGTATTTTTGGTTATAAGAACATAAAATAAAAGCGGAAAAAGTAAAGTAGGTGTAGGTTGATATGTTGAGAATAGATCCGGGGGCCATAGTGTTCTCTAGCGGCTTCTCTCATGATAGTGATATTCTACGGCGGGTAAACAAATTACTATCGAGCAATTGATAGAAAAGAGAATAATTACGAGACTATCTAGTCATGATCGTTATATATAGGCATCACGTCCGAGACAAGTAGACCGAAACGATTCTGCATCTACTACTATTACTCCACACATCGACCGCTATCCAGCATGCATCTAGTGTATTGAGTTCATAAGAACAGAGTAATGCCTTAAGCAAGATGACATGATGTAGAGGGATAAACTCAAGCAATATGATATAAACCCCATATTTTTATCCTCGATGGCAACAATACAATACGTGCCTTGCTGCTCCTACTGTCACTGGGAAAGGACACCGCAAGATTGAACCCAAAGCCAAGCACTTCCCCCATTGCAAGAACTATAGATCTAGTAGGCCAAACCAAACCAATAATTCGAAGAGACTTGCAAGGATATTATAATCATACATAAAGAGTTCAGAGAAGAACCAAATATTTCTCATAGATAATCATGATCATAAACCCACTATTCATCGGATCTCGACAAACACACCGCAAAAAGAGATTACATCAAATAGATCTGCTCGAAGACTGAGGAGAAATTTGTATTGAGATCCAAAGAGAGAGAAGAAGCCATCTAGATACTAGCTATGGACCCGAAGGTCTGTGGTAAACTACTCACAACTCATGGTGAGGCGATTATGATGATGTAGAATCACTCCGTAGAAGATCCCCCCTCCAGCGGAGCTCCGGAACAGGCCCCAAGATGGGATCTCACGGGAACAAAAGGTTACGGCGGTGGAACTAGGTTTTTCTCTGTTGTTCTGATGGTTTCGGGGTACGTAGGCATATATAGGAGGAAGGAGGGCACCGGGGGCCATACGTGGGGCCCACGAGGTAGGGGGCACGCTCTAGGGGGGCGCCCCCCACCCTCGTGGGCACCACGTAAACCCTACTCCGTGGTTCTCAAGTCTCCCGTGCGTGATTTTCTCCAAAAATATCTCTCCCGAAGGTTTCATTCCGTTTGGACTCCGTTTGATATCTCTTTTCTGTAAAACCCTGAAACAGGCAAAAAACAACAATCTGGACTGGGCCTTTGGGTTAGTAGGTTAGTCCCAAAAATAATATAAAAGTGTATGACAAATCCCATTAAACATCCAAAACATCATAAATAATAGCATGGAAAAATAAAAAATTATAGATACATTGGAGACGTATCAAGCATCCCCAAGCTTAATTCCTGCTCGTCCTCGAGTAGGTAAATGATAAAAACAGAATTTTTGATGTGGAATGCTAACCAACATAGTTTTTCAATGTAATTCTCTTAATTGTGGCAGGAATGTTCAGATATGAAAGATTCAAGAGAAAAGTCTATATTGACATAAGAAATAATAATACTTCAAGCATACTAATAAAGCAATCATGTCTTCTCAAAATACTATGGCTAAAGAAAGTTATCCCTACAAAATCATATAGTCTGGCTATGCTCCCTCTTCGTCACACAAAAATATTCATATCATGCACAACCCCGATTTCAGCCAAGCACTTGTTTTCAAACTCTATTCTTTCAAACCTTTCAATTTTCACGCAATACATGAGCGTGAGCCATGGACATAGCACTATGGGTGGAATAGAGTGGTGGTTGTGGAGAAAACAAAAAGGAGGGAGATAGTCTCACATCAACTAGGCATATCAACATGCTATGGAGATGCCCATCAATAGATATCAATGTGAGTGAGTAGGGATTGCCATGCAACGGACGCACTAGAGCTAAAAATGTATGAAAGCTCAACAAAAGAAACTAGTGGGTGTGCATCCAACTTGCTTACTCATGAAGACCTAGGGCATTTGAGGAAGCCCATCGTTGGAATATACAAGCCAAGTTCTATAATGAAAATTCCCACTAGTATATGAAAGTGACTAAACATGAGACTCTCTATCATGAAGAACATGGTGCTACTTTGAAGCACAAGTGTGGAAAAAGATAGTAGCAGTTGTCCCTTCTCTCTTTTCTCTCATTTTTTGGAGGGGCTTTCTCTCTCTCTTTTTTTATTAGCCCCTCTCTATATTTTTTTGGGGCATCTCTTTTTTTATTGGCCTTTTCTCACATGGGACAATGCTCTAATAATGATGATCATCACACTTTTATTGATTTACAACTCGATATTACAACTCGATACTAGAACAAGTATGACTCTATATGAATGCCCCCGGCGGTGTACCGGGATGTGCAATGAATCAAGAGTGACATGTATGATAAATTATGCATGGTGGCTTTCTCACAAATACGATGTCAACTACATGATAATGCATGGCAATATGGCAATATGATGCGTGTCATATGAATGGAACGGTGGAAAGTTGCATGGAAATATATCTCGGGATGGCTATGGAAATGCCATGATAGGTAGGTATGGTGGCTGTTTAAGGAAGGATATATAGTGGGTGCAAGTTACCGGCGAAAGTTGCGTGATACAAGAGAGACTAGCAATGGTGGAAGGGTGAGAGTGCGTATAATCCATGGACTCAACATTAGTCATAAGAACTCATATACTTATTGCAAAAATTTACGAGTCATCAAAAAAAGCAGTCAATGCATGCTCCTAGGGGGGAGGTTGGTAGGAGTTAACCATCACGCGCCCCCGACCTCCGCAGAAAGGTTGACACTTTACAAATACCTCATGCTCTAACTTCGCCACATAGCGGTTCACCATATGTGTATGCTACGGGAATCACCAATCTTAACACAAGAATTTCTCAATTTCATAATAAATCCACTAGCATGACTCTAATATCACTATCCTCATACCTCAAAACAATTATCAAGCATCCAACTTCTCATCATATTCAATGCACTTAGCGTGAATTTTTTTACTACATTGAATTGGATGTCTATCATGTGAAGACTAGTTTTATAGCCTAAGCACATTACCATGATGTTTTATTAGACTCTCAAAAGGATATAAGTGAAGCATGAGAGTTCAACAATTTCTTCAAAATATTATCACCACCGTGCTCTAAAAGATATAAGTGAAGCACTAGAGCAAAAACTATTCAACTCAAAAGATATAAGTGAAGCACATAGAGTGTTCTAACAATTCCTAGGCCATATTTAACTCTATCAAATATGTGTGTCCAGCAAGGATAATTGTGGAATACTAACAAGCAAAGACTCAAATTATACAAGACGCTCCAAGTAAAACACATATCATGTGGTGAATAAAAATATAGCTCCGAGTATAGTTACCGATAGATGAAGACGAAAGAGGGGATGCCTTCCCGGGGCATCCCCAAGCTTAGTCTTTTGGTTGTCCTTGAATTTTACTTGGGGTGCCTTGGGCACCCCCAAGCTTAGGCCATTGCTACTCTTTGTTCCATAGTCCATCAAAGCAATACTCAAAACTTGAAAACTTCACAACACAAAACTTAGACAAAAATCTCGTGAGCTCCGTTAGTATAAGAAAGCAAACAACTACTCAAAGGTACTGCAATGAATTCATTCTTTGTTTATATTGGTGTTAAACCTACTGTATTCCAACTTCTCTATGGTTCATACTTCCCAATATTACTCATAGATGCATTGAAATAAGCAAACAACACACGAAAAACAGAATCTGTCAAAAACTGAATAGTCTATAGTAATCTGCAGGTTTCGCATACTTTTGAAACTCAAAAAAATTCAAACTAAATTGGTAAAAGTGAGGAATTTTTCTATTAATTATATGCAAAAAGAATCAACTAAATAGCACGCTCCAGTAAAATCTGATGACCATTCTAGCGAGCGCTAACGATTCTGTTTTTCACAGCAAGATCACATAAACTTCACACAAGTCTTCCCAAAGGTTCTACTTGGCACAAACACTAAACAAAACACAAAACCACATCTAAACAGAAGCTAGATGCAATATTTATTCCTAAACAGAAGCAAAAAAATAAATATAATTGGGTTGTCTCCCAACAAGCTCTTTCTTTATAGCCATTAAGATAGGCTTGAGAATTCAATGATGCTCACATGAAAGATAAGAATTGAAGCACAAAGAGAGCATCATATAGCATGTGACAAAAACATCTAAGTCTAACATACTTCCTATTCATAGGCATTTTATAAGCAAACAAATTACCAAGACAAGCAAGATCTAGCATATGCAAGGAAGAAGAAAGAAACAAGATCAATCTCATCATGAAGAGAGATAATTTAATAACATGAAGATTTCTACAACCATATTGTCCTCTCTCATAATAATTTCATGTAGGATCATAATCAAATTCAACAATATAGCAATCACAAAACATATTCTCAACACGATCCACATGCATACAAAGTTGACACTCTTCCAAAATAGTGGGATTAACTTTAACTAAAGTCATGACCTCTCCAAACCCACTTTCAATATCATTTAAAACACTATTTTCAATCCTATATTCATCATGGGGATTAAATACATTTTCAAGATCATAAGAAGAATCACCCCAATCATGATCATTGTAACAAGTAGTGGGCATAGAAAAATAAGCACCCCCAAGCTTAGGGTTTTGCATATTATTAGCACAATTGACATCAATAGAATTTATAGTAACATCATTGCAATCATGATTAATATATAAGGAGCTAACATGAATCACTTTTTCTTTTAAAAGTTCCTCACAATTTTTAGATTCATAAATTTCGAGCAAAACCTCATAAAGATAATCTAGTGCACGCAGCTCACTAGCAATAGGTTCAACATAATTGGATCTCTTAAAGAGATTAGCAAGTGGATGAGGATCCATTCTTTAGAAAGAGAAGATGCAAGCTAATTGAGGGCATATAGCAACACAAGCAAACAAGAGGCACAAGAACGATAAACACACGACAGAAGAAGGGCAAATAAAACGACAAGGGTGAAGTGGGGGAGAGGTAAACGAGAGGCAAAAAATGTAATGCGAAGGATAAGGGTTTGTGATAGGTACTTGGTATATGACTTTTGCGTAAGCCTCCCCGGCAACGACGCCAGAAATTCTTCTTGCTACTTCTCAAGCTTGCGTTGTATTCCCTCTAAGAGGAAAGGGAGATGCATCACAGTAGTGTAAGTATTTCCCTCAGTTTTTGAGAACCAAGGTATCAATCCAGTAGGAGACCGTGCGCGCGTCCCTCACACCCGCACAAACAAATAAGAACTTCGCAGCCAACGCGATAAGGGGATGTCAATCCCTTTACGGTCACTTACGAAAGTGAGATCTGATAGAGATGATAGTTTGATATTTTTGGTATTTTTGGTTATAAGAACATAAAGTAAAAGTGGAAAAAGTAAAGTAGGTATAGATTGACATGTTGAGAATAGACCCGGGGGCCATAGTGTTCTCTAGTGGCTTCTCTCATGATATCGATATTCTACGGCTGGTAAACAAATTACTGTTGAGCAATTGATAGAAAAGCGAATAATTATGAGACTATCTAGGTATGATCATTATATATAGGCATCACGTCCGAGACAAGTAGACCGAAACGATTCTGCATCTACTACTATTACTCCACACATTGACCGCTATCCAGCATGCATCTAGTGTATTGAGTTCATAAGAACAGAGTAACGCCTTAAGCAAGATGACATGATGTAGAAAGATAAACTCAAGCAATATGATATAAACCCCATCTTTTTATCCTCGATGGCAACAATACAATACATGCCTTGCTGCCCCTACTGTCACTGGGAAAGGACACCGCAAGATTGAACCCAAAGCCAAGCACTTCTCCCATTGCAAGAACTATAGATCTAGTAGGCCAAACCAAACAAATAATTCGAAGAGACTTGCAAGGATATTATAATCATACATAAAGAGTTCAGAGAAGAACCAAATATTTCTCATAGATAATCTTGATCATAAACCCACAATTCATCGGATCTCGACAAACACACCGCAAAAAGAGATTACATCGAATAGATCTCCTCGAAGACCGAGGAGAACTTTGTATTGAGATCCAAAGAGAGAGAAGAAGCCATCTAGATACTAGCTATGGACCCGAAGGTCTGTGGTAAACTACTCACAACTCATGGTGAGGTGATGATGATGATGTAGAAGCACTCCATGGAAGATCCCCCCCCCTCTAGCGGAGCTCCGGAACAGGCGCCAAGATGGGATCTCACGGGAACAAAAGGTTGCGGCGGTGGAACTAGAGTTTTCTCTATTGTTCTGATGGTTTCGGGGGACGTAGGCATATATAGGAGGAAGGAGGGCACCGGGGGCCAAACATGGGGCCCACGAGGCAGGGGGGCGCGCCCTGGGGGGGCACGCCCCCACCCTCGTGGGCACCACGTAAACCCTACTCCTTGGTTCTCAAGTCTCCCGTGCGTTATTTTCTCCAAAAATATCTCTCCCAAAGGTTTCATTCCATTTGGACTTCGTTTGATATCCCTTTTCTGTAAAACCCTGAAACGGGCAAAGAACAACAATCTGGACTGGGCCTTTGGGTTAGTAGGTTAGTCCCAAAAATAATATAAAAGTGTACGACAAAGCCCATTAAACATCCAAAACATCATAAATAATAGCATGGAACAATAAAAAATTATAGATACGTTGGAGATGTATCAGAGGCGTTTGAATGCGTTCCTGCCACCTGTACCCACTATGCTTATTCGTGATTGCATTTCTCAAGAGTTGAAAAACTAACTGCTGCCACCGCATAGTCTGCCTCGCCAAGTTCAAGCAGTACCTACAGGAGGAGAAGCACAAGGTCGCGGGACTAGACCTTGTGCCCATCCATCTGTCTCCTCAAAAGGACCAGCGGATCGCCGTCGCTCAGGTATGTGTGTAGGAGGAGGTTCTCATCTACCATTACTGTAGGGCCATCAGAGGTTCTGTGGCATTCGCACATTTCATCGGCACCGCCGACTGCATGTTCGCTACGGTGGACAGCAGGCAAAGTGCAACTATGCTTTACAATTCGGCCATCTAGTGCAAAAACTCGTTGACATCTATAAGAAATACAAGGTCATCGGCAACCGGCATGAGAAGGACACTGTGGTTGACATGAGGTCGTGTCTTCTTCCCGTAACCGAGGAATACACGGACAGACGTAGCGCCATGATCAAGTGTGTCAGGAAGATCTAGATGGTGCACTTTGTCTTCTTAAGCACCTTTATCATCTGTGTGTTTCATGCATTATCCTATGTGTCGCAATTATCCATTTTATCCGAAATATTTCGTCTAAGAACCCATTAACCTATTTGCCTTTTATTTTTTGAGCGGCTATTTGCTTATGTACGTAACTAGTAGTTCACTGGCCTGTCGTGTTTCTTTTTTTAAGATCCAGTAGGTATCAATTGGGCCGCGGCCGCCCAGCGCGGGTTTCTTTTCTTAGGAAATCTGCGGCCCACAACATGATTATGGGGATCCAGCAGGTGTATCAGTTTTTTACAGTGCGGTTTTTCCTTTCCTATGTTTTCTCTTCTATAATAGTATGTATATTTATACTTATATTTATATTTTATTACATATATATTTTTTAAGCGACCTAAGGTTCCCGTTTGATCTTTCCTTTGTCCAACCTTTGTATAGACCTTACGACTTCCTTTTTCTTTTTTATTAATCTTATCTCAGATTTTTCTCTCACTTTCTTTTTTGAGGTAATCTGATTTTTCTACCACTAGTTTTCCCTTCAACGAACTTGACTCTCCCATGTCTAGCCTAAAAGATAATAATACCCCACGTCTTATAAACTCATCAAATTAAATTATTATTTTATTTCATAAATGATAAGTTCTTACAAAATAATAATAATAATATTATTGATTGTTCAACAATAAGCTTGCATTTTAATTTCTGCTGAACATAAGCTTGCTAATATTTTACTGACCAATGCAGTAATAGACGTGCAACCACGTGTTTATGTTTCTATAACATTTCTCCATCCAACCCAACATGATAACCCAGCCCAACAAATCCGTGTATCTCGAAAAAAATTGTTAATGGGTTGTAAATTTTGACATAACATACAAATGGGATGCATAGACCGTACATTATTGTTTCTCCCAGCCCACCAAATGGACTCGTCAACATGTGAGACATAGGTCGAAGCCTAAGCATGGAGTTGGATTTACATCCAACAGCCGGCATTCTTCTTCAATCTCTAGTCTTCTTCCTCCAGCACTAGCGGGACCGCATGCTCCAACCTCTGGCATCCAACGGCCCTGCTTCGCGCGCCTTAGAGAGAAACACTACCGCACAGAAGACCATGCCACCCCTCCACTCCTCCACACCTCATGTTATTCTCCGCCGAGTGAATCCCTAGCTCGCACCCAAACCATTCAAGTCTTGCACTCATGTCCGTCTACGACTCCACTTCCGCATCTTCCCCATCCCCGGGTCATTCCTGTCTGGGGCCTCACCGTCGCCCACCGCGTTCATGCTCTCGCCGCGCCGTGGTCAACGTAGTCAACGATCGACATCCATCGGAAGAGGACTGTACATGAAGAGGCTGACAGCTGGGTCCACGGCCGCACGCAAGGAAGTGCCTCCTTATTAAACTCAAAATAATGATTCATCCACCTGACAGCGGGGACCTACCAGAAGGGCCATTGTTTTTCGTGAAAAAAACGGTCCCCGCGCTGACCGCTCAGACCCACCAGCTCTATCTTCGCACGCAAGGAAGTGCCTCCTTATTACGCACACAAAAATGAGTACTCCTCCTACTAGCTGGGACCCACCAGATTTGGAGGCTCACTTGTAAGTTGATGCGTACGGAGGGCTTTGTCAACTTAGTCAACAAACGATTCTAGGTGAAGTGACCGCTGGATGTTAATCCAACCGTCGTCGTGCTTCTTCAATCTCTCTGGTCTTTTTGCTCTTGCCGCCCAAACTAGCGCCGGTCGTGCCCCCTGCTCCTGCCTCCCGTGGCAGACTGTGCTGCTTGCGCAGGCCTCGTTCCACCCAACTCTTAGTCGCTAGCCTAGCCATCCCTGCACTCACCCAGACCTCTGGTTATTCTTCGGCGATGGTAGCCTCACACTCCAGACGAACCAGTAAACCCTCATACTTCCCTCCGCGTGGTAAACAACTACCGAGTCTTCATCGGTTCCAGGTCATTCCCTTACTTGACCTCGCCAAGTCATCGTCGTCCACCGCCTTGGTGCTCTCGGCATGGCGTGGTCAACGTGGTCAACAATCGACATCCACCGGAAGAGGACGGTACATGGAGAGGCTGGCAGCTGGGTTTACGTTCGCACGCAAGGAAGTTCCACCTTATTACGTGCAAAATAATGATTCATCCACCTGACAGCGGGGACCTACCGGAAGGGCCTTTGTTTGTCGCGAAAAAAACGTTCCTCCCGCTGACTGCTCGGACCCACCAGCTATATTTTCGCACGCAAGAATGTGCCTCCTTAGTACGCACCAAAAAAATGAACACTCCTCCTCTTAGTTGGGACCCACTCGATTTGGAGGCTGACTTGTGGCCCTACAAAGTTGATGCGTACGCAGGGCTTTGTCAACTACTCCCTCCGTTCTTAAATATTTGTCTTTTTAGACATTACAAATGAACTACAATGTATGTATGTACTTAGACATATTTTAAAGTGTAGATTCAATTATTTTACTCTGTATGTAGTCATTTGTTGCAATCTCTAGAAAGAATTATATTTTTGGAACAGAGGGAGTAATAGTCAACAAACGATTCTAGGTGCAGTGATCGTTGGATGTTAATCCAACCGCCGTCGTGCTTCTTCAACCTCTGGTCTTCTTTCTCTAGCTGCCCAAACCAGCGCCAGCCATGCCGCCTGATCCTGCCTTCCTTGGCCGGCTATGCTGCTACGGAGGCCTCACCGCTCTACCCTACTCCCAATTGCTGGTCTGGCCATCCCTGCACTCACCTAGACCTCATGTTATTCTCTGGCGATGGCAGCCTCACACTGCAGCTGAACCAGTAAACCCTCGTACTCCCCTCCTAGTGGGAAACAACTGCCGAGTCTTTTGCGGCTCCGGGTCAATCCCTTCCTATGCCTCGCCGTCGTCCACTGCCTTGGTGCTCTCAGCACGACGCGATCATCATGGTCAAGGAACGACTTCCATCGAAAGAGGACGATACGTGGAGATGCTGACAGCTGGGTCCACGGCCGCACGTAAGGAAGTGCCTCCTTATTACGGGCAAAAAAATGATTTGCCCCTGATAGCTGGGACCCGCCAGCTATATCTTCGCATGCAAGGAAGTGCCTCCTTGTCCCGCCTAACAGCTGGGACCAACCCGGTGAAATTGTACGTAGCGTTATCTGTCTGGTCACGAACGTGTATGTACATAGCGGTTCATCAGACTCTCTGCAGCGATGAATCGTGGCCGAGTAAGGAGCAACACATGTCATATGTATAGTCCCGTCTAAACCGAGTACACATACGTACTGCCACAGGGGAAAATATATGGCTACGTACGTACATATGGGCGGATTCTCGAACGCGTACTCGCACATACGTACAGCCAGGGCAGGTGTACTTGGAGAGGCAGCGGATGGCAACAACGGCGTCGTGTTCATCGGTAGTCAACCGGCGGGGTCGGAATTGAGAAACAACGTCGTGTTCATTGGGAGGTAACGGAATGTGTCGTGTTCATCGAGAGCCAACCGGCTTGGACGGAACAACCAAAACCTGGTGTGGCGTACCGCAAAATGGAGGGAAACGGGCTTATGCTGGAGTGTGTACGGTCGAAACAGGGTCATGTTCATTTGGAAGGGTCTGGCGTACCGCAAAACAGAGGAAACAACATTCTACTCGACCGACTACGGTCGAAATGGGATCCCGTTCATCGGGAGGGGTCTGGCATACCGCAAAACGGAGGAAACGGACTTGTGTTGGAGCGTTACAGCCGAAACGGGGCTCCTGTTCATCGGGAGGGGTGTGGCATACCGCAAAACAGGACTCCACAGGCTACTGTTCACCCACCATCGACTTCCTCCAGCCTCCACCTGCACTGTTCATCCACCGCGTCTTCCTCTGCCTCCACCGGCTACTGTTCAACTAGCCCTCCACCGACAATTGTTCAACCAGCCCTCCACGGGGTCCTGTTCATCCACCCCCAACAGGCTCGGCTGTGGCGGCGTCCTCTCGGGGTCCTGTTCGTCCAACAGCAACCGCCTACTACTATACTACCACGGGGTCTAGTTCATCCAACCCCCACCGGGAACTGTTCATCCCACCCCAACCACGTACGTCTCGACTCATTCAACCAACCCCACGTTCACTGTTCATCCAGAGGCAGCAGGTTCGATCGACTTCAGTAAGCAGCAACAGCAATCGCTCGGGTTCAGTTAGCAGCGGTAGCGAAGGAATCGCTCAGGTTCAGTTAACAGCCAAGGGATCGATCGCTCGGGTTCATTAACATACACAAGTACAGCGAGCTGCTAAACAAACATTTTTAACCCCTTTCCGCGACGGCCTTCTGAACCGTCGCCAAGTGAGTGTGGGCGATAGGGAGGTCCTTCCCATGTGACCCAGAAACCGTCGAGGATATGCCCTCCTAGCACACACGCTCGGCAAAATGAGGTCGTGTGCGACCGACGAGCGCTCAAATACGGAAATACGTACATCAGAGCTAAAAAATACAATTATACATCAAAATTGTTTCCGGTCGTAAGTATGTCCCACATAGTCAGTCCCATCTCAACGTTTCCGTTCGT
>LR738715.1:640606128-640635926 GCA_902687465.1 Secale cereale
ATGATATCAAGAAGCATGGATGTGAAGTAGACATGTTACTTAACAAGTAGGAACTTAGAACACACCCAAAAGCTTGCTGGAACACAATTAAACAAGCATGGCAAGTTGCAATAAAATTATCCAGACAGCCAAAATCTGGGAAGGCAAAAACATCATCACGATGCTGCCTTTGGAGGCACAAAACAACATGCATATCAACTCTAACAAGAATATAAAGAGCACGGGCATGTAGTAGACATATCCTACAACAAACAACTCCATTGGAGCAACACCATAGGAGGCATGGATCAATAGCAACAAGCTGCACAAAATTGAACATGCTGAGAAAAACCTGACAGGCATAATTTATAACAACTTGAGAGCAAGAAATAAATAAGCTACAGCATGCCATATGAGCAAGTAAGGGCATGAATGGATAGACAATAACATGGACAACAAGACATGATCATTGGCCACTCCAAAACAGACATGGATTTGACTAGGGCATCAAGCAAACATAGCATCAGGTTAAGACAGATTCCAGACTTAGCAGTTTTTTCACTAAGTATAAAACAACAATAACAACAAGGCATGTTTACAAGCATGTTTAAGTCACCTCAAGGCATATCATGGAAAGTTAAATGCAGCACAGCAAAGAACATATAATGGTGCTTCTAAAACATCTAGACATGTGGCATGAGGACAAACACATCAATAGCAAAGAGCAATTGAAATCAGCATCTCATAACAAGTTTCAGCACCTAACAGCCAAATGCACTTTTGCAACAGAGATTAACATGGCAATATGAACTCAAACAAGCATGCTACAGCAACCATCATGTAGTACACTTCACAATGAACATTTCGACATATCATATGCACCATTTGGATAAACATGCACCAAGTTATCATATCTCAAACATGGCAACAAAATAACAAGTAGCAGCAGTTTATAACAAGTAGCACTCTTGCAACAGAGATTAGGGCATCTAGATGAAGTCAAACAAGCATGGCATAATGGAACAAAGTGAAGAGCATATCACAACGATCATTTTGACATATCATACACTTAATTTGGACATACACACAAATAGTTACACGCAGTCAAACATGCAACATTATAAACAATCTCTGGGACTTGGCAGATTTTAGACTTAGGAAAAAAAACACAGTGAGCGTCTATTATCTAAACAGTGCAAAGGACGAGGAACTGGGCTGCTCACCCAAATGGGCTCGGCCCAGTCGCGGAAGAAGGAGGCAGGCCGGCCTGTCCGGTGGGCCTGGAGCGGAAGCGGGCTAGGGAGGAGGGGCCGGCATGGGCCTTGCAGGGGCGCGGCCCACTGCGGCTGGCTGGGGAAGGTCGGCCCAGGCGAGGTGGCGCTGGTGCGGCCCCGTCGGAGAGTGAGGCAGGATCGAGCGGGGCTCGTCCTCCTCCTCCCGAACAAGACTAAACGGCGGCGGTGGCTACCAGATTCCGGCGAGGAGCGCCCGGGAGGAGGCCGACGGCCGGATCCGGTCGAGGAGGTGGCGGAACTCGCCGGATCCGCGACGGGGCGGAGCGGGGAGAGTCCCGGCGGTGATGGCGATGTGGGACACCGGCGGCGGGGCAGGAGCTGTACTCCGGCGGAGCATGCCGAGGAGACGGTGGCGCCGGCCGGCGGCGGGGCGCTGTCAGGCGAGCGGGGGCTCGACCTGCGGCGCGGTGGCGGCTCAGGCCCGAAGCGGCTCGGGCGGGCCTGCTTCGGGCTAGGCGGGCTGGCGCGGTGGGAGGAGGCCGGGGGGCGACGTGGCGGCTTCGGAGTGGCTGCGGGGGCGGCGGACATGTCCGGCGGCGGAGATGGACATGTCCGGCGCGCGGTGGGAAGAGGGTTAGGGTTCATCTGCGAAATTTCGGGAGGAGGCACATATTTATAGGTAGATGGAGCTAGGAGTGTCCAAAAGAGGAGCGGTTCGCGGCCACGCGATCGTGATCGAACGGCCAAGAGCATAGAGGGGTTAGAATGGGCTTGGTGGGCTGTGTGAAAGGGGTGGTGGGCCAAAAGACAAAAGGCTTACGGCGGTTAACGCGGTTAACCATTGGGCTATCAAATGAGCTCCGAATGCGATGAAATTTGGCAGGCTTCCTGTCTATGCTATAATAAGACCACACGCCAAGTTTCAACCCATTCCGAGAACGTTTTTCGGCCACTCAGAAAATAAATATTCGAAGGCGTCGCGGGCGCGTGCAAGTGTGTTTGGGCTCAGAACGGACAACGGAGAGGACGAGGGGGACTCGGACAGATGCAAGTTTTGAAAACATGATGATGCAACACACATGATGACAGGGCAAGATGCAACACGCAAGCAGATGACATGGCAAAGACAACGAATAACTAGTTGACACCTGGCGCACCTGTCTCGGGGTGTCACAACACTCCCCTACTAACAAGAGATCTTGTCCCGAGATCTTAGGAACGAGACGGGAGAGAAAAGGAAGAACGCAAGTTCTTCGAGGACAAGAGAGTGAAACCAAAGAACCTTGAGAGGTTGAACAATTTGAAAGAAAAGATACAACGGATATCAACGAAGTTGGAAGACTTCGTTAAGCAAAAGGAAGAAGGAATACGACGAGAACCAAGGAGGTTGAAAGACACGAAGCAAGAGTTGAAGGCACGAGAATGAATTCGAAACCACTCCGGTTAAGAAGAGATATAAATGTATCTTCACGAAGGAATTCGGGCAGCACTCTGGCTGAAAATGAAAGGAATAGCACACCGGTTGAACACGAATGGAATGGAACAAGACCTTGAAAAGATGAAATGATGCTCGACGAGAGCAAACAACACAATGCCTCCGGAAGAATTGAAATGATGGAATGAAAGAACGGTTAAGAAAAGAATAACTTCGAACGCGAATGAATATGAAAGAGCATCCTTAAGAGAAAGGTTCGAACGGAGTTGTTGAGAAAAATAACCGCAAAAGAATAACCTTGGTTTGGACTTATTTAAACATCTCAAGACTTGAGGTGAATTATGCCGCAAACAAAATATTGAAATGATGAGATGAAGAACGAAATGCAAAACTCCACTTCGGAGGATTAGTTGCATCTCGAGGGCAAGAAGGATAAAACTTGAACTGCTCCAGAATAATTTGATGAAAATACGAAGAATGATTAAATGATAAAGAACCACCATGAAGAACTCTGGTAATGAAAAAGGATGATGATACAGAAATGCCGAACGAAAGGAATACGATTAAAGCCTTCCGATGATTAGAAGGGGGTTCCAACAAGATAGCTGAGAAAAACTTGAACTCCGGGAAAGAAAAAAATATTAAAGCTCTTGGAACTAGAATTTATTCATAAAGAATAAACTCTGAAGGAAGGGATTAATTCAACTTGATGACAAGAATAAGATTTATGTTATGCTTATCCTTCACCAATTAAATTGATGAGAAGCAATGGATTTGCATACTACTTATTCCCGTTGAAATGATTAAAGAGGGATATATCGCAAACTTGCAAAAGTCTTTATCAACCACCGGTAAGATTGGAATAAAATGAATGGATTGATATAATAGCACCGGAAAAGAACTCTTGATCGAACCACCGTAAAGAATTAAAGCCGAGTGAAGAAAATGAACGAACCACCGGGAAGAATTAAAATCGAGTGATGAAAGAGAAAAACCACCATAGGGAATCGAAATTAAGTGAATATGAGAGAATGAATCGCCGGGAAGAATAAAGCATTTGAGGAAAATTTACTAACGCGCACGAAGAGATCGTGAACTGATTAAAGAATACTTGAACGAAGCACCAGAAGAATGTGAGACGAACGAAGAGGCATCAATGAAGAATATTTGGAGGACGAAGTTGAAAACTGAGAACGAAGAAATCTTCTGAAATGATGGCCTTCGGAGGAACACAATGAAAGCAATTGATGAAATACTCCGGATGAATGAAAAGAAGAAAGGTTGAACCAATGATGAAAAGAATTTGAAAATAATCTTGGAGAAGACATATGACTGATGGAATCCATACTTACGTCACACTTGAAAATAATTTGGGAACACTCCGGTAAATTAGAGGAGTCAGACAAGATCCTGGGAAAATACCTGTGGGTTATGAGCCCACCGAAAAGAAAACACCGTTCGAAAGGATCGAAAAGGAGATAATGCACCGGAACGATTGAAAGACTCGAATGAGGTGACAACCTCGAATTAATTGGAATACAGATGATCTCTTGAGATGTCTTCGGAACTCTGGAATAAATAAATAGCGAGGGTCGAACGAGGGAAAACATCTGAGCCGAGGAAAAGAATAAGAACAACACCGAGATACTGGAATTGAATCCATCGGATAAGAAGAAGAGGTGAAGAATTTCAAATGAGAGGAGAATTCATCGGAGAAGAAAAGAGAAGAATGATGACGAGCTAGACGAGAATTCACCGGTTGAAATAACTGAGGAAAGAATGCAAAGGATTCACACGAGTAGGATGGATACTCGACTAAGGACTCCGGTCCGAGAAGAAAAAAGGGTGGGCGGGTGGGAAAAGAAAGTCCACTTCGGACGGGGAAAACAACATCGGTTGGAAAGAACCGAGGATTGAACTTCTAAAGAAGAAGAGGGTTGAATACACTTGACGAGAGATGCACCAGATGAAAGAACTAACAACGCAACAAACGAGAACTATCCACGTGATCCTAAAAAAAATTGAAGGGGAAGAGGAGTAATTCAAAACACCTACGTCAAGATTCCTCACCAGAGCGACGAAGGGACACGGGAGTAAAAAGAATTCCTACTCTTCGATAAAACTAGACTCCGAAAAAGTTTTCTGCTAGACTCAACAACGGCCAAGCTACGATCAATCAAGGGGGCTCCTATGGTCGGTCGAGGCTCTGATACCAACTTGTCAGGCCCAAGATGCGATTCTATCCCGATCACGTGACACTTACGTGATTGGGGCACAACCGCATTTCGGGTGCTTAGCAAGATGGATATCATTACATCGTACCATTACATACATACATGGGGGATACAACAATACATACAAGTCACATGAATACAACAACATCAATACAAGGAATCCGACTACGGATACAAACTTGAAAAGCACAACGACATCCATCTACTATCCCAGGCTGCCGACCCAGAACCTAACCCAAGACTGAAGAAGAAGAAGAAGAAAGAACTCCAACACAACGATCATCGCTCTCACGTCAAGACATCGGAAACCTGCACCTGCAACCGTTGTTGTAGTATCTGTGAGCCACGAGGACTCAGCAATCCCATAACCATGGGTAACAATACTATCAAAGCTTAATAGGTAGGAAGAGGTAAACTGGTGAGGTTGCAGCAACGGCTAAGCAATATATGGTGGCTAACTTACGAGTACAAGAATAAGATGAGCATCTATGCAAACGGTCGCAAACTAGTAGTGATCGCTAAAGATCCTGAACTACCTACGAGTCAAACATAACCCCACCGTGTTCTCTTCTCAAAGTGAAAAGAGACAGTCACGGTTACTCACACAGTTGTGTGTTTTACTTCGGATCCTCTGACAAGTTTTCTACAACCGGACATTAACAAATTCCAATCTGCCACATAACCGCGGGCATGGCTTTCGAAAGATCATAACCCTGCAGGGGTGTCCCAACTTGGCCCATCACAAGCTCTCATGATCAGCTGAAGTAATAATAATTATTATCCCTTATCTTAGGGACAATCCGATCAGGCTCGGTATCCCGGCGCACAAGACATTTCGACAATGGTAAAACAAGTCCAGCAAGACCTCCCGGTGGGCCGACACCCTGATAGTAGCCGCGCGTATCTCGTCTCACGCCATGACCGGATGCGACAGCCTACGGGAGCCAATCCTTGAGTTTCCCCGTGGTGGCCCCGCAGTCGGCCCGTTTGGGACCAACACCATCAGCACTGGCCCCCCCTGCTATGTAGAAAGAATACTCGGGGACACGACCCCCTATGCAATTTAATTAATTAATTAAGTTATTATTATGAGGCAAATTAAAACCAATGTTGGGCCTTGCTGGAGGAGTTTTATTCAAACACGAAGTGTCAAGGGGTCCCCATATACCCAACCGTGTAAGGAACGCAAAATCAAGGAACATAATGCCGGTTTATCGGCGCCTAAGGTGGCATGAGTGGAACTAAACACCGAGCAAAAGGCCAAGCCTTCCACCCATGCCCAGTATATAGATGTGTTAATATATATAAGACGTATTGTGATATTCCAACAACAAGTTCCCACCTGGAACGATCTTCATCTTCACCTGGAACTAACAACGCTATAAGAGGGGCTGAGCAAGCGGGTAACATAGCCAAACAATGGTTTGCTAGGAAGGTGTGAAAAATTAGAGGTTTCATGGCAACAAGGAGAGGGGCTGACAATAAGATGGGTAGCGCGACATATAACGATAGCATCGAGACAACTAAACATGGCAATGATAGTAAAGGTATCCGAGGGTATGGTCATCTTGCCTAAGATCCCGCAAGGAAGGAGAAATGAGTCCATGAAAAATACGAAAAAGAAGCCTTGAAGACAAACTACGGGTAGACGAACGAATCCTCACGAACGCAACGGAACAAGGACTAACGAGAAGAAGCAAGCAATACGGTAAACACACAACACAAGAACATGACAATATGCTCAACCAAGTATGATGCAAGACAAGTCTATATATGACGCAATACATGGCAAGGCAGGAGGCACTCAAAAACAACACAAGTCAACAAGTTTAAATGAGGCCGGAATGAACATATAACAAAACCGGTAAGTCCTCATATGCATAGTTTGAAATTAATCCAGATCTGAACAAACCTTAAGTTAAAGTTTTTAAACAGAAAGTTAACACGCACCATGATGATCTACACGAAATTCTAGTCAAGTTACATATCAAGTTTGTTTAGTTCGGAGCTACGTCCTAGAAAATATGAGCAAAACAAGACAAACAAGGCAACGGTGCAAGATGCACCCAAACATCAAGCAAACACACTCCAAACATGAAAACAACATGATATTATGATTCTACATGCAAAATCACACAAGTTTCATATAGGGCACGCTCAAAACGGAGCAACGGTCTAAAAGATACACATGAAACAAGATATAACAACAAGCTGAAGTTAACAACCACATAGCAACTTCGGAGCAATGTAAATATAAGCTAAATCACCCAAACATGATATCAAGAAGCATGGATGTGAAGTAGACATGTTACTTAACAAGTAGGAACTTAGAACACACCCAAATGCTTGCTGGAACACAATTAAACAAGCATGGCAAGTTGCAATAAAATTATCCAGACTTAGCCAAAATCTGGGAAGGCAAAAACATCATCACGATGCTTCCTTTGGAGGCACAAAACAACATGCATATCAAATATAACAAGAATATAAAGAGCATGGACATGTAGTAGACATATCCTACAGCAAACAACTCCACTGGAGCAACACCATAGGAGGCATGGATCAATAGCAACAAGCTACACAAAATTGAACATGCTGATAAAAACCTGACAGGCATAATTTATAGCAACTTGAGAGCAAGAAATAAATAAGCTACAACAGGCCATATGAGCAAGTAAGGGCATGAATGGATATACAATAACATGGACAACAAGACATGATCATTGGCCACTCCAAAACAGACATGGATTTGACTAGGGTATCAAGCAAACATAGCATGAGGTTAAGACAAATTCCAGACTTTGCAGTTTTTTCACTAAGTATAAAACAACAATAACAACAAGGCATGTTTACAAGCATGTTTAAGTCACCTCAAGGCATATCATGGAAAGTTAAATGCACCACAGCAAGGACCATATAATGGTGCTTCTAAAACATCTAGACATGTGGCATGAGGACAAACACATCAATAGCAAAGAGCAATTGAAATCAGCATCTCATAACAAGTTTCAGCACCTAACAGCCAAATGCACTTTTGCAACAGAGATTAACATGGCAATATGAACTCAAACAAGCATGCTATAGCAACCATCATGTAGTACACTTCACAATGAACATTTCGACATATCATATGCACCATTTGGATAAACATGCACCAAGTTATCATATCTCAAACATGGCAACAAAATAACAAGTAGCAGCAGTTTATAACAAGTAGCACTCTTGCAACAGAGATTAGGGCATCTAGATGAAGTCAAACAAGCATGGCATAATGGAACAAAGTGAAGAGCATATCACAACGATCATTTTGACATATCATACACTCAATTTGCACATACACACACATAGTTACAGGCAGTCAAACATGCAACATTATAAGCAATCTCTGGGACTTAGCAGATTTTAGACTTAGGAAAAAAAAACACAGTGAGCGTCTATTATCTAAACAGTGCACAGGGCGAGGAACTGGGCTGCTCACCCAAATGGGCTCGGCCCAGTCGCGGAAGAAGGAGGCAGGCCGGCCTGTCCGGTGGGCCTGGAGCGGAAGCGGGCCAGGGAGGAGGGGTCGGCATAGGCCCTGGAGGGGCGTGGCCCACCGCGGCTGGCTGGGGAAGGCCGGCCCAGGCGAGGTGGCGCTGGTGCGGCCCCGTTGGAGAGCGAAGCAGGATCGAGCGGGGCTCGTCCTCCTCCTCCCGAACAAGACTAAACGGCGGCGGCGGCTACCGGATTCCGGCGAGGAGCGGCCGGGAGGAGGCCGGCGGCCGGATCCGGTCGAGGAGGCGGCGGATCTCGCCGGATCCGCGACGGGGCGGATCTGGGAGAGGCCCGGCAGCGAGGGCGATGTGGGACATCGGCGGCGGGGCAGGAGCTGTACTCCGGCGGAGCATACTGAGGAGACGGTGGCGCCGGCCGGCGGCAAAGCAATGACGGCGGCGGGGCGCGTCCAGGCAAGCGGGGGCTCGACCTGTGGCGCGTTGGCGGCTTGGGCCTGGAGTGGCTGCGGGGGCGGCGGACATGTCCGGCGGCGGAGATGGACATGTCCGGCGCGCGATGGGAAGAGGGTTAGGGTTCATTTGCGAAATTTCGGGAGGAGGCACATATTTATAGGTAGAGGGAGCTAGGAGTGTCCAAAAGAGGAGCTGTTCGAGGCCACACGATCCTGATCGAACGGCCAAGAGCATGGAGGGGTTAGAATGGGCTTGGTGGGCTGTGTGAAAGGGGTGCTGGGCCAAAAGACAAAATGCTTCCGACGGTTAACGGGGTTAACCGTTGGGCTATCAAACGAGCTCCGAATGCGATGAAATTTGGCAGGCGGCCTGTCTATGCTATAATAAGACCACACGCCAAGTTTCAACCCATTCCGTGAACGTTTTTCGGCCACTCACAAAATAAATATTCGGAGGCGTCGCGGGCGCGTGCAATTGTGTCTGGGCTCAGAACGGACAACAGAGAGGACGAGGGGGACTCGGACGGATGCAAGTTTTCAAAACATGATGATGCAACACACATGATGACAGGGCAAGAGGCAACACGCAAGAAGATGACATGGCAAAGACAACGAATAACTGGCTGATACCTGGCGGACCGGTCTCGGCGTGTCAGAGCATGCTATCATGGAGCAACATCAACATGCAGTGGTAAGAATTTTGCCCCATTTGGGGGCAGGTTTGGGTATAAACTTCTCACAAACCTTAGCTTCTCACAACAAGCGTGATGGTTTCAGTTTGGAACGAGCCACCTTTGGGGAAGAAACGATGTCCATTGCCTCTTATTGCTTTCATATAATTTCGAGTGTCAACATAGAACGACATGAGTGTTTTGTTGAATTTTGGAATTTTTCGGGGTTCGTTTGGACATTTTTATACATTAACTAGGTTTTCCAGGCATTTCATGCGAATAATTAAAATTTGAACTACATGCACATTCTCCAGTGCACACAAATTGGTTGAAAAATCAAATATGTACCCTTGGTTGCATGCTTAGGTCCCATGCAAGAAATGGGAATGAATTTCAAACACAATGCCACCGTAACTCGGCCGCAAACATTGAGATGCCCGATTTTTTAAATTCTAGTAAATCCAAAACTCGTCTGAAATTCATGAAACTTAGCATGCTATCGTGGAGCGGCATCAACATGCCGTGGTAAAATTTTTGTCCCATTTAGGGTATGTTTGGGTATAAGCTTCTCACAAACCTTAGCTTCTCACAACAAGCGTGATGGTTTCGGTATGGAACGTGCCACCTTTGGGGAACGAAACGATACCCGTTGCCTCTTATTGCTTTCAAAATCTTTCGAGTGTCAACATAGAACAACATGACTGTTGTGTTCAATTTTGGAATTTTCGGGGTTCATTTGCATATTTTTATACATTCACTAGGTTTCTCAGGCATTTTATGTGCATAATTCAAATTTGAACTACATGCACATTCTCCAGTGCATGTAAATTGGTTGAAAAATCAAATATGTGTCCTTGGTTGCATGCTTAGGTCCCATGCAAGAAATGGGAATGAATTTCAAACACCATGCCACCGTCACTCAGCCGCAAACATTGAGATACCTGGTTTTTTAAATTCTTGTAAATCCAAAACTCGTCTGAATTTCATGAAACTTGCCATGCTATCATGGAGCGGCATCAGCATGTCATGGTAAGAATTTTGTCCCATTTGGGGCAGGTTTGGGTATAAGATTCTCAGAACGAGGCGCTCCTCCTCCTCCCGCAGGAACTTGATGTAGCGTGCAAGGTCACTTACGCACGTGCGGCCCTCCACCTTCGCCTCCCTCCTTCGGGCAGCGGTGGCAGAGGGGGTGATGATCCTGGTGGTCGACGGTGGGCTGGCGGCCACGGCGGCCGACGATGGGGTGGCGGCCACGACCACCACCTCCCGCCTTCGGGTCGTGGTGGCGGAGCGGGTGATGGCCACGGTGGCCGGCAGTGTGGTGGCGGCCACGACGGCCACCTCCCGCCTTCGTGGCGCGGCGGCGGAGGGGGAGATGGCCCTGGCTTTAGACGGTGGTGTGGCGGCAACGGCGGCCGACAACAGCTGTCGACGGGCAGGGGCGGCGGAGCGTGTGGTGGATGTTCCACGCACACCCAACAGGGATGCCACGCGCACTACACTATGCTAGGGACTGCGCCGCCGACGCGGTGTAGCCTCCCAGCTGGAGCTGTCCTCTGATGATGGCGGAGTGGCTGAGCGACGATGACGGACCGGTGCCATTGGCGTTTGTGGGACAAGCAGATGAGATAAGCTACAGGGAGGGAGGGGAAGATGCGACGCATGACTCGCCGGTCATGAGGGTTTTTATAGCAGGCCGGTAAGCATTGGGATTTTGGGGGATTTCACCGAGTCGGACGAGAAGCTTGCGCGGGAACCTACGAGGTTGTGCGGGAATGGGCTCACCAACAATTCATTGGCGCCATCGTTTGGCCAAAAGAACGCCCCCGCGCGCTGCGCGAGCTTGCGCTGTAAGCCATCTACGACAGCGGGGTGGCAAGACGTGCGAGAGGAGGACGAAAGGACACGTACACATGAGGTTAATAAAAAAACTTTTGCGATTTAATTACCTACTATACTCCCGTCCTGGTTTATAATTCGGATTTAACTAATAAAATACGAATGCATGTTGCCAAATATTATATCGTTGGAGTCGTATTTGAACATAGTTTCCAGCTATACAATTTTTGTAACATGCATTAAACTTTTTTGGTTAAATTAAGGTTATATACCAGCAAGCATTTGCCCACAACAAAAACGACTTATTCCATCAGAAACAGCTCGGATGGATCAACTATATGATACGTGTTGCACACGCATCTCTAATCTGATTCGTGCTTGATGTCTCCGATATCGCTTGCACAGTTCGTCTTTTTGGCCACGTATCACTGTGCCGGCCTCGCTCGCGTCCCTCGGCAAGATCTGCTCGCCGTTAGGCGCCGCAGTACGCCGTGCTCGCCGTTAGGCGCCGCAGCACGCTCTGCTCGCATCTGTTGGCACGCTCTGCTCGCGTCTGTCGGCGCGCTCGACTTGTGGATAGCTTTTCCTTGCGCGTTCAACTTCCCCTTTAATTCACGCCACCATTAAGGTTACCGTGGAGTGCTCTGCTCGCGTCCCTCCGTGTGCGCTCTGCCAGCGGTTGGGCATGCGCACGATCACGTCGGGGGGCCCATATGCATGCGCCGCGCTCGTTGCCACGCGATGCAGTTATGTGCGGCACGATGGAGTTACGCGCTGAAAATTATAATTGCCATCATGGGCCTACTGATATTCTTGGACGTCCAGCTTCCCCTTTAATTCACGCCACCATTAGAACCTTAGTCTCTTCAACCATTCGATCGCGCCCCACAACACAACAAGCACACCCACGACGACACATAGAGAGGGGATGTCCAGCGGCACTCCAATGGAATTCGGCGAGCATAGAGTGGGGACCCATGCGAGGGAGATGGATCTCTCGGTGGTGTACACCATCAACATGGCCGTGGTGGACGACTACATCAACAGCGTTGAGCAGTTGCTTGCTCGAGACAAGTACAAGGTGGTCAGCATCGACCTCCAGTACACCGCTGGTCGTCCTAGCATAGATTAGAAGGTTACTGTCACCCAGTTGTGCATGCGCCATCATGTCCTCATCTACCACTACTTCATGGCCACAGAGCCTTGCGACCGTTTCAACAGGTTTGTCAACAACACCGACTACAAGTTCGCCACGTGGAAACCAAAGACGATGTAAATGCTCTTAGTGTTAGGGGCTTGGCCTGCAAGAACCTTGTCGAAATGCTGACCACTACAAGGTCTGGGGAAGCACGAAGAAGGACTCCTTGGTCGAACTCGCCTCGGACATCATCGACCCCTACTACGAAAAGATGAAGCAGGATGCCCAGAGAACAAGTCCCCTATCCGGGCACAGGGCCTGGATGCGGCAACTGGATTAACCTCAACTCAGGTTTGCGGCCAAGAGCGTGTACACATGCTACGAGATGCACAGGCGGATCGTTGACACGAGGAAGTGCTTCGTTACCCAAATCGATGAGCCCGGATCGAGCCAGAAGCAGAGCAAGCATCACAAGAAGTAGATGATGATCAGATGATCATTTATGCTAGTTAATCATGCATGTAATATATAGTTTACTTTATTGGTGTGTGGAAATGTCATGTGTGTAGTAGCCATCTATGTAATTATGCATGTAATAGTTTACTTTGGTGTGTGCAAATGCCATGGTTGTAGTAACCACCTATGTAAGTGGATGTTTAATTTTGTTATGCAAGCATGTCCTTATAAGTGCGTATACATACCATATATATATATATATATATATATATATATATATATATATATATATATATATATATATATATATATATATATATATATATATATATATATATATATATATATATATATATATATATATATATATATATATATATATATATATATATATATATATATACAGCCGGTCTATTCTCATAACATTATGAGAAACACTTCTGAACTGCATTGTAAAGCTATGCGCACTGCTTCCTTCTTCTGTTCCGAACCACATAGAGGGGTAGTAGCAAAACTTCATGGAGCAGCGTTTCTGGCTAGTTTGATCGATTTCTATTGTTTTATTTGTGTGTGCGCTGATTAATATGTGATTAAACACGCAATTCAGTGAGAAAATGACGGAAATCGTTTGATTTGGCGGATCTGCCTCTGTTCTTCCGCTCGTGCAGGAGCTTCGCATCCTGCTGGCGGTTCATATTCTATTTTATAGCGTGGTCCTAGTGTGTTACTAATTTCGCCTTCATGTTTGTGTTATTCCGCGACAGATTAATTTGCTAATAGGATTGAAATTTTAGTATAATTGGTCGAGTATCTCTCTGTTCTAGCGCAAAAATGGCAAGTTCTCTGTCCTTCCCCGTCCGGATCGAAATTGTTGTGTTTTTTATGTAATTTTATGTTGTTTTCGGCAATTATGTGCTGCCTTGCTCCTATCCGTATGAATTGTAGTGGATTAAGTTGTTAATTTTGAAGAATTTAACTTTTGTCCATGTTTTTTGTGTTCTTGCAGGCACCATTGGCTCTGGTCGCTACTCAAGATGTTTTTTGAGATTTTGCGCATTATATAGTTGTTAGAACTGCATTGCAGGCTGTGTTTTTCGTCTGCGAATCGTGAAGGGGTGAACTGCAGTAATATGCAATGCGCGGTGAATATTGTAGCGCGGTGAACTGCATTAATTTGCAATGCGAGCCTGTATGAACTGCATTACAGCCACGGGGGGTTGGGGGACTAGTTTAATAAGTTCTTTTGCTTGGTCAAGCGCGGTGGACTGCAGTAATATGCAATGCGAAATGCACATTTTTATATTACGGCACTACTTTATTTGTCATTTTTTTTTGGGTTGTGTCTGTACATATATATATTGGTGGGTCAATTGGCTCCCCTCCCACCTTATCCCTGGCGGCTCCCATCTCACCTTATCCCTGGCGGCGAACATTGCCTGCTCTTTTTGCCACTCTTCCTCGATCTGTCTTTTTCCCAACCAGACCCTACGCCCGGCAATGGATTGCGCGTGCGGCTGCCTGGCAAGGTTGGAGCCCATGTTGGAGACATGCGTTTTTTCTGAAGGGTTGGTTCTGAACCAGAGGCAGCGGCACAGCGCGCTCTGTTCCCTTCTCTATTCTTCAGGTATTGGATTTCGGGCTCCATTCGTCCATCAGATGACTGACGATGATGTCAGTGATTCATGGGTATGTATTTCTCGCATAGTCTTTTTCATGTGTTGTTTGTAGTTAACACTATCTGAATATTTGTAGCAGTATTAGTTTCTGAAGAAATATTTTTCACTAAGTATAAGTGAACTGCTTTTCACATAGTAGTTTTATTATGAATATTGTAGGAGCAACAACAATTTTGTCTAGTCAATATTATTATATGTTGACATCAATATTTTTTATGAAGATTGTAGCAGCAATTTAGTTTCTGAAGATTGTAATCTTTTTCTTATTTGTTCTTTTTTTTGTTCTTGTTGTTTTGCTTGCAGAAATTCCCTTCTGGTCTAGTCAGGGTAACAGAAAGCTGTGTTAATTTGGTCTTGGTTAGCAAGAATGGATATCATGATGTTGATGTTATGTATTCTGTTGGCTCTGATGATTGTTTGGTTCTCAAAGATGGCTGGAAGCAATTGTGGAGGAAGCTGGTCTTCAGGCTGGGGATGTTGTCATGGCTATGTTTTATAGGCATGCAAAGTGTTTGGAAATCAAGTTAAATTTGCTTTAGATCAGTCTTGCTTGAGCAGAAGCAGCATGAGACAATTTTGTTGTAATAATTTGACATTTTTGTGTGGCTTCTAGTTTATTTCCTATAAGAAATCTGAGTATAAGTGAACTGCTTTTCACATATAGTTTTTCATGTGCATCCTATCAGCAGTAGCAGTTGAAGCAATATACAGACTGGAAACACCCACTGAGCTTTCTTTTTTTTAATCCACATACAGAACTAGAGTTTTTAATAAAAAGGACTGCATCAACCATTATAATAGCAGCAATTTTGTGAAAGAATACTCTCTGTGAACTGCTTTCATAGATAGTTTTTTATGTGTATCCTAGCTACAGCAGCAGGTTGAAGCAATATACATACTGAAAACAGACTACTGAGAACTGCATATTGTTGATAGATACAAACCAAGGTTCTGCACTCATAATTAACAAAGTACATCATCAAGCAAACTAATGCAACATAAGCAAACATTGTGCCAAAGCAAATTACAACGAAAGCAAACTAATCTACATAAGCAGAAGGAAACAAATCGAGCACTTGCGACAGGAATCCTTGGCTATCAGCATCTGGCCTGCTTCACCAGTTCCACCCGTTGGAGGTGGAGGTGGAAGTTGATCCCCCCTTGCCCGCCACCCTCCAGGATGACCTCGAGCGCTTCCTGGTCTTCTCTTTTACAGAGCGGGCAAGGCCTTTCTGCACTGTGGTGATTCGGTTCCATACCTCGAACACAGTGTAGGCGTCCTTGGCAGCATACTCAACGTGCCTCGTGCTGAGAATCGAAGTCCACTGGCTGTGGTCGTGGTCTGTCATCTTTTTCTTCATGTGTGCGTATTCGTCGCCGATGATGGCAGCAGATACATCGCCAAGTGAGTCCAGTGGCTTCGTTCCATCAGGCACCCTCCAGTTCGCCTGAATGTCGACGAAGTTGGGGATGTGGAGGTTGCAGCGTGAATGCTTCTCCTTGTCCTGGTCGATGCAGAAACCAGCGAACTCGTACCTAAGCGAAGTGAACCACAAGTTATACTTTTCGGAACTGCATACACAGACATATAGAACTGCAACACAGATGTAAAGGAGAGACCCATCGGCCTGCAACTATATTTTACTCAGCATAAAGAATTGCTTACCTTGGGTCGCTGAGGAACCTGTCGAAGGTGATGCATCTCTCGCCCATTGTAGCACATACTTGGAAAAGCAGCACTGGGTGGTATTTGCCGATGGAGAGTTGAATCACGGCCGCTCTGCTCTTGTTGGGTGTGTACTCGAGGTCGATGCCGACGATCTTCTGGCGGCGCCTCTGGAGAACTGCCTTGTACTCTTCGACGTACGTCGCCATGGCGTCGACGTCGTTGGTGTAGATCACCTTGATCTTGGTCTTTCCGTGCGCCAGGACATCGTCGTAGGTCTTGGTGAACGGCATGGCTGGAAAGAGGAGGAACAAGAGGAGGAAGCGCAGCGTTGTGTGTTTCTGCGAACGATCAGGGTGATGGAGCGCGGGATTTAAAAGGGAGCGGCAGCAACTTCTGCCGAGGCCATGATCTCGTCCTCCAACCGTCATGGCGATCGTGTGCTCGTGATGATCGTGGCCTTCGCGCGTCTTGCAACCGGCCGGATAGAGGAGCGGGCGCGCGGCGCTTCGGGCGATCGTGGGCGCGTTTATTTCGGGCAGGCGAATCGATTCGTTTTCTGTAAGCGAACTGCATCATTTTGAAACCGAGCCGTTTTTTGTAACCGAACTGCATCGTGTTACAACCGAGACATTTTTTATTTTTTGTCTATGACCCGTGGGTCTGTGGGCCTTTTATTCATTAATTCTCTCTTTTGCTTCTATGTTTCTTGCAGCCCCCCTTCCCCTTCCTCTCCCCCGCACAAAAATCCCCCTGCCCTCGTGCTCTCGCGTTTGAGAGCGACGACGCCCGCAACCGCCGCCGTCCGTAGGGGCGCTCTCGTGGTGGACAGCGATGATGCCCGCAGCCGCCGCCGTCCGTAGGGGCGCCTCCTCCGCCGTCGCCGTCCGCAGCCGCCTCCTCCGGCCGTCACATCGTCTCACGGTGAGCCCCAAATCGCCCCCAATCCGTTCCATATCTTGTGCTAGGGTTATTTTTGGAGTCAGCATCCTCTTCTTAAGTTTGTTTTGTATGCTTGAAATTGCAACGCCCTATGGATTGAAAGTTTTTCTCTGCCAGTTTTTGGGGTTTGCTGTCTAGGGTTTAATTATTATCCCTTTCTGATTGCAGACACAACATGGCTTCTTCCTCCCCAATTGATGCCTCACCAGTTAGAACGGCTTCCCCATCTGGTACTACATCAAAGTGAACTGCATTTTTCATACACGGTCAATTGCTTCTTGTTGAACGAAATAGTGCACTGCATCATAGATTCCTTTACCAAGGCCCATTTTTTCAGACATGTGGCAAACTGATATGAACTGCCTCAAGTTAATTGTTTTTTCATTTTTGGAATTACATTAAGTTACTTGTTATGTTTAATTGTTAAACATAAACTGCTAAAAGAGCACTGCATTTGGACATTGCTTTGTATTTTTTTGTCTATCCACTATGCGGTTGCCAAATTGATATGAGCTGCATTAAGTTTTAGTTTTTGCCTCTCACAGAACTGCATGAATTTGTTTTGTTTTGTATATCTAAGCGCACTTCTTTTTATATGTGGTCAATTGGTCACTGAACGAATTAGTGCACTGCATCATATATCCCTTTACCCATGTCCATTTTCAGACACGCGTCAATATGATATTCAAGCGACATGAACTGCATGTAGGTTTACTGTTATGTTTTAATTGTTAAACATAAAGTGCTGAAAAGAGCACTGCATTTCTACATTTGTGTTTCCAAGTTGATATGAGCTGCATTAAGTTTAGGTCTCCCTCTCACACACATATCTTTCTTATGTTTTTCTCACCCACAGTTTTATCTCCTGGTGGGTCCGGGGGTGGTGGTGTTAACTATTTGATTACACGTTATTTCACAGCCGATATTGTCGGTGGCGGTACATCTGATCAGGGCAGCATTCTACCTGAATTGAGTGAAACCCAGTCGCAATCTGTTGATGGCACAGAACCAGTTACACAGGATTGGATGGTCCCTGATCAGATTGCAAGTGATGTTGAGAGGAAAAGGCAGAAAGCGATTGCGCTCGGTAATACTTTCGTGAAGGCTCATAAGGCGAAGCAAGTAAAGTTTGAGGAGGGTAAGGAGATAGGAAGGAGGATTGCAGATTCAAAGAAGTCTGCTAAGTTTGCCCCTGCAAAGAATCCTATGAAGAGAAAACTCAATACTGTTGCAGAGCAAGGTTTAAGTTCTCCACGCCGGAGCCCGCGTGTTGATTACTCAAAGAGGCCTAATTATGCCGAGGTTGATGTGGATGGGATTCAAGGAAAGCGGAGACGCGCAGACGATCACTCTGGTGTTGATTCTGAGCATCGATCTAAGCTGGCGCGGGAAAATGCAGCTGGAGAAGCGCTGGACAGTGATTCTGATGAGGAGGATGTTGATGTTAGTAAGGTATATGCTGTTTATTTATGTTTTCTTCTGTTTTTTAAGTTGTTTGGCATGAGTTTGCTGATGTGAACTGCATTTTTATTCTTTTTTTTGTAGACTGCTAAGAGTACCAAGAGGAAGAGGTCTGAAGATGATGTTGCGCATGAATGGCGTTTTAACAAGACTGTTCGGCTGTCCATTCCAAACGTATGCAAAGCTGTCGCCTTGTTGCGTGAGGTGCACAGAACTTTGGTGCGGCAAGCAAGTTTTGGCATTGTCTTCGACCTGAAATTAGAGAAGAATGTTTCTCGTGTTCTGATTTGCAAGCTGATGGGAAAGATCGACCCTGATACGATGAGATTGGACTGCGGGTCAAACAAGGTTCTGGAAATCAATCGTGAGGCTGTCCATCACATTTTTGATTTCCCTATGGGCTCTCACGCTGCTCCCAGGCCTGCTGCCAGCGGCCATGATGATTCGCTGGCTAATCTGAAGGATGAACTTGGTTTCAACCGTTCTCGTAGCATAGATGCGAAGGACCTGCTTATTTTACTTCGCACGCTGGCTGCGGACCCTGCGAAGGTTAATAAGACCGTGACGGTTTTTTTCTCATTGTTTTCCAGTGCTTGCTTTGTCCCAGCCCTGCAACTCGGTTGTCCAGGGTAGCTGCTATGGTTGAAAACTTGGATTTTGCATCTATGGCTAACATGGACTTTTGTCAGCTTGTTGTCGACGAGCTGCAGGCCGCTGTGTACAAGTGGAATTCTAAAGGGAGCAAGCAGAACTGCGCCGAGGGTTGCACCATCGTGCCACTGTTCATGTACCTTGATTCGTTGAATCTTCGAAAAGTATTGATTATGGATAGACGCACGCCACGCGCCGCAATACTGTCCCATGTGCAGTTGAAGAAGATTCACAACGCCGACATTATTGTCAGGGGAAAGATACACCTGGACTCTTACAAGTTTGGCAAGCTGCCGGTCAGTGCATAGCCAGCCTTTGTGTTTGTTTTATTCCTTTTTTTTCACCATGCTAAATGTGAACCTCTTATGTACTTTTTTGTGTGTGAACTGCATCTCTTTTTTTGTTAATTTGTTCAGTGGAAGGCGGAAGCGGACATTGTGTACAAGCGGACTGCAGTTGCCGAAGCGCCTGAAATGTTTTGTGAGCCTCTTGCTAGGGCGGCTCCAATTCGACGGGGTCGTGGTTTTGCTAGGGCGGCTGCTGGAGGTTTTTCTGGCGAGGCTTCTGCTGATCGCAATAAATTTGTTCAGGTCGATGAGCTTCTCGACAGGGTCATCAATTTAACTTGTGATTTCCCAACATCCGGTTCCAGGATGAGGAATATTGCTGGATTGTTTCCTGAAGGCAAAGGCCCTTCTGAAGCAGAAATCGAGGCCGCTCATAACTTTGACCGTGGGCAGCTTGAATTCCTTAAGCAGACAGTTACGAATATCAGGTCTTCATTCGTTCAGTTTAAGTAGTCTCAGGACGACAAGTGTGCTAGGTATGAGCAGGAAGCTGAGGCATTTGTGAAGGAAATGAACAAGCATGAAGATGTTGTTCGGCCTTCTTTGCCTGACCCCGCAGCTGTGGATGTATGTCTTTTTTTCATATGTGAACAGTTTTTTTACCCATATTTGTTATCTATTTTTTCTGTGTGTTTG
Organism: Secale cereale; assembly: GCA_902687465.1. NCBI lineage: Eukaryota > Viridiplantae > Streptophyta > Magnoliopsida > Poales > Poaceae > Secale > Secale cereale. Next base: position 640,626,441 of record LR738715.1, read on the forward strand.
TGGCATTGACTATTTGTTTTTTTGCATCCTTTTGTTCTTTTCGCAGTGTGGAGGAGAATCTTCTAAGGCTAACGCTTGTCGTGATGATGACCACCAGGACCACTACGGTGTTGATACTGATTATTTTTTTGACAGGCCATTGTCCCCCGTTGACGAAGCTGTCAAAGACAATCCTCTTGACGAAGGCGTCATCGACAAGGTTTGATTTCTTCATTTTTTTTGTTACAGTGAACTTCATTGTTTAATTTTTTGTAGTGTCCAAAACAAACAATCATATTTTTGCACCAGCAGTGGCAGCGAACTGCAGTTTTTAACTTTTTTGTAGTGTGCACCAGTAGTGGTAGTGCACTGCAGTTGTTGTTTAGAGAAGAAGCATCATCTTTTTAGCAGTGAACTGCATGATCTTGTGTTGGTTTTTTAGTTGTAGAACTGCAGATTTGGATAATAGTTTTATTTATGTTTTTTGTTTTTTAGGATGCCGAATCAAACGTGGAAATACATGGGAAGGAGGCAGAGGCTGACGCTGGCAAGGACGAGGAGGCTGACAAGTCTAAAGAGATGGAAGGCGACGCTTCTCCGGTGAGTATACAGAATTTTGCATTTTGTGTTTTATTTTTTATTTTTCATGGGGGCTTCATGGTTCGTTTTATTAGTGAACTGCATTCTATCTTTTTAGTGTAATGTGTTTTATTTTTTAACTCATCAGAACTGCGGATTAAATGTTGAAATCCAAGCGGAGCGCATCATTGAGGATGATAATGTGGAAGGGAGAGGAGGGGAGGAGCCTAATGCGGAGGTTGATAAGGCAGAAGGTAGAGAAGGAGGGGAGTGTCCTGTTGAGGCTGATAAGGCACAAGAGAGAGAAGGAAGGGAGGATATTGTGGATTGTGATAAGCATGGAGAGAGAGAAGGAGCTCCTTGTGTTACAGTTGAAATTGCAGAAGAGACAGAAGGAACTCCTAGAGTCGGATTTGATGCTGCGGGGACATCCGCTGGCATTGATGGTGTTGGTGGGCCTACTGTTTTGTTGCTTGGCGATGAGGTGCCTGAGAAATTTTGTGTCGCCCCTCGCGCCCCCGAGAAATCTGTTGGCAATCTAGCTTTCCCAGCCGAGACAACCAAAGTCCCAGCTGAGACAGTTTCGATTGGTTCTGAAGAGGAACATCCAAGACTCTCTCAGGACATGAGCAATCAAGCGCCGCTTGACGATGATATTACCGGGCTGGATCACTTGACGCTCAGCGAAGATGTATATGAGCAGCCGCAGGAAGTGTATTCTGAAACCAAAGGTAAGAGAACTGCATTATTTTTGTTCTTTCCCTGGGCGAAATGGACCGTGTGTGTTTTATTATCTGATATCGTTCCCACTCTGTATGCAGATGAGGAATTACCTGTTGTTACTCCTTTGAGGATTGATCTAGCTCTTATGAGAAGATACAATGAGTTATATGACGCTGTTACGAGGGCTAGGAGGGATAAGAAGAAGAAGTATGACATTTTTTGTCTTACACCCCTGTTATTTAATATGTTATTTTTTCAGGGACACCCATCTTATCACTTTTTGCTGGGCTTTTTTCTTCTTGTCTGAAGGCATCTAGTTGCGTTCAAGGGCGAGTTTGGTGATATTACTATCGGTCATGTTGGCGAGTCTTTTTGGTCGTATGGAACGCTGAGCACGCGCCTCGCAAACATTGGCGTCTCTATGTTAGCTGAGAGGTTCAAAGGATCTCAAACGATGATTCTCCCGTACAACCTATGTGTAAGCATTTTCTTTAATTTATATTTATCCATTGTCCAATTTTTATTTGTGCTATAAGCATTTTAATTAACTCTCTGGTTTTGTCTTTTTTGCAGAATTCCATTTGGAACGGCGGTGCCACAAATAGGGCTTTGAAAAAGATGTTTTCTTCAAGCGCAGAGGAACGTGTGGACAAGAAAAACTTGGTAACGCATTTTGACCTTTTTCGTCATCTTAAAAATAAGTTTTCTTTTTTTATATTTTCTCATCTGGTTTGTCTTGGTCACTTTGAACCTGCGAGAGAAGCGTTTTGAGTTTCTCGACTCATTGAACGAAGCCGACAGCGCTCCTGCAAATCTTGTCTTCAGGAAAATGGTCAGGAACATCAAATAAGTTTGGAAAGATGGCAGCGCAAGCTGTGATGAGCCGTTGAACCCTCCCACCCTTGACGGCTTTGCGCTGACTCATATTAATGTCCTGCAACAGAGAAACGGGTTTGTACTTGTTCTCCTTTTTCTTTTTCCTCCTTCAGTTTTTGTGTGAAAGTGAGCTGCATTGTTTTTACTAAATTAGAAGCAATTTTTCCCTTGAGCGAACTGCATTACTAATGTGTTATTAGTTGTTCTCCCTCGGTTTTGTGTGTGTATGGAGCTGCATTGTTTTACTAACATCAGTAGCACTTCATTATTGAGTGAACTGCATTAGTAATGTGTTTATGTTGGTTTTCTTGCAGGCATGATTGTGGATTTTACATGTTCCAATTCATGCAGACCTGGGATGGTGAAACGATTGCCAAGTTTGGGAAGGAGCACATTGGCTACATCAGGAAGGCGATGCTCTATAGTTGGCTGACCTCGTCGCATTGTTGTCTTGACCTGACATCACTTTTAATTTTTAAAGAAGGTTATTACATTTTTTTCAGTCACACACCCTTTTTATTAAGTGAACTTCATTGATACAGAAAGGGGAGGTCCACTACTTTTGTTAAGCTTTTTAGTAGAACCCCATTCACATGTTAAAATGACTTTCGTTAGTGAACTTGATGATTCTTTTCATTTTGCTCATTATCCATTTTTTTGTGCAGGCTTTGACGAAGGCGCACACCAAGGTGGTATTTCCTTGTTTGAAACTCAGGTTCACACTCCAACGATTCAGAAATTTGTCCTTGATGAATCCCCCATTAAGCTTGTAAAAGAACCGGTGTGTAAGAGGTTGAGGAGTGGCGCCGGCACTTCGAATGAAAAAGCTCTTGAGAAATCTCCTGTCAATGTCAAGCATGGAAAGAAAGCAGTGAGCCCTCCGAATGCTGAAGATAGTGATGATCATTTTGAGAGGCCACCACCAGTGCCTAGGAGGACCAGGAGCGCAGCTGTGGAACGCCCGACGGACAGCGAGGCACTAGTTCTATCAAATAAGAGGCCTGTGCAGAAGCCATCAAAGTTTCGATCTCCTGTACAGAAGTTGAAGCCTGCGAGATTCAGCTATCTTGCGGAGATGAGGAAAGTCTTGCAACTCATCACGAGCACACCATTCAGGCAGAAATACAGCGAGTCAGTTCTTTTTTCGTTATTTTTTTCGCTTTTTGATTTTTAATGTGTGTAATGTTTTTCTGTGTTTTTTCTTTTGTGCTCCTAACCCCCCCACCTTCGCCGTTTCTTTTGTGCAGGTGTGCGCTTTTCATGCACAGGAATCCTATCGAAGTCTACAATGTGAATGTGGACTACATGTTCTTAACTTTCACCAGAGGTGGTTTTATGGACTCGGAATTGATGGATCATATCATCAAGTACTGGAAGAATGACGAGCATATGAATGTGGTTTATCGATCTGGCGAACGCGTTCTACTGTCCCCTTTGTTTATCACAGTATTTCTCTTTTTTCCTTTTTTTTTTCTGCTCGAGTGAACTGCAGTTAATAGTGTATAATAATTTGTTTTAGAATGTACTGAACTGCATACATTTATTTTTTGTGTTTAACCCATGTATCTTAAATGAAACAAATTATGGGGAGAATTGTGAACTGCATACTGTTTTAGAGAAGCGTGATCCGTTTTTTCATTAAGCGTCGGAGCGAACTCTGAGGGGGAACTGCATTAACGTTCTTTTGTGAATTATCCACACGCAGTATGTGCTTCAAATGAATGATCACGCGGATAGAGATGAAGATGGAAACGTTGTGTTGCCTTTTGTCCACGGCAAGTTTAACGTTGACGATGCAGCAAAGCAGTTCAAACTTTATGTTCGTGATGACGAGAACCTTCTTGATTGCAAATTAGTAAGTTATCAGATTTGATTTGTTCAGCCTCATGTACTTATTTTCTCTCCCAATTTTTTCCAGTAATCCTTTTTTCACTCATCAAACCCATAACAAATTTGATGAAACAAAATCAGATTTTGTTACCACGGATGAAAGACCAGCATTATTCGCTATACACGATGAATAGGCACCGCGAGACCCTTGACATTCATGACACTAGGAGGTACAGCGGACCGGTTGATCAAACGACGAGGTGGCATAAGTCTGAATACCACAACGACCACACTGAAATGGTAAAATTTTTCCTTTTTCAACTTCTTCTTGTTTTCATGCATGCGCGTGTGGAACAATATTGTTGTGATGTGTATTTTTGTTTTTTTATTTCCATCAGATGATCAGGATGACTGCATTTTTGAAGAAGGTTTACGCAGAAAAGGAGTACAAAGAAAGGAGTCGGTAGACTGGGTCGATGCTTCAAAGAAAGCTAGCTTTTTGGGCTCCCCTGAGCAGGGCCCCAACGAGTGCGGCTTTTTTCTTCTGAAGATGGCTCAGTTTTATGACGGCAAAAGCTTTGTTGTGAAATTCGCAAAGCATAATGTAAGTATCTTTTTTAACCCAATAATAATCCCTCATTCTTTGATATTTTTTTGTTAGTTCTTTTTTGTAGATGATGTTGTATATTTGTTTATTTTTTATTTTTTGCTTCATCGCAGGAAGCTGCTGTTGAGGAATGGAAGGCTGAGTTTTTGTTCCGGATTCTGTTCCACCCTAAAAACATGGTCGTAGTCACCGAGTTCCCGGAGGATCTAAGAAATCTCTGCATTTCTCTTGGCTTTTCTCCAAAACTGGATTCGCAGGAGCATGATGAGGCATAAATGATAGCAGATCTTTTTTTATATGTGTTGATGTCTTTTCGTGTGTGCTCCAAAACTTTCTGTAAACAGTATGTATGGTCGCTACGTGTAGTTCTCGATCTGCAAAACTGTTCACACCATGCTGTGTGCTTTTGTATATACCGGTCTAGTTAATTTTTGTGTTTTTCTTTTTGTGGCAGATAGGGACAATGTCAAATATGTACATAATGGAGCTTTCAGCCAATTCCTCCTTGTGAATTGTCACATGTTCGCAGCGCACTGCATTCACTTATATGAGTAGCAGCCAAGTTTTTTTAAATATACGCATCCGCACTGCATTTCACCTTATCACATGGGACAACAAAGACGAATTCAACGTGTTTGTCGTCGAGTTTCAAAATTTTGGAAAAATTGTATTAGAAGACAGAAAATCAACCGTGTCTGCTAAGGGAGAGCTCAATTTTTTTACATTTTTTGCACTAAGCGCACTGCACTGTGTACTCGAAGCGGACTGCACTGTAAGCTTTAAACGCACCACACACGCACTGCACTGTACGTGAAGCCTAGTCTGACTCTATATATTTTTCTTTCTAACTGCATTCTGTATTGATTCACGGTCATCTCAGATTCTATACGACGAAGAGAAGTGCATTCTCAAAATGACATTCTGATCTCAAGGTTTTCATACAGAAGAGAACCGCATTCTGAGAATGACATTCTCATCTTATTTCTCTCATATAGAAGAGAACTGCATTTTATCAAGCATACCCACCCGCAGCACATTGATCACAAAGTATATATGGCATATGTTATATCTATTCATTTTGAACTTCAATATTACATGTTTAATTCTTTTTTTTGCAGTCCATTAAACACAAGATATATCTTATATACGATACGATATATATAAAGGATGAAGTTAATATATTTTTAAAAGGTAAAACTGTATATGTGTTGATCTATGTCCTTTTCCTGCTGCTTCTTCTCAAATTGTGGACTGCATTTGTTTCAATGGTTGTTGCTGCTTCTGTTTTGCTCTTGTTGTTCGCATTACCCCTCGTAACGCGACCGTGCGACTGCGATGCTTGCCTACGCGCTGGATTCTGCGTTCTGTCTCTCCCCCTCGTTTTTAATGATGGTTCTTCGATGTCTTCATCTTCTTCTTCTTCTTCCTCTTCTGCTTCCTCATCTTCCTCTTCAGTTACATTAGCTTCGCTCGCTTCCTCGTTCTCTTCTCTGTCAGCATCTTCTTCGTCATCTTCTTCATCTTTTTTTTCTGTTCTATTTGGACAAGTTCTCGCGTTATGCTTCTCTCTCTTGTTGCAGACGCTACATAGTCTTCTCTTTGTCATATCATCTTGTTGGCCAGCTTGGTGATTTGTGGTGGCATTTTCAGTCTGGATTTTTTTCAGCCTCTCCTTACATGTTCTTGAGTTGTGTCCCGCAATCTTGTTGCATGATCCTTACCCCCAGTGGTCTTCCTCCGCTGTCCAGTTCTGGCTCAGGCCTGGTATTTTTTTCAGGACTTTTTTCTTTTGCTGCAGCTTTTTTATTGGCTAATTTGCTCTCTTTCTTTCTCCCTTTTGTGTTTGAAACAGGTGGGGGAAGAATTGTGTCATCCATATTATGAGCTGCACCATCAGAGGCATGTTCGCGCTCCTCTCCTTGTTCTTCACCCCGCGCATCCATGATGTTCTCTGCTTCTTCTTCTTTGTTTATTACGCCGTCTTCTTGTATGAGTTCTCTCATCCCAGCTAAAGCTCTGTTGTACCCTCTATCCGATTTGACACCCCTGTTTGCCGGGTCCATCGCTGTTTCTGCAAGTAGTCTCCTACGGCAGAACATCGAACTCCCATCTGGAGCAGTTTTCTCATAGTCTCTGCGGTCAAAAGTTGGATTTTGGCGTGCGTTCCGTGTGTATCTCTTCAATATGTACTCTTCAGGTATCTTGTCCACCCGCAGCTGATCCAACATGCAAATGATGTGCACGCAGAACAGGCCTGCAGCAAAAGAATTTTTTGGGTTATTCGTGTCAGCAAACTTCACATAAATATGCAACAATTTTTCAATTTTGGTGTTGTGAACTGCATTATAATTAGGTCCTGGGTCTCCTGTTCTAGTGAACTTTACTAAGTTTTTTTTGTTTTTCATCTCTTTTTTGATACCAGCAGTAAGTGAACTTCATTATGTTTTCTGTGTGCTTATTTTTTGTTTCCTGTCTCACCGACCTGTGTGTGTCCATAGCTTGCATTCGCATTAGTAGATACCGTTTGTCACATCAGCAACTACCTGGAACTCGTGTCTTGCCCAATCAAAATCATCAGACCGGTTGTAGTGGCACACCAAATATTTCGTTGGGTTGTCAGTGGACTGCTCTGATCTGAATGCAGTGCTACGGTAGTGCATTTGCTTGAAGTCAGCAAAGACCGCCCTGGTGGAAATCTTGGAGAGCCGAACCTCGAAACCAAACTGAGTAGTAGTCTTTATTTCCGTCTGTGAAACAAAGAAAACCAGTTAAGTAGTTGTCTTTCACAGCTTAAATCAAGAAAGCAAGTAGTGTTTTATTAATTGCTCATCCAACTTAAAAACTTTGCTCTATTTATATACCTCGTTAGCTATGGTCTCCGCGTGCTCGACGCCCTTCCTTGTCTGGATGCACCTGTCCACCTGCGACGCAAATATGTGTAGGTCGTGTCTTTCCTTGACAAAGTTCCTCTTCAAGATCCGGTTCATGCTTTCACTTCTCTGTGTCGACGTCATCCGTGCACATAACACCTCCTTGTAGCAAGCTGATATCCATTCTTTTCGGTTTGTCCAGAGCGCCTTCATAATTTCATCATTTTGCAGGTTATACTTGTCCATGAGCTCATGCCAGGCGCGTTCAAACTCTGATGGCATCAGCGGGTGGTTGAGAACGGAGGTCAGCTCATCCTTGAATGTCTCATACGCTTTGTACATCAAGGACAGGTGATCCTTGTATTTTTTCAGTATATGCCAACGACATAACTTGTGCAGCGTGCCTATTAGTGTACTTTTTATCGCGGCATCCATGGAGGGGCATTGATCTGCATGTTTTTTGAAAAAAATCAAGCAGTGAGTTATTGAGAGAACTGCATATTCTTTTTCTGCTTTTTTCTTATTTTTTGTCATTGGATGGAAGAAATGGACTACAAAACTTGGCAGTGAACTGCATTGTTATTTAAACCCATTCTTTTTTTTAGCATACCTGTGAGTATGCAGATTGGCCGCTTGTTGTTCATGCAACGCAAGAAAGTCCGGAACACCCACTCGAAAGTTGGTATTGTTTCGTCTTTGATGAGAGCCACATCGAATGTTGTACTTTGGAGGTGGTGGTTGACTCCAACGAAGACGGCCAGAGGCATGTGGAACTTGTTGGTCTTGTAGGTCGTGTCAAATGTGACACAATCTCCAAAATCTTTGTACGATCCCCGGCAGCTCGCGTTCGCCCAGAATATATTTCGCACACGGTTATCGACATCTTTGTCGTAATCATAGAAGAACTCCGGGTTTATTTGCTGCATCTTCTCAAAGAAAGCCAGGAGTTTCTTCACATCGTCTTCTGTTTCCTCCCTCGCGAATTGGTGCTTCCTGCAGTTCGAAATAATAATATACTTGCATCATTAGAGACATACAGAAAATGCACAAGCGAACTGCATGAAATAGACGAGATATCGTTTTTTGTTTAGTGAACGTACCTGTTCACCCAGTCACGGCTGGTGTCGTGGAATTAGCACGACAGATGTCCGGTTTAACGGACTTAATGATGGAACCATCGCACGGGTTAACTTGAAGGGGTTAAAAGCACACAAAGGACACAGAGGGTTTATACTAGTTCGGCCCCTTCGATGAAGGTAAAAGCCTACGTCTAGTTTGGTTTGGTATTGCTTGGGCGTCGATGAACAGGGAGCTGATTGCTTGCCTGCATCTCGACGGGTTGTTGCTTGTCCTTGAACCGTCGCCGGGTCGTCCCTTTATATAGAGGTGACGCCCGGTCCGGTTTACAGAGTCCCGAGGCCGGCTCATATTTGTGTCCGCCTCGGTCTCTGCTCTTTCTTCCTTGTCTCTCAAGTTACATGATAAGACGGTTTACAAACCGCAACTCTATACATTGGCCCTAAGCCTTCATGGGCCGTAACCTCTACTGAGCTTCACAATTACACAACTATATCATCATAATCCGGTTTACCCTAGCCGGTTTACACCCGCTAGTAATATCCCTGACATTAGGCCCCAGAATGATTTGAACTTGTTCATATCAGTCTTCTCAATCTTGCGTAACCTTCTTTCTTGTATCTTCTCAGCTTTCGTAAACCGGCAATGACGCCATCCCTGGAAATCACTTGATTCGATCGTGACATCACTTCCTCATTTATCACGCACAACTGTTCATTATCTTCACTTTAAAGGCCATCCCGAGAATCGAGGCGACAGGGAATCTTTATCCAATCTCTTTTTTCCTCAAATCCCGCGCTTACCGTTTCGTCTCTGCTCGGCCTATAAATACCGCTGGAGACCCATCTCTTTCTCCTTCTGCTTCTTCTTCTCCGCACCCGAGCTTCCGCCGTCGCCCGTCGAGCTTGCCGTCGCCAGCGAGTCCGGCCGCCGCATCAACCTGAA
>LR738715.1:640635936-640658049 GCA_902687465.1 Secale cereale
AATGATTTGAACTTGTTCATATCAGTCTTCTCAATCTTGCGTAACCTTCTTTCTTGTATCTTCTCAGCTTTCGTAAACCGGCAATGACGCCATCCCTGGAAATCACTTGATTCGATCGTGACATCACTTCCTCATTTATCACGCACAACTGTTCATTATCTTCACTTTAAAGGCCATCCCGAGAATCGAGGTGACAGGGAATCTTTATCCAATCTCTTTTTTCCTCAAATCCCGCGCTTACCGTTTCGTCTCTGCTCGGCCTATAAATACCGCTGGAGACCCATCTCTTTCTCCTTCTGCTTCTTCTTCTCCGCACCCGAGCTTCCGCCGTCGCCCGTCGAGCTTGCCGTCGCCAGCGAGTCCGGCCGCCGCATCAACCTGAACGCGACCAGATAACTCGCCGCCCGTCGTTTCTTTCTGTCTCAGGTACTTCTCTTTCCCTCGCCGTAGATCTATTACTTAGGGTTCTTCTATGCCTCCGCCATTAGACCTCAAAAGCTTCGGCTGTACATCCTATACGCCATGCCCGTAGTAGTTTTAACCTTGGATTTATCTTCGAAATTTGCTCCTGCTCCGTAACCTTTATGCTTAGATCTATACTTCTCAGTTCACCTTTAGATTCATTTGATCTGTAGAAGACTCCCACAGTTCTTCTGTAATAAACTTGCATAAATTTCCTCTTTTCCTTACTGCTTAGATCTTTTTTACCTTAGCTTCTTGTAGAAACCTGTTTCTTCAATCTCATAGATCTATAAGATACTCGCCGGTTTAGTCAATCATACATTGCTTCTTCAACGCATGAACATTGAACACGACGGTTTAGCTTCTTTCTTTTTTGTTGTCACAAACCGGTAGCAGCTCATTTCTCGCTTTCTTCCGGATTGTCAATGCCATTAGTCCCTTGTCTAAACCGTCGATGTAGTTTCGATAATATGATCCGGTTTATGCTTCGGTATTTGAATAATCCGGATTTTATACTTCATCTTTTCAACACTTTCCTTCTGTTAATATGGCTGCCAAACAATTCGTTTCTTGCGACTGGGTTCCTTCCATCATCACTGAAGAGGATTTAGTTAAAGCTGCTTCAATTGGCGTTCTGGGTCCTCGAGCAGTTCTGAAATGGCGGGCCCCCGGAAATGAATGCCCCCTACTCCCAAAGAGGGAGAAGTAATTGTTTTCTTTGATCATATGACCTGGGGCTTTAGCCCTCCCGGTTCAAAGTTCTTCCGGGACGTGCTTGCCGCTTTTCAACTTCATCCTCAGGACATAGGTCCAAATTCGATATCAAACATCTGCGATTTCCAAGTTTTCTCCGAGGTGTATCTCCAAGAGGAACCATCAGTCAACTTGTTCCGGGATTTCTTTCATTTGAACCGGCGAACTGGGTATACTGGCGGACCTCATCAAGAACTTGGTGGGGTTAGCATTCAAAAGAGAAGAGATGCAGTCTTTCCTCATGCTGCTCTCCATACTCACCCCAAGGATTGGAACAAATCTTGGTTCTATTGCCAAGATACTTCACCTGAAGGAGAGAACCCACTGCCGGGTTATCGCGAGCATCGTCTTCCTGAAGATCACCCTCTGCCGCAGCATCTTAGCTCCTCAGACCGGCCCCGGTTCGCTTCTCAACTTGCCAAGCTCAAGGCCTTTATGGACAACGGATTAACCGGAGTTGATTTTATGCGTTGCTGGCTTGCCTGGAGTATCCTCCCTCTGAGCCGGCGCTCCAGTTTGATGTGTAAGTATTCCGGAAAGCCGGACGATCCTCAACGGTTTACCGACGTAGTACTTTCTGAAACGGAAGTTATTGAGTCTGCCAAGAAAATGCTCAACATCTCCTTGGAAGAATGTAGCCAAATCGGATTGGCTCCATACTATAAGAAGAACAAATTGCCTGCGGTAAGCTTTAATCTCTTCTTTTTGTTTCTAATCCGTTCATTTAAATTATCTTCCATTTATCTCTCATCTTTTTGCACAGGCTGATGATCCCTTCTGGAAAAGGAAACCTCAGGACAAGTCAGGCAAACAGCCGCGCCGGAAGACCTATGCTGTTAAGAAGAAAAAGGCGACTACTGGCTCCGGTTCACATGTCGAAGAAGATGATCCGGACTCTGAGGTATGAATCAATCCTGATGTACTTCAGTATTCTTTTATCCTGGTTTATGTTTAATAGTGTCTTTTTCACAGGATTTGGCTGAAGGGGATAAAGCGGCAGAGACTGAGGTAATCACTCTTTCTTCAGATTCAGAAACACTTCCACCAAAAATTCGTCGGGTAGTCCGGAAATACCAATTTTCTCATCCTTATGCTCAACTGGACCCCAATTTTCTTTTGAAGAAGCAGCAACATGAAGCTCGCCGGGCTACACGCCATAGTGGCCTTGTAGTTGATAGGCCTCTAACCCCTCGTTGGTTACCCCAAGTGGAAGGTGTAAGATGCAGTGTTGTGGAAGTTTTTTCCCTTAGCAAAGATGCCAAGGATCGAATCCCCAGAAACTCCTAGGTTCAACCAGTAGGTGTCAACTGCTAACGGCGCGGATTAGCAATCAACGTGGACCTGCACACAGATACAAATAACTTTGCTCCCAACGAGTACAGAGAGGTTGTCAATCCCTCCGGCCTTGTAGTTCACAAATGATTAAACGCAAATGATAGTAGTGATAGATAATGTTTGCAATAGTAAATAAAAGCGAAAAGTAAATAGAGGATGTGATCAATGATGGTAATATGGACCCGAGTCTCATGATGTTCACTAGTGATGTCTTTCTCCCAAAAGACGATAAAACAGCTATGTGAGGTAAACGAATTACAGCTCGGCAATTGACAGTACCACGAACGCAAACCAATGCTTATTACATTGCAAGAAAAGTTGAGGTTCAAAGCATGGGCGATACGCCAAAGTAAGTAGACCGAAATCCATCAATATCTACTACTAATCATCCACCTTGAGATATCTATCCAGAACATCTCGCTGGTATTAAGTTGCGAGTCCCACCCATAGTGTAAACTCAATGCAACAGACAACTGCATTAAAAGAACTTTGCGTAAAGTAAACAATCCTTGCACCCGCGGGCACAAGCACCGTTGTTTTCCCCCTTGTGGCAACAGCACATCCCCTAGACTCATGTTTCTGTCACTCAAGCTAGTCATCGAGGGGCATGAACCCACAATCGAGCATAACCTTCCCTCTTGGAGTCACTACGTATTACTTGGCCAAAGCAATAAATAACAACGGAGAACATGCAAGAATTACTTATGAACATAAATATAAAAGAGGTAGATCAAATATATTACTCAAGAACAATCTGAACATAATCTCATAATCCATCGGATCCCAGCAAACTCATCATAGCAACAGCATAAGGATTACATATGTGCCTCGATCATGTAGGGCAGCTCACGAGGACTAATTAGTGAAGCACAAGAATGGGAGGAGAACATCACATAGCTACTGGTTATGGACTCATGGTCCAAGGGAGACTACTCACAACTCATCCGGGAGGCGTCCATGGTGGTGGAGAGGCTCCCGATGGTGATCCTCCCCTCCGGCAGGGTGCCGGGAAGAGTTCTCCTGGTGCTCCCGATCTTGGAAGTGGCGGCGGCGGAACAGAGATGAGATCGCGAAAAAGAGTTCTCGTCCCGAGGGTTTCGAAGGACGCTCTAAATATATGCCGAAGGGGGGCACCAGACGGGGCTCGGGGGGCCCAGGCGCCCCCCCGGCGCGGCCCAGGGGGGCGTGCCGCCAGGGCGCCTGGAGCCCTGGTGGCCCCCCCCCCCCGGCTGTCCTTCGGGCGCAAGGTAGGTTCTGGAACGCTGAATTTTTATATAATTTTTCTGGATTTTTCCTGGCAGTTCTCGTAACGTGAAAACCTGAAATACAAAAACAGCCGAAAACAGAAACTGGCACCGGGGTGCACTGGATTAGTAGGTTAGTCCAAATATGATCAAAAGTGTATGTAAGTGTATGAATATCATAGCAATATCACCCAAAAGTGGCATGGAGCAAGCAGAAATTATAGATACGTTTTGGACGTATCAACATCCCCAAGCTTTATTCCTGCTCGTCCTCGAGTAGGTAAATGATAACAACAATAATTTCTGTGGCGACATGCTATTAACCATATAGGACTTATTCATAGTCATATGACAAAAGCTTACTGAGACAATGATTCTATAGTAATTAAGTTGCCTCATGAGAAAATCACAAATGACTGAAAGTTTTACAACATGACATTGAAGCATCAAATAGATTTGCAATGAACATGATGTGCAAATATGATAAAGTGATATCTAGCTTGCCCCCTTTAGTGAAGCAAAACATAAATGCAGGGGCACCTTCAAGGTTTAAGTGATGACTAGATACAATGATTTCAGAAATAACGATATTACAGTCATGCAAAAGACAATGCTACTTTGGGACAATGCACATTACACTCAGAATGACAATCATGCTCTCAGTAGTTGGTGCTTTTAAAAGAAGGTGGAAACTCAACATAAAAGTAAAAGAATGGTTATGTGCTAGAGATTTTTATTTTGAAAACATAGAAGCAATTTTGTCAACGGTAGTAGTACTTCATATGTGTCATGCATAAGACATCCTATAAGTTGCAAGCCTCAAGCATCGAATACCAATAGTGCTCGCACCTTGTCGTAATTAGCTCGGATTTCCATGGGTTATCATTGCATTACATATGTTTCAACCAAGTGTCACAAAGGGGTACCTCTATGCCAGCTGTACAAAGGTCCAAGGAGATAAATCACATTTGATTTCTCGTTTTTGATAGATCTCAACTTGAGGACATCCATACCGGGACAACATAGAAAATAGATGATGGACTCCTCTTTAATGCATAAGCATATTCTCATAAGAGACTGAGGATTAATGTCCAAGCTAAAACTTCCACCATGATACATGGCTTTGGTTGGCGGCCCAATGTTCTTCTCTAACAATATGCATACTCATTCAACCCATGACAAATCACCCTTACTTCAGACAAGACGAACATGCATAGCAACTCACATGATATTCAACAAAAGTGTGACAGTTGATGGCGTCCCCAGAAACATGGTTACCGCTCAGCAAGCAACTTATAAGAAATAAGATACATGGGCAACATATTCTTTACGACAATAGTTTTTAAGCTACTTTCCCATGAGCTATGTATTGCAAGGTTAGTCTGCTTAGTACAGGTGGAGGTTAGCAAAAGACTGGAAGCGACCAACTAAGAGAGCAATGACGGTCATAATCATGCAGAGCGACAAAGCAATATTGAATCAGACATGGAAGTTATATCGCTACTCAGAAATAAAAGATCATCAAGGCTTGACAGACTTTCTTTATAGTCTTAAATATGCGTGAGCATACGCCAAGTCAATCAAAATAAATTCTCGAAGGAAGATATTACTAAACCATACCACATCATTGGCAAACAAATCAAGTTGGTACTCCAATGACACATTGGGAATCCCCCAGCTATTTGAGACTAACCATAAGAAAACCTGAACTACTAAGCACCATTATGCACGTAACATCTTTATCATAGACATATTAACCAATGCAACGGAAGCAAACTCTCTTAATAAGATAAGCATGATAATTAAAGAGAGTTCAAGCAACTAACTAAAGAAAAGCTCTTTGAAAAGATAAGCATGAATACTAAGAGCAGAGCATGATAGTAGCTATTAAAAGACAAAGAACACACACAACAAAGATATACATGAAAATTCTATGTTATATTCTAGGTAGAAGTGGAGCGTGTTTCTCTCCCACATAAAGAAAGCTGAGTTCCGACTCGTTATGAAAAACTAAAAAGAAAACTAAAAGCAAGACGCTCCAAGCATAGCACATAACACATGAAGTGATAAAAATATAACGAAACGAAAGACGAACTGATAATGTTGATGGAGAAGGGGATGCACGGGGGCATGCCCAAGCTTAGACGCTTGAGTCTTCTTGAATATTTCTTGGGGGTGCATGGGGGCATCCCCAAGCTTGAGCGCTTGACACTCCTGAATCTTTTTATCATCTTCCCTCGCACACTTGAAAACTCCCTTCATACATAACTCATCATAATCTGATTAGCGAGGTTAGTACCCTTAATAAAATAATTGCACCTTGCTGGAAATAAATATATTCTTGACGTTCTACTGTTTCTAAAGATTGCCAAAAGGTTTTTGCAAATAAAAAGCAAGCTCTTGGTTTGCAAAATGAAGGAAAGGCTAAACAGGACAGAATCTGTGAAAAACAGAACAGCAGGTAGTAATTGATTTGTTCGGGGCACTTCTGCAACTCAAATAAAAAAACTCAGAACAGAGGCACGAAAGAAAATTATATAGAGAACGCTGTCGAAAAAATTCAGACCAAAAAGATGATCTGGTGATTTTATACGAATTTTTCTATCCAAGGACAGAATCTGTTTCCTGGACAGCACCTCACAACTTTTGAACTTTCTAGCAATCATAGGCTATACTTGGCAAAAATATGAAAAGCAAAGATACAATGATGATGCTACTGTAGTAAACAACATCAAGACACAACAAAAGCAAAATATAAAAAATTATTCATGTGGGCTGCCTCCCAAAAGCGCTTTCTTTTATGCCTTTAAGCTAGGCATAATGCAAATAGATCAAGTTGTATCAATTGAACCATCATCAAGATCATCAAAAAGCTCTTCAATAATACAACTAGTCTTAAGAGGACTCTCAAATAAAGGCCTCATAGAGATACTCCTAGGTAGAAGACCAAAAGGATAAATGTCAAGGCAAGATTCATTTATAAATTTATCAAAGACAGGTGTTTCTTCCAAGGTCTTTACAGTTTCAACCCCTTTGGCAATAGATGAATTACTTTTAGAACGAGGAGCCTTTGGAACATGAACGAACTTAGGCTCCCTCTTTGCCGGAGTTTCTACCTTTTTGGTTTTGATCGAGGAGAAGGTAGTTCCTAGGGTATCAAATATTTCCTCAGTCTTGTCTATCCTAGAAGAGTCCAAGTTATGGAATTTGACAGTCTCCAAAATTTTAAAAAATTTATGCATGAAGCTATCAAGTCTATTCAAATTCCCTTGGATCTTACGATCCAACTTATTTATCTTATTAATGCTTGGCATCTCTAGCTCTATCTTTTCAAGTTTTTTAATAATGTGAGCTAGGGTGATGTCCTCTCGAATTCTAACAACAGGGAGATTCCCAACAAGATTTTCAATAATACTAAGAGACTCCCAAACTGGGGCCTCTAGGAAATTCCCATTGATAGCAGTATCTAGAATAAACCTATTCCAAGAAGTAATTCCAACATAAAAATTTCTAAGCAAGATAGTAGTAGGTTGCTTCTTGGTGGCTCTTTTTTGTGAATCATTAATTCTATACCAAGCATCTTTCAAACTTTCCCCACCTCTTTGTTTAAATGTGAGAACTTCTGCCTCGTCAAAGACAAAAGGACCCGACATAATGACAACTAAAGAACGAGATAACTGTTTTGGTGATTTTTGATAAAAGGTACTAAAGAAAAACTGAAAGGTAAACTAACAAGACTAAAAAGAAAAGGTAAAAGATAGCATGCAACTCCCCTATCCTGAAGAGTGGAGTCCCCGGCAACGGCGCCAGAAAATACTGCTTGATAGGCCTCTAACCCCTCGTTGGTTACCCCAAGTGGAAGGTGTAAGATGCAGTGTTGTGGAAGTTTCTTCCCTTAGCAAAGATGCCAAGGATCGAATCCCCAGAGACTCCTAGGTTCAACAAGTAGGTGTCAACTGCTAACGGTGCGGATTAGCAATCAATGTGGACCTGCACACAGATACAAATAACTTTGCTCCCAACGAGTACAGAGAGGTTGTCAATCCCTCCGGCCTTGTAGTTCACCAAGGATTAAACGCAAATGATAGTAGTGATAGATAATGTTTGCAATAGTAAATAA
Organism: Secale cereale; assembly: GCA_902687465.1. Lineage (NCBI taxonomy): Eukaryota > Viridiplantae > Streptophyta > Magnoliopsida > Poales > Poaceae > Secale > Secale cereale. The sequence goes on from LR738715.1 coordinate 640,643,851, forward strand.
AAGCGAAAAGTAAATAGCGGATGTGATCAATGATGGTAATATGGACTGGAGTCTCATGATGTTCACTAGTGATGTCTCTCTCCCAAAAGACGATAAAACAGCTATGTGAGGTAAACGAATTACAGGTGGGCAATTGACAGGACCACGAACGCAAACCAATGCTGATTACATTGCAAGAAAGGTTGAGGTTCAAAGCATGGGCGGTACGCCAAAGTAAGTAGACCGAAATCCATCAATATCTACTACTAATCATCCACCTTGAGACATCTATCCAGAACATCTCGCTGGTATTAAGTTGCGAGTCCCACCCATAGTGTAAACTCAATGCAACAGACAACTGCATTAAAAGAACTTTGCGTAAAGTAAACAATCCTTGCACCCGCGGGCACAAGCACCGTTGTTTTCCCCCTTGTGGCAATAGCACATCCCCTAGAGTCATGTTTCTTTCACTCAAGCTAGTCATCGAGGGGCATGAACCCACAATCGAGCATAACGTTCCCTCTTGGAGTCACTACGTATTACTTGGCCAAAGCAATAAATAACAACGGAGAACATGCAAGAATTACTTATGAACATAAATATAAAAGAGGTAGATCAAATATATTACTCAAGAACAATCTGAACATAATCTCATAATCCATCGGATCCCAGCAAACTCATCATAGCAACAACATAAGGATTACATATGTGCCTCGATCATGTAGGGCAGCTCACGAGGACTAATTAGTGAAGCACAAGAACGGGAGGAGAACATCACATAGCTACTGGTCATGGACTCATGGTCCAAGGGAGACTACTCACAACTCATCCGGGAGGCGTCCATGGTGGTGGAGAGGCTCCCGATGGTGATCCTCCCCTCCGGCAGGGTGCCAGGAAGAGTTCTCCTGGTGCTCCCGATCTTGGAAGCGGCGGCGGCGGCAGAACAGAGATGAGATCGCGAAAAAGAGTTCTCGTCCCGAGGGTTTCGAAGGACGCTCTAAATATATGCCGAAGCGGGGCACCAGACGGGGCTCGGGGGGCCCAGGCGCCCCCCCGGCGCGGCCCAAGGGGGGGGGGGCGCCGCCAGGGTGCCTGGAGCCCTGGTGGCCCCCCGGCTATCCTTCGGGTGCAAGGTTGGTTCTGGAACGCTGATTTTTTATATAATTTTTCTGGATTTTGCCTGGCAGTTCTCGTAACGTGAAAACCTGAAATACAAAAACAGCCGAAAATAGAAACTGGCACCGGGGTGCACTGGATTAGTAGGTTAGTCCAAATATGATCAAAAGTGTATGGAAGTGTATGAATATCGTAGCAATAACACCCAAAAGTGGCATGGAGCAAGCAGAAATTATAGATACGTTTTGGACGTATCAGTAGTCGAGTCTTCCGGAATATCTCTCACTCCGGCTCGGAGGCGCCGCTCTGAGGTTTTACTTTCCCCAACTCTTCTTCATCCCAAGGCTGGACTTATACGCAAACCACTTTAACCGTCTGACCCTAATTATCAGGAGACTCCTTTATCTTCTTCTGGCGAATCCACTGCCACACAAGTCCCAACTCTGAAGACTGTCCCTGGGTAAGTCCTTTATTTCATCCGGTTTATCTTTGTATTTGCTTTTGTGACTCTGATTTCTTTTCTAACTCCTTTCAGCAAGCCAAAGCCTAGCAAAAGGGCAAAGGCTAGCAAAATGGCTGCTGAAGCTGCCACTGATGATCCGGCGGCTGATCCGGATACAGTCATCCCTCCGGCAAATGAACCGACAGTTCAACCTGACGACCCCTCTCCTATGGATCATACTTATGAAGGAAATATGCCCTAGAGGCAATAATAAAGTTATTATTTATTTCCTTATATCATGATAAATGTTTATTATTCATGCTAGAATTGTATTAACCGGAAACTTAATACATGTGTGAATACATAGACAAAACAGAGTGTCCCTAGTATGCCTCTACTAGACTAGCTCATTGATCAAAGATGGTTATGTTTCCTAGCCATAGACATGAGTTGTCATTTGATCAACGGGATCACATCATTAGGAGAATGATGTGATGGACAAGACCCATCCGTTAGCTTAGCACTATGATCGTTTAAGTTTTACTGCTATTGCTTTCTTCATGACTTATACATGTTCCTATGACTATGAGATTATGCAACTCCCGAATATCGGAAGAACACTTTGTGTGCTACCAAACGTCACAACGTAACTGGGTGATTATAAAGGTACTCTACAGGTGTCTCCGAAGGTACTTGTTGGGTTGGCGTATTTCGAGATTAGGATTTGTCACTCCGATTGTCGGAGAGGTATCTCTGGGCCCACTCGGTAATGCACATCACTATAAGCCTTGCAAGCGTTGCAGCTAATGAGTTAGTTGCGGGATGATGTATTACGGAACGAGTAAAGAGACTTGCCGGTAACGAGATTGAACTAGGTATTGAGATACCGACGATCGAATCTCGGGCAAGTAACATACCGATGACAAAGGGAACAACGTATGTTGTTATGCGGTTTGACCGATAAAGATCTTCGTAGAATATGTGGGAGCCAATATGAGCATCCAGGTTCCTCTATTGGTTATTGACCGGAGACGTGTCTCGGTCATGTCTAGATAGTTCTCGAACCCGTAGGGTCCGCACGCTTAAGGTTTCGATGACAGTTTTATTATGAGTTTATGAGTTTTGATGTACCGAAGGAGTTCGGAGTCCCGGATGAGATCGGGGACATGACGAGGAGTCTCGAAATGGTCGAGACGTAAAAATCGATATATTGGATGACTATATTCGGACATCGTAAAGGTTCCGAGTGATTCGGGTATTTTCGGAGTATCGGGGAGTTACGGGAATAGAGGAGAGAGGCCAAAAGGAAGGAGGCGCACACCCCCCTTCTGGTCCGAATTGGACAAGGGGTGCAGCCCCCTTTTCCTTCTCCCTCTCCCCCTCTTTCCTTCTCTCCTACTCCGGAAAGGAAAGGGGAATCCTACTAGGACTTGGGAGTCCTAATAGGACTCCCCACACTTGGCGCGCCCCCTCTAGGGCCGGCCTCTCCCTCCCTCCTTTATATACGGGGGCAGGGGGCACCTCTAGACACAACAATTGATCTCTTGATCTCTTAGCCGTGTGCGGTGCTCCCCTCCACCATAGTTCTCCTCGATAATATTGTAGCGGTGCTTAGGCGAAGCCCTGCGACAGTAGAACATCAAGATCGTCACCACGCCGTCGTGCTGACGGAACTCTCCCTCGACACTCAGCTGGATCGGAGTTCGAGGGACGTCATCGAACTGAACGTGTGCTAGAACTCGGAGGTGCCGTAGTTTCGGTGCTTGATCGGTCGGGCCGTGAAGACGTACGACTACATCAACCGTGTTGTTCTAACGCTTCCGCTTTCGGTCTACGAGGGTACGTAGACTCACTCTCCCCTCTCATTGCTATGCATCTGGTAGATAGATCTTGCGTGATCGTAGGAAAATTTTAAAATACTACGTTCCCCTACAGTGGCATCATGAGCCAGGTCTATGCGTAGATGATATGCATGAGTAGAACACAAGTGAGTTGTGGACGATACAAGTCATACTGCTTACCAGCATGTCATACTTTGCTTCGGCAGTATTGTGAGATGAAGCGGCCCAGACCGACATTACGCGTACGCTTACGCGAGACTGGTTTCACCGTTATGAGCACTCGTTGCTTAAAGGTGACTGGCGGGTGTCTGTCTCTCTCACTTTAGCTGAATCAAGTGTGACTACGCCCGGTCCTTGTGAAGGTTAAAACAGCACATACTTGACGAAACATCGTTGTGGTTTTTTGTATGCGTAGGTAAGAACGGTTCTTGCTAAGCCCGTAGCAGCCACGTAAAACTTGCAACAACAAAGTAGAGGACGTCTAATTTGTTTTTGCAGGGCATGTTGTGATGTGATATGGTCAAGACATGATGAGTTATACGGTTTTGTATGAGATGATCATGTTTTGTAAAGTTATCGGCAACTGGCAGGAGCCATATGGTTGTCGCTTTATTGTATGAAATGCAATCGACATGTAATTGCTTTACTTTATCACTAAGCGGTAGCGATAGTTGTAGAAGCAATAGTTGGCGAGACGACAGCGATGCTACGATGAAGATCAAGGTGTCGCGCCGGCGACGAAGGTGATCATGACGGTGCTTTGGAGATGGAGATCAAAAGCACAAGATGATGATGGCCATATCATGTCACATATTTTGATTGCATGTGATGTTTATCTTATTATGCTTCTTATTTTGCTTAGTACGACGGTAGCATTATAAGATGATCCCTTACAAAATTTCAAGGTATAAGTGTTCTCCCTGAGTATGCACCATTGCAAAAGTTCGTCGTGCCGAGACACCACGTGATGATCGGGTGTGATAAGCTCTACATTCAAATACAACGGGTGTAAGCCAGTTTTGCACACGCAGAATACTCGGGTTAAACTTGACGAGCCTAGCATATGCATATATGGCCTCGGAACACTGGAGACCGAAAGGTCGAGCGTGAATCATATAGTAGATATGATCGACATAAGATGTTCACCATTGAAAACTACTCCATCTCACGTGATGATCGGACATGGTTTAGTTGATTTGGATCACGTGATCATTTAGATGACCAGAGGGATGTCTATCTAAGTGGGAGTTCTTCAAGTAATCTGATTAATTAAACTTTAATTTATCATGAACTTAGTCCTGGTAGTGTTAGCATATCTGTGTTGTAGATCAATAGCTCATAAGATAGCTCCCCATTTATTTTATATGTTCCTAGAGAAATATAAGTTGAAAGATGTTAGTAGCAATTATGCGGACTAGGTCCGTGATCTGAGGATTATCCTCATTGCTGCACAGAAGTATTATGTCCTTGATGCACCGCTAGGTGACGAACCTATTGCAGGAGCAGATACAGACGTCATGGATGTTTGACAAGCTCGGTATGATGACTACTTGATAGTTTAGTGCGCCATGCTTTACGGCTTATAACCGGGACTTCAAAAATGTTTTGAACGCCACGGAGCATATGAGATGTTCCACGAGTTGAAATTAGTATTTCATACTCATGCCCATGTCGAGAGGTATAAGAGCTCTGATAGTACTTTGCCTACAAGATGGAGGAGAATAGCTCAACCAGTGAGCATGTGCTTAGATTGTCTGGGTACTACAATTACTTGAATCAAGTGGGAGTTATTCTTTCAGATAAGATAGTAATTGACAAAAGTTCTCTAGTCACTATCACCAAGTTAGTAGAACTTCGTGATGAACTATATTATGCAAGGGATGACGAAGGTAATTCCCGAGCTCTTTGCGATCCTGAAATCGGCGAAGGTAGAAATCAAGAAAGAGCATCAAGTGTTGATGGTTAATAAGACCACTTGTTTCAAGTAAAGGGCAAAGGGATAGAAGGGGAACTTCAAAAAAAAGAATGACAAGCAAGTTGTCACTCCCATGAAGAAACCCAAAGCTAAACTCAAGCCTAAAACTAAGTGCTTCTACTGCAAAGGAAAAGGTCACTAGAAGTGGAACTACCCTATATATTTGGTGGATAAGAAGGATGGCAAAGTGAACAAAAGGTATATTTGATATACAGATTATTGATGTGTATTTTACTAGTGTTCATAGCAACCCCTCGGTATTTGATACTGGTTCAGTTGCTAAAGAGTAGTAACTCGAAATGGGAGTTGCATAATGAACAGAAACTAGTTAAAGGTGAAAGTGTGTTGGAAGTGGTTCCAAGATTGATATGATCATCATCGCACACTCCCTATACTTTCGGGATTAGTGTTGAACCTAAATAAGTGTTATTTGGTGTTTGTGTTGAGCATGAATATGATTTGATCATGTTTATTGCAATACGGTTATTCATGTAAGTTAGAGAATAATTGTTGTTCTGTTTACATGAATAAAACCTTCTATGGTCAAACACCCAATGAAAATGGTTTGTTGGATCTCGATCGTGTGATACACATATTCATAATATTGAAGCCAAAAGATGCAAGGTTAATAATGATAGTGCAACTTATTTGTGGCACTGCCATTTAGGTCATATTGGTGTAAAGCGCATGAAGAAACTCCATAGTGATGGACTTTTGGAATCACTTGATTATGAATCACTTGGTGCTTGCGAACCATGCCTCATGGGCAAGATGACTAAAACTCCGTTCTCCGGAACTGTGGAGCGAACAACAGAGTTGTTGGAAATCATACATACTGATGTATGCGGACCAATGAGTGTTGAAGCTCGCGGCAGGTATCGTTATTTTCTGACCTTCACTGATGATTTGAGCAGATATGGGTATATCTACTTAATGAAGCACAAGTCTGAAACATTTGAAAAGTTCAAAGAATTTTAGAGCGAAGTGGAGAATCATCGTAACAAGAAAATAAGAGTTTCTACGATATGATCATAGAGGTAAAATATTTGAGTTAGCGAGTTTGGCCTTCAGTAAAAACAATGTGAAATAGTTTCACTACTCACGCCACCTGGAACACCACAATGTAATGGTGTGTCCGAACGTCATAACCGTACTTTATTAGATATGGTGCGATCAATGATGTCTCTTACCGATCTACCACTATAGCTTTTGGGGTTATGCATTAGAGACAGCTACATTCACGTTAAATAGGGCACCATCTAAATCCATGGAGATGACACCGTATGAACTGTGGTTTGACGAGAAACCTAAGTTGTCATTTCTTTAAGTCTGGGACTACGATGCTTATGTGAAAAAGTTTCAACATGGTAAGCTCGAACCCAAATCGGAGAAATAAATCTTCATAGGATACCCAAAAGAAACTTTTGGGTACACCTTCTATCACAGATCCGAAGGCAAGGTCTTTGTTGCTAAGAGTGGATCCTTTCTAGAGAAGGAGTTTCTCTCGAAAGAAGTGAGTGGGAGGAAAGTGGAACTTGATGAGGTAATTGTACCTTCTCCCGAATTGGATAGTAGTACATCACAGAAACTGGTTCCAGTGATTCCTACACCAATTAGTGAGGAAGCTAATGATGATGATCATGAAACTTCGGATCAAGTTACTGCTGAACTTCGTAGATCAACCAGAGTATGTTCCGCACCAGAGTGGTACGGCAACCCGGTTCTGGAAGTCATGTTACTGGACCATGATGAACCTACGAACTATGAGGAAGCGATGATGAGCCCAGATTCCGCAAAATGGCTTGAGACCATGAAATCTGAGATGGGTTCCATGTATAAGAACAAAGTGTGGACTTTGGTTGACTTGCCCGATGATCGGCAAGCCATCGAAAATAAATGGATCTTCAAGAGGAAGACTGACGCTGACAGTAATGTTACTGTTTACAAAGCTCGGCTTGTTGCGAAAGGTTTTCGACAAGTTCAAGGAGTTGACTACGATGAGACTTTCTCACCCGTAGCGATGCTTAAGTCTGTCCGAATCATGTTAGCAATTGCCGCATTTTATGAAATCTACAAATGGACAATAAAACTGCATTCTTTAATGGATTTATTAAAGAAGAATTGTATATGATGCAACCAGAAGGTTTTGTCAATCCTAAAGGTGCTAACAAAATGTGCAAGCTCCAGCGATCCATCTATGGACTGGTGCAAGGATCTCGGAGTTGGAATATACACTTTGATAAGTTGATCAAAGCATATAGATTTATACAGACTTGCGGTGAAGCCTGTATTTACAAGAAAGTGAGTGGGAGCACTACAACATTTCTGATAAGTATATGTGAATGACATATTGTTGATCAGAAATAATGTAGAATATTCTGGAAAGCATAAATGAGTGTTTGAAAGGAGTTTTTCAAAGAAAGACCTCGGTGAAGTTGCTTACATATTGGGCATCAAGATCTATAGAGATAGATCAAGACGCTTGATAAGACTTTCGATGAGTACATACCTTGATAAGATTTTGAAGTAGTTCAAAATGGATCAGTCAAAGAAGGAGTTCTTGCCTGACTTATAAGGTGTGAAGTTGAGTAAGACTCAAAGCCAGACCACGGCAGAAAAATATAGAGAGAATGAAAGTCATTCCCTATGCCTCAGCCATAGGTTCTATAAAGTATGCCATGCTGTGTACCAAACATGTTGTGTACCTTGCCATGAGTTTGACAAGGAGGTACAATAGTGATCCAGGAGTAGATCACTGTACAACGGTCAAAATTATCCTTAGTAACTGGATGACTAAGGAAATGTTTCTCGATTATGGAGGTGATAAAGAGTTCGTCGTAAAGGGTTACGTCGATGCAAGCTTTGACACTAAATCCAGCTGACTCTAAGTATCAATCTGGATGCGTATTGAAAGTGGGAGCAATTAGCTAGAGTAGCTCCATGCAGAGCATTGTAGACACATAGACATTTGCGAAATACATATGGATCTAAATGTGACAGACCCGTTGACTAAACTTCTCTCACGAAGCAAAACATGATCACACCTTAGTACTCTTTGGGTGTTAATCACATAGCGATATGAACTAGATTATTGACTCTAGTAAACCCTTTGGGTGTTAATCACATGACGATGTGAACTATCGGTGTTAAATCACATGGCGATGTGAACTAGATTATTGACTCTAGTGCAAGTGGGAGACTGAAGGAAATATGCCCTAGAGGCAATAATAAAGTTATTATTTATTTCCTTATATCATGATAAATGTTTATTATTCATGCTAGAATTGTATTAACCGGAAACTTAATACATGTGTGAATACATAGACAAAACAGAGTGTCCCTAGTATGCCTCTACTAGACTAGCTCATTGATCAAAGATGGTTATGTTTCCTAGCCATAGACATGAGTTGTCATTTGATCAACGGGATCACATCATTAGGAGAATGATGTGATGGACAAGACCCATCCGTTAGCTTAGCACTATGATCTTTTAAGTTTTACTGCTATTGCTTTCTTCATGACTTATACATGTTCCTATGACTATGAGATTATGCAACTCCCGAATACCCGAAGAACACTTTGTGTGCTACCAAACATCACAACATAACTGGGTGATTATAAAGGTACTCTACAGGTGTCTCCGAAGGTACTTGTTGGGTTGGCGTATTTCGAGATTAGGATTTGTCACTCCGATTGTCGGAGAGGTATCTCTGGGCCCACTCGGTAATGCACATCACTATAAGCCTTGCAAGCGTTGCAGCTAATGAGTTAGTTGCGGGATGATGTATTACGGAACGAGTAAAGAGACTTGCCGGTAACGAGATTGAACTAGGTATTGAGATACCGACGATCGAATCTCGGGCAAGTAACATACCGATGACAAAGGGAACAACGTATGTTGTTATGCGGTTTGACCGATAAAGATCTTCGTAGAATATGTGGGAGCCAATATGAGCATCCAGGTTCCTCTATTGGTTATTGACCGGAGACGTGTCTCGGTCATGTCTAGATAGTTCTCGAACCCGTAGGGTCCGCACGCTTAAGGTTTCGATGACAGTTTTATTATGAGTTTATGAGTTTTGATGTACCGAAGGAGTTCGGAGTCCCGGATGAGATCGGGGACATGACGAGGAGTCTCGAAATGGTCGAGACGTAAAAATCGATATATTGGACGACTATATTCGGACATCGGAAAGGTTCCGAGTGATTCGGGTATTTTCGGAGTATCGGGGAGTTACGGGAATAGAGGAGAGAGGCCAAAAGGAAGGAGGCGCGCACCCCCCTTCTGGTCCGAATTGGACAAGGGGTGCAGCCCCCTTTTCCTTCTCCCTCTCCCCCTCTTTCCTTCTCTCCTACTCCGGAAAGGAAAGGGGAATCCTACTAGGACTTGGGAGTCCTAGTAGGACTCCCCACACTTGGCGCGCCCCCTCTAGGGCCGGCCTCTCCCTCCCTCCTTTATATACGGGGGCAGGGGGGGCACCTCTAGACACAACAATTGATCTCTTGATCTCTTAGCCATGTGCGGTGCTCCCCTCCACCATAGTTCTCCTCGATAATATTGTAGCGGTGCTTAGGCGAAGCCCTGCGACAGTAGAACATCAAGATCGTCACCACGCCGTCGTGCTGACGGAACTCTCCCTCGACACTCAGCTGGATCGGAGTTCGAGGGGCGTCATCGAACTGAACGTGTGCTAGAACTCGGAGGTGCCGTAGTTTCGGTGCTTGATCGGTCGGGCCGTGAAGACGTACGACTACATCAACCGCGTTGTTCTAACGCTTCCGCTTTCGGTCTACGAGGGTACGTAGACTCACTCTCCCCTCTCATTGCTATGCATCTGGTAGATAGATCTTGCGTGATCGTAGGAAAATTTTAAAATACTACGTTCCCCTACAACTTATGCCTCTGCTCCTGAAAATCCCAACACTGAAATTGTCCACGAACAGGCGAGTCCTGCTCAGGCCAACCCTCCTCGGACTAGCCCGGCTCCCGCTAGTCCGGTTCATACTGCCACTCCACAACCGGCCACTGCTTCTCCGGATGTTCAAGTAACCCGTACAGGTTATACCGCTCCTGCTGAGCCTGTCGTTTTGGCTAAGCATACTGCTAAAGCGGAGAAACTCCAGCAAGAGAAGGGCAAGTGGAGTACAGACTTGTCTAGTTATGCCGAGCTAAGTGCCCAGGAGCTTTATTTTGGGTATTTGAACCGGCTGCATACCAGTCGGGATTATGAAGCAGGCTTAGTCAATCTGATGAAGGATAAATACGAGGTATCTTACTTATCTTTTGCTTTTGCCTTTGCTATGTTTCTGTCTATATCATGGTAGCCCCCCAAGTTCCGGTTTAGCGATGATTAAAAGGTGAACCGGTACTTCCAACTTGTGAGCAAATGATCTTACATTAGCCCCCAAGTGCCAGGGGCATAAGTCGTTTTATGCGTCTGGGACTTGTCTGAATCTTTGCTTTCATTGCTTCAACTGCCCATTAGCCCCCAAGTGTCAAGTAGACAACTTGTTTGTGTGCTTGAGACTTTTTCTGTAGTTGTCTTCCTTTGCTACTTCAATTGGTCATTAGCCCCCAAGTATCAAGTGGATAACTTGGTTATGTGCTTGAAACTTGTCTGAACTGTCATTTATTCCACTTGATTTCCTTTGCAGGCTGATTTGACCCGGAGAGCTGAAGAGATAACTGAGCTCCAGAATAGACTTGCTGAAACTGAATCTGCTGCTGCCAAGGCCAAAAAAGATATGGCGCTGAGCTTGACTACTGCTGAGCAATTGAAGAAATATTTTGAATCGGAACGGACCACCTGGGAAGTGCAGAAAAATGCTCTCGAAAAGAGAGCGAAGGATGCTGAGGAAGCTCTTAACTCGGTGACAGAAGAACTGTCCGGTTTAAAGAAGCAAATAGAGCTTATGACTTCTGCCGTTTTTGGTAAATACTTTAACTTGCATGTGCTTTCACTTCTGCAACCTTTAACCCGATCTGGTTTAATTGTGATAACCATATGCAGGATGGCGCGTCACCCATCTTGGGGATGATCTCCGGAAGAAACTTAAGGCCTCTTATACTCTTGGTGAGAAGCTGTATTCCGGCACTCAGAGGATTATAAGTGCAATGTCTTTCAATAAACCGGCTCCCACCACTATCCAAGGCACTCTGGAGAAGCTTTCTATCTTGCCAGCACGCTTGGAAGAAGTGAAGAAGTCTGCTGCCCGAGCCGGTTCCCTTGTAGTGCTTACCAGAGCCAAAGCGTGGGTTCCAGACTTTGATCCGGAAGAAGCTCTGAACGGGTACCCCAGCACCAAAGAAGATGGATCGGCCTTTACTGGTAAAGACCTTCCTGTTTTGACGAAGGAGATGCATCCTCTTGCCAGCAAACTTGCTGTTGAATCAGATTTGACCAGGTATCATCCGGCGTACGATTTACAGAATGAGCGGGTGGATCGACCGGTTTATGATACCGTGAATCTAATCCCACCAGTGCGCCCCCACACTTTCGCCCCAGATGTTGATCCGTCTGATCTTATTACGAAAGAGATGTACTTCCGTGCTTTGACAAAAATCGATTGGTGCGTCCCTGACTTTCAGCCACTTCAAGAAGACGAAGAAGCTCCGGAACAGGTCGATCCTCAGCCGTCGCGGCAGGAAGAAGCCTAGGCCACACAGTTTATCTTTGTAGTTGCAGTCTCATTTTGCTGAAAAAACTTTAATCCGTTCAGGCTTGCTATGCCTTGTAATAGGATAGCTCAAAACATTACTGTTTTAATCCGGATGTCCCAACTTTGTTTTGGCGTCTGTCAATTTGAATCCTTTGTCTGATTTGCATACTATCTGTTTCTGCATAGATAACACTTGAAAGATGTCCTAGCGGTTTATCGCCGGACCGATTAAAGCGCTCTTATAAATATATGAAACAAGTGTCTGTTTTACACCAGAAATAATATCATACCTGTGATTAAGTATGCTTGACATCCTTAATCCGGCGAATATTGTTGTTCCTGAGGAAAACTCTTGGCTCCGTTGGGGTGTACCCAATTACTCCGGGTTTATAAGAACTGCCGGTTTAAATAATGCTAGAGCTCGGTGTCCAGACTTTTGAAGATATGTGGTTAATCTTGAAGTTGTCCCACTCCGGATTAAAGAACCATAGAAACACATGAAAACGGATACAAGAAAAACACAGGTTTGCAAATAAGACCATGTAGTCGAGGCTTTTTTCGAGCTGCCAGGCTCCAAAACGAGGCATCTGATTCGAATACGATCAGTAAAACCAGACCAAAGGGGTTTAGCTAAGATTCGAATACGATCTTGTGGCTCCCAGTGGCTTTTAAAATTCTTGAGCCAATCAATGGATTCGAATATGATCCAAAGGGCTTATGGTTCGAATACGACCATGTAAACCGGACCACAAGGGGTTGAGCTAGGATTCGAATACGATCGTGTAGCCCCCTTGTGACCGTGGAGATTTTGAGCCAATCAATGGATTCGGATACGATCCAGAGGGCCTATGGTTCGAATATGACCATGTAAACCAGACCACAAGGGGTTGAGCTAGGATTCGAATACGACCGTGTAGCCCCCTTGTGACCGTAGAGATGTGAGCCAATCAATGGATTCGAATACGATCCAGAGGGCCGATGGTTCGAATACGACCATGTAAACCAATCACAAGGGGTTGAGCTAGGATTCGAATACGACCATGTAGCCCCCTTGTGAATTCGGCTATGTTCTCTTTGGTTCGAATACGACCTATGTTTGAACAGAAATGGCTATGTTCTCTTTGGTTCGAATACGACCTATGTTTGAACATGAAGCCCTTTAGTGACTGTAAGAGCAGGGTACCTATATTGGAGTTGCACTGTGCGGCAAACCTTCTTTGGTCCCTTATAAAATTGTCCTGCATAGGTAGATAAACAGATCAAAGCATCTTATCGAGGGCGCCGGTTTATTCATTAATCATAATATATACACAGGATACAGCAGAGCTCATGGCTCAAGTGTAGTAGGGCCGTAGAAGAGCGATGTTCCACGGCCTTTTTGTCTCTTCTTCTGATGTCCGTGAGTCTTTGTGCTCTAGAACGTCCACCAGATAATATGAACCGTTGTGTAGATTCTTGCTGACCACAAAGGGCCCTTCCCAAGGCGGGGATAGTTTGTGCATGTCTGTTTGATCTTGGATGAGCCGGAGTACCAAATCTCCCTCCTGGAACGTCCTGGTTTTGATCCGGCGGCTGTGATATCTGCGCAAATCCTGTTGATAAATCGCGGACCGTGCTGCTGCTATGTCACGCTCTTCATCCAGCCGATCCAAACTATCCTGTCTTGCCTGCTCATTGGCCTTTTCAACATATGCCGTCACCCGTGGCGAATCATGATGGATATCACTTGGAAGGACCGCTTCAGCACCATACACCATGAAGAAAGGTGTATAACCCGTGGACCGGTTCGGCGTAGTATTGATGCTCTAGAGGACAGAAGGTAACTCCTCAACCCAGCACCCTCGTGTTCTTTGCAGGGGAGTCATAAGCCGGGGCTTGATACCTCGCAAGATCTCCTGATTAGCCCTTTCAGCTTGACCATTGGATTGAGGGTGAGCTACAGAAGATACATCTAGGCGAATATGCTCCCGTTGACAAAACTCTTCCATCTCTCCCTTGGATAAATTGGTGCCGTTGTCTCTGATGATGCTGTGTGGAAAGCCAAACCGGAAAATTACCTTTTTGATGAATTTAACCGCTGTTGCTGCATCACACTTACTCACAGGCTCTGCCTCAATCCATTTTGTGAACTTATCCACAGCCACTAGCAGATGATGTAATGCCCAGGATGGGACTATACCTCCTAC
>LR738715.1:640667892-640678561 GCA_902687465.1 Secale cereale
CTGTTTGCCGCGTATCACACGGATCTTGTTAAGTTGAACCGTTTCTGTTATCATGTCTCAACGCAAACAGTTCGTCCGAGTGAACCGCATGTCGTATATCGCACACACCTCCATCTGGCTGCCCGTTTCTTTTGTTCCTCCTCATCGCAAATAGTTAATTGAACTAAACCGTATGCCCTGCATCGCACATGCAACTAAAATCTGAACCGTGCTTGATGGCTCCGCCATCGCAAACATTTTACACCTTTTTGACGGGATTTTTACACCACCGTTTGCGATTATGGCATCGCACACAGTTTCGTCGAAGGGCCTCTGATCATAGTGTCGCGTTAGCACCATCCCGAAGTAGTGATAGCCTAGTGCAATAGCTCGGGTTCAGTAGCGAACGCCTCACTCGGGTTCAGTTAGAGCCTAACGCCTCGCACACATGTGCGTACATATATGAGAGAAACGCGCAAACCTCCGTGCATCGCTCGGCACCGACCACCCACCATAACCAGGAACTCCCTGAAATTTTCCTCACCCTCGCTTCTACCCGATTTTTTCCGTCATGGACGGCCCAAAGAATGTCATGCAGGCGCGTCTCCGACCCGCCCAGGACAAAAAGCCTATTTTCTGTCATGATTTTTTGTCATAAGTAGGATCCCACCACATCTGTGATGATATCGGGTTTTGTCACAATTATCTTCATAGAAGTGTCATAAGCATGACAGGAAAAAAATTTGTTCGGGCCAAAATGTCACGGATGTGTCTTATTTTTGTAGTGTATCTCAGAGTCAAGTGCATACTTAGTGCTAAATTCACGAAAATCATCGGTATTCATAAAAGATTTAACATAGTCAAACTCAAGGTTTATACCTGATTCCTTACCTTTGTTGAGTTCCCAATCTTTGGAGTTGTGTTTAATTCTTTCCAAAAGATCCCATCAAAATTCAATCGTATTCTTCAGAAAAGAACCGGTACAAGAAGTATCGAGAATGGATCGATCATTATGAGAAAACCAAGCATAAAAATTCCGAATTATAATTTCTCTGGGAAGATCATGATTGGGGCATCAATATAACATTGACTTAAGCATCCCCCAAGCTTGAGCGATACTTTCTGCTTCACGAGGCCAAAAATTATATATATAATACCGATCATGATGAACTAGATGCATAGGATAAAACTTCTGATGAAATTCCAATTTCAATCAGTTGTAATTCCAAGCTCCAATATCATCATATAGCCTATACCCTGTCAATGCCTTTCCCTTCGAAGATAAAGGGAAGACCATCTTCTTGACCTCATCCTCAGGCAAACTTGCAAGCTTAAATAATCCACAAACTTCAACCACATAGATTAGATGCATATCAGGATGTAGTGTTCCGTCTCCTGCATAGGGATTAGCTAGCAGTTTCTCTATCATACCCGAAGTAATTTCACAATAAATATTTTTAGTAGGTTTATGAGCAACTCTATGTTCTTTCGGTTGAGGTGAAGAAACCCCGAACTAGCCCCTCAAAGGATGATTTTCCATTGTGACAAGTGACAGTATATTTTAGCACGTAATATAAAATTTTCCTTACCAAGTTCCACTCACAAAAGGCGCTTCACTCCCTGGAAACGGCGCTAGAAAAGATTCTTGATTACCTACAAGTGTAGGGAATCAATCGTAGTCCTTTCGATAAGTAAGAATGTCGAACTGAACAAGGAGTAGAAGGAAATGACAAGCGGTTTTCGGCAAGGTATTTTCTGCAAGCACTGAAATTGTCGGTAACAAATAGTTTTGTGATAAGACAATTCGTAACGGGTAACAAGTAACAATCATAAGAAGGCGCAGCAGGGTGGTTCAGTCCTTTTGTACCAAAGAATAATCCTGGATGAACTCTTATATAAAATAAAGCTCTCCCGAGGACACATGGGAATTATTGTCAAGTTAGTTTTCATCATGTTCATATGATTTGCGTTCGCTACTTTGATAATTTGATATATGGGTGGACCAGTGCTTGGGTGCTGTACTTACTTGGACAGGCCTCCCACTTATGATTAACCCCTCTCGCAAGCATACACAACTACAAAAGAAGAACTAAGATAAATCTAACCATACCATGAAACATGTGGATCCAAACTAGCCCCTTACGGAGCAACGCATAAACTAGGGTTTACGCTTCTATCACTCTAGCAACCTATCATCTACTTATTACTTCCCAATGCCTTCCCCTAGGCCCACATAATGGTGAAGTGTCATGTAGTCAACGTTCACATAACACCACTAGAGGACAGACAACATACATCTCATCAAAATATCGAACGAATGCCAAATTAAGATGATTACTTATAACAAGACTTCTCTCATGTCCTCGGGAACAAACGTAACCACTCACAAAGTATATTAATGTTCATAATCAGAGGAGTGTTTAATAGCATCAAGGATCTGAATATATGATCTTACACCAAATAAACCAACCAGCATCAACTGCAAGGAGTAATCAACAGTACTAGCAACCTGGAGGTACCAATATGAAGTTTTGAGGCAAAGATTGAATGCAAGAGATGAACTAGGGTTTGAGAGGAGATAGTGTTGCTGAAGATGTTGATGAAGATTAACCCTCCCTCGACGAGAGGATCGTTGGTGATGACGATGGCTTCGATTTCCCCCTCCCGAAGGTAAGTTTCCCTAGCGGAACAGCTTCGCCAGAGCCCTAGATTGGTTCTGCCCAGGTTCCGCTTCGAGACGACGGCTCTTCGTGCTACCTCTTCAGCCTGCGTTGTTTTTTCCCTTGAAGAGGAAAGGGTGATGCAGCAAAGTAGAGTAAGTATTTCCTTCAGTTTGAGAACCAAGGTATCAATCAAGTAGGAGATTACACACAAATCGCCAAATACCTGCACAAACAAACAAACAACTTGCACCCAACGCTATAAAGGGGTTGTCAATCCCTTCACGGTTATTTGCAAAAGTGAGATCTGATAGAGATAGATGAACTAGCAAAGTAAATATTTTTGGGTTTTTGGTTTATAGATTGAAAAGTGAAAGATTGCAATATAGTAGATCTGAAACTTATAAGATGGAAATAGACCCGGGGCCATAGGTTTCACTAGAGGCTTCTCTCATGATAGCAAGTATTACGGTGGGTGAACAAATTACTGTCAAGCAATTGATAGAATAGCGAATAAT
Organism: Secale cereale; assembly: GCA_902687465.1. Lineage (NCBI taxonomy): Eukaryota > Viridiplantae > Streptophyta > Magnoliopsida > Poales > Poaceae > Secale > Secale cereale. Next base: position 640,671,050 of record LR738715.1, read on the forward strand.
TATAACGACATCTATGGAAATGATCATGAATATAGGCATCACGTCTGTGACAACTAGACTGACTCCTACCTGCATGAACTACTATTACTCCACACATTGACCGAAATGATTCTGCATCTAGAGTATTAAGTTCATAAGAACAGAGTAACGCCTTAAGCAAGATGACATGATGTAGCGGAATTAACTCAAGCCATATGATGAAAACCCCATCAGGTTATCCTCGATGGAAAAAATAGAATATGTGTCATGTCCCTTTCTGTCACTAGAATTGAGCACCGCAAGATTGAACCCAAAGCAAAGCACTTCTCCCATTGCAAGAAAAACCAACCTAGTTGGCCAAACTGTCGGTGTCAAAACCGGCGGATCTCGATTAGGGGGTCCCAAACTGTGTGTCTGAGGATCGATGGTAACAAGGGATTGGGGACACGATGTTTACCCAGGTTCGGGCCCTCTCTATCGAGGTAATACCCTACTTCCTGCTTGATTGATCTTGATGAATATAGGGTTATAAGAGTTGATCTACCTCGAGATCGTAATGGCTAAACCCTAGTTGTCTAGCGTATGATATTGTGATTCTGCCTCTATGGACTAAACCCTCGAGTTTATATAGGCACCGGAGAGACCTAGGGTTGTACATGATCATCTTGCAGAGGAAGGAAACATTACACCCGGACTTTAAACTTGCCATTCTACACATATAGGAGTCCTGTACGGATACGAGGTATAGTCTTCTGTGATGATCTTCACGGCCCACCAGTCCGGCCCATAACGAGTAATTCGGCCACCCGAGGACCCCCTAATCCAGGACTCCCTCAGTAGCCCCTGAACCAGTCTTCGATGACGATGAGTTAGGCACGCATACTGTCTTCGGCATTGCAAGACGGGTTCCTTCTTCTGAACATATGAAGTTTATTTCCTGTATAAAGGAACTATGTTCGGATCTACATGATTAGTACAACCCTTAGCCACAAAGGCAATGTGTTAAAACAAACACTATGCCTTTACTGACAACTTTTCCAGCGAAACGTCATGTTTGACCCTCTAATATATTGAACCTCTATCTTGGCTCTGGTTTCGTGTTTCGAGGCATAGCCTCCATTGGCACGTCTTGTTGAAGCGGAGATCGTGTCCGCTTAACGGGGGATCCTCATCAATATGACATGGACCCAACCGCACCTTACACACGATTACGTCGGGAACATGCGAGTTTTATGGCTTGAGTGGGGGACGTTTGGTATTTACCACCTATAAAAGGACATATATCTTTCCCTTTTACCTCACGCTCTCATCTAGCCCTTGCTTCCCAATCTATTTGCCCCAGCGCCTGCAACTCCCATCTCCTCCTCCTCCAGCAATGGCGGGATCTAGTTCCAAGGGAAAGTGGGAGGCCTCTACAATCACGGAGAAGAAAGTGAAGAGTCTCCGGAGCGCGGGTTACCTTGCCAACGACATAGTGCACCAGATTCCTGATGAGGATCAGGTGATCCTCGTCCCTGAGCCGGATGAGACGGTGGTGTTCATCCCTCACTTTATTCGGGGGCTGGGATTTCTACTCCACCCCTTTTTTCGGGGTCTCTTATTCTTTCTACGGGATAGATTTTCATGATCTGGCCCCAAACTCTATCCTCCACATATTAGCTTTCATAGTCGTGTGTGATGCTTTCCTCCGCGTCCCCCCACACTTCGGCCTATGGCTCAAAACCTTCAATCTGAAGCCGAAGGTGCTCGACAGGCGGCACACGGACTGCGGGGGACCTATGGTGAGCAAGCTCCCGAACGTAACCTGGCCCAAAGGGGCTTTTGTGGAGATAAAAAAGATATGGCAACACGAGTGATTCAACATCACCGAACCCCATGATGCCAAATGGGCAGCCACGCGTGAATTTAGATCCGGACCCCTGAGAGGCTCACCTCATGGACCACCAAGGGCCTTGATTGGGGGTCTGATATGGAGGTGAAGACGCTCCAAAACCGCATCTCCAGCATGATGGCGAAGGACACCCACCTCACTAACGTGATTCAGGTGATGCTCTACCACCACACCCTTCCCTGCCAACTCCGGGCCTCCCGTTTATGGGAGTTCAATCCGGAGGAACCACTGACCATGAAGCGCCTCTTCGGCACTACGCACGAAGACATATGGAAGCAACTTTTCAAGGCCCAGAAGCAGTGGCCGGAGGACACTGAAGACAAGGGCTTCAAGAGCGTGACTTCGGCTTTAGAGGTAAGCATGATTTTGCCGAATACTTATCCTAACCATATATCAATTATAACAGGAATTAGAACTTTTACATTCCATACAAGCCTGGACGAAGAAAGCGGAGCAGATTGTCTGTCCGTCTCCATTGCCCTAAAACCCAGCCACACCCCAGCTAACGGTGATGCTAGTTCCGACACCGTACAAGGCGCCGGATAAGAAGGCCAAGAAGAAGGGCAAGAAGGCCAAGAGTAGCCCCCGCCCTAAGGGTCCTTCGGATATTGTTTCCAGAGAGACCGACGCCCACTCCTCCCATGATGAAGAGGCAGAGGAGGAGGAGGTGGAAAACGACTCACCCATCAAGGGAAGGGGGACAAGAGGGCGGCCCCCGAAGACACGGAAAAGGGGGCGCCTAGGAAGAAGCTGAACCTCCAAGACAGCTCGGACTCAATGTCCGAGGCCAGTTTCCGAGTACATCCCAGGGTCAAGCCCCTAGCCGAATCGTGAGTATTCAGACTTTCGCTGTTGTGTTCGGTTTAGTCGGCTATCATTGCTTAAGCAGCTCTATTCGTTGTTTTGCAGCCCACCCCACACATTCCCTGGCGCTTCATTAGTGTCAGGGAACTCTCTGATAGCCGACATGGTGGAGAGCGACACGCCACTACGGGCTCAATTACCCATCCTAGGGGACACCGAAGTGTTCTCTTTGCGGGCGTCTCCTGCACGAGGAGATGGGAGCGGGGCGGACGAGAGGGTGACCGAGGTCAACACCTTGGCCATCGTCTACCAAGGGGAAATATTCCCTATGGAAACCGACGGCGGGGAGCCCAAGCAGTCCGGGCTCCCGCCGAACACTATTCCGGAGACCAACACGGCTTCGGAATCGGGAAGGCAGCCCCCTGCGATAGGGGGAGGAGAATCAGCTCCAACAGCGTCCTCCATTAATCCGGAGGCGCCGAACACGCTGGAGGAAGCACTGCAAGGTGCTTCCATCGTGGCAGAACACCGCACCCTGATGGGTGCGGTTATGGAAAGGATTCAGTCTGCCAAAAGTGGACTGAATGAAGCCTTCAACAGCCTACTGGCAGGATTTGAGGTATGTGGCTTAATGTTCTAAAAGAACTTTACATTTTATTTGCATAGGATAACAAACATGTATACGGACGACAGCACCTCATGCTTTGTTTGATTCTGAAGAGAACCAGACAGAGGATCCATATAGTATCAACTAATAGAACATATTGTGCTATTTATTTGAACATGCTTCCCTAGTAGCATCATCCGCCCAGGCCGTGGGAGTTTCAAAGCTCAATTGGGAGCTTCAATTAGCTGACGAAGAGCTCGACTGCGTGAACAAGCGGTTTGATGAAACACAAGGTATGCGGACCTTAGAAATTTATTATGTCAAAAGATGATATGTTTTATTTGAGAGTATGAACTCATTGTGCGGTGTGATTAAGTCACAGTTGGCACAGCTGAGGTCGATACCCTCAAGGGCTCTCTTGCACAGGCCAAGAAGGAGGCCGAGATGAAAAAGGAAGCTGCTGACAAAGCAGCGGCTGAGCTAGAGGCCGAACAGGCCTCCCACCGTCAACATGACTCTCGGGTGGCCGAAGTCGAACAAGAGCTGCAAGTCGTTATTCGCAAATGCGAGGAGCTGGAGCAGAAGACTTCGGAACAAACATCCGAACTCAATAAGGCTATCAATGATGCCAAGGAGGCCCGGAGCGAGTCCTAGAGTGCTTGCGAGGAGATCCAGCAGGCGCGGTAGATAGCGGCTGGTAAGGCCTTTCTTCTGCAAAGTATATTTGGAGGTCAGAAGTATGTGTCGCTGACGCTATTGTGGAATTCTCCAGGCGCGTTTGCGGATCTCCCGAAGAGCTTCGCCGACGCCGCCTAATTCTTCAGGGCCCACGAGGGGAATACCATGGAGAAGTTGTTCTGGTCGTAGTTTCTTGCGCCGGAACATCCAGTACCTCTGAACGACCAGTTGAAGCAGCAGGTCGAGCTGCATAACATGGCGGGTGCAGCCATGAAGGACTTGATAGTCTGACTCGGGCCCGCCGAACCAATCCCAAGTAGCTACTTTGGATTGGTGAAGCGGCTCATCGATGCGAGGCCGCGGGACAACACTGTGAAGCGTTCGGCCTACATAGAGGGTGCCCGGATGGACTTTGCCCGCGTTAAGATGCACTTGGTGAAGATGAAGGCCACCGAAGTGGCGACCGCGGGCCTGCCCAAGGGCAAGGATCATCGAAGACCAGAGAGGTACTTCGATGACGTCCTAGAAGGAGCCCACATTGTAGAGGGCCAGTGCTCAAAGGACGTGGCTTTTGAGTAAATGTATTCAGGTTGTAAATACTATGCTTTTGAAATGATATGTATATATTTTTGTGCCTTATATTTCAAGCGAATTTTCCTCCTATGCGGCTATTTATTATTATTATATATGAAAGTTTCCAGTCGTCGGCTTCAGCTCCCATGTAGATACTACAAGGGTGTTCGGTATTGCGCGTGATCACTCTTTACCCAACATCTTGGTCCATAAAGGAGGTGTCCGCGGAGCAAACCATGCAATCGGACTATACAGCTTTATTACTTTCACTTAGCCATAGGAGCTTGACTTGTGGGGCTAAGTACTAGCCCCTAGTGCGTGTGCAGCTATCCGGAGTACGGTGCCAATTTTACACGGCTGGGCGAATACCAACCCCTCGTATAACACGGAGTAGGTCGCTAACAATCGTAGTATAACACTAAGTCGCCGAATCACCAACCAGCTCTTGCTTACCATGACAATGAGTTTTCGGCTTTATCTACAGTGAGTTTTCGGCTTTATCACAGTAGTTCTCCCTACTACCTTAGCCGAACAATGCGGAACGTAAGGTGGTAAGGACAAGAGCCGGGCAACCCAACTATTGACCCAAGACATGATTCAGAGTCGATGCATATAACGCAATATCCAGGACGCTGAACAGTTCCCTATAGGTGTTCGGAGTTGGAAGTGTGCTAGGCCGAATACATCCCTTGGTATTAAATCCAAATTGAGGCACATATGGCAACCTGAGGTAGGGACAGAACACAGATGGTAATGTAAAATAAACTCCAAACAAAATGAAACCAAGCTGCTTCTTTTATACCCTAATTAATACAGCAAGCCATGTGATTACATATAATGTCGATAGCATCTTGGGATTTTAGATGCCAAAAAATAAGAAGAGTAATAAAGGGAAAGGTTTACACAGAGGCTAAAATTAATGATTTGAAAATCTCTATGGGACCCTGCTACATGTCTGCACCGTATCTCCTTTATAACATGTCCTTAAAGGAGGGAGGTTTGATGGCCGCCTGCGAAAAAGGAAGGGGAACTCTGAAAAAGAATTCCCTGCACAACCATATATAAGGTGGGTTCTCTTAATGCACCTTTAATGAAAATATATTTTAGAGTCTGAATAGGGTCAAGCCGAACTATGGATTCTTTCTCCGTAGTGTGCCCTCGGCGCTGTCCAAGGTATTTTAAGGGTGTAGGTGTGTACTCGAGGTATGTATGCTACCACCTTGTAAGGCAGTCGGTGGAGGCGTAACTGCTAATAAAGCTCAGGTTCTTCTAAGCTACCGCATTGTAGTGCATGCCGAACATGTTTAGCAATGTCTCTGGTCTTGACGACCGATGGATTATTCAGCTTGAATAGGCCGCCTTGAAGTTCGGTTGCCAAGGCCGCAGTATCCTCCTCTATACGGAGGGCTCGCTCCATGTTTCTATTGACTGTGATGATGCTGCGGGGTCCCGGCATTTTAAGCTTCAGGTAAGGATAGTGCGGGACTGCATTAAAGCGGGCAAAGGCCGTTCTTCGAAGTAGTGCATGATAGCCACTTCGGAAGGGAGCGATGTCGAAGATTAACTCTTCGCTTCGAAAATTGTCTGGAGAGCCGAATACCACTTCCAGTGTTAATGAGCCGAGCAACGAGCCTCCACACCGGGTATTACTCCTTTAAAGGTAGTGTTGCTAGGCCTCATTCTTGACGGGTCTATCCCCATCTTGCGGACGGTGTCTTGATATATCAAGTTGAGACTACTGCCGCCGTCCATAAGGACTCAAGTAAGATGATATCCATCGATTATGGGGTCGAGTACTAGGGTCGCCGAACCTCCACGACGGATATTGGTTGGGTGATCCCTACGATCAAAGGTGGTCGGACAAGCCGACCATGGATTAAATTTGGGGGCGACGGCCTCTATGGCATAAACATCCCTTAGTGCACGCTTGCGCTCCCTCTTGGGGATATGAGTGGCGTATATCATATTCACCATTTTCACCTCAGGGGGAAATTTTTTCTGTCCCCTAGTATTTGGTGGGCGAGGCTCGTCTTCGTCCTCGATTTAAGGTCCTTTCCCCTTCTGTTCAGCATTTAGCTTCTCCCCTGCTTGAAAACCCAGCAATTTATGTTGGTGCGGTTTGCAGGTTTGTCAGGGGTGCCATGAATCTGGCAACATCTCTCTAATATCTTGTCCAAGCTGGATGGACCGTCTATATTGCCTTTGAACGGATTATTCTGTTAACCGGACCTGGAGCCACTGAATTCGGTGTTTACTGCCATGTCATATGTTTCTCCATTGTTGTTCTGACGTTTATTCCTATTGCGTCGTGGCTTGCCATTGCCATCCCTGACTTCGGAAGTGCCAGGGTCGCTGGTACTGTTGCTTCTACGAGCCAACCAGCTATCTTTGCCCGCGCAAAAGCGGGTCATAAGTGTAGTAAGGGCTGCCATTGTCTACGGCTTCTCCTGGCCGACGTGTCTTGCGAGCCATTCATCTCGGACGCTGTGTTTGAATGCCGCTAAGGCCGGCGTTCGAACAGTCGATGATTTGGTTCTTTTTGGTTAAGAACCGATTCCAAAGCTTGCGGGCTGACTCCCCGGGTTGCTGGATATGTGACTTAAATCATCAGCATCTGGTGGCCGGACATAAGTCCCCTGAAAGTTAGCCCGGAAAGCATCCTCTAAATCTTCCCAGCGTCCAATGGAGTTATTTGGGAGGCTGTTCAACCAGTGCCGAGCTGGCCCTTTCAGCTTTAAATGTAAGTATTTGATGGCATGGAGGTCATCTCCACGAGCCATGAGGGTGTGAAGAATAAAGTCTTCAATCCATACAGTGGGATTCGTCGTTCCATCATATTCCTTCATTGTTTACGGGTTTAAATCCTTCCGCAAATTGGTGATCCATCACCTCATCGGTAAAGCACAGAGGGTGCACATCGCCCCTGTATCGTGCAACACCGCGACGTATTTCGGACGACATATGTGTTCGGTGTTGACTC
>LR738715.1:640685289-640713158 GCA_902687465.1 Secale cereale
ATCATGGTTACAAGTAGGAGGCTGACATAAAAGACATGGGCATCGAGGCAAAACTATAGAGCGAGACTCTAGCAATAGGCAAAGATAGTAATGTTATCGGGGTTCGGTCATCTTGCCTGAAGAGTTGTCGATGGGATCGTAAGAGGGTTCCTCGTGCTCAACCTCGGTAGTAACCTCGTTCTCGTACTCGTACTCAGCTTCCGGCTCTACTCAACACAAACACACAAGGCACGAACTCAACAAGATTCAATGCGGACACAAAATATGCTGGATGCATGACTGATGCACTATGGGAGCACACGGAGCATGAGAAGATGCAATCAAGCAAAATGCTCCAAAACATGATAATAATAGGATATTATGAATCTACATGAAAAATCACACAAGTTTCATCTAGGACTTGCTCAAATCGGAGCTACGGGCTAAAAGTTACACACAAAACAATAAACATGCGAAAGCTGAAAATTACAGCCACATAGCAACTTCGGGGCAAGAAATATTTAAGCTACAGCACTCAAACATCATGGGAAAGAGTATGGACATAAACTAGACATATCCTACAGCAAATAATTCCATTGGAGCATCCCCAAAGGAGCCACGGATCAATAGCAACAAGCTATGACATATTGAACTTGACAACAAAATCCTGACAGCAGTATTTTATTGCAACTTGGGAGCAAAAGTTAAATAAGCTACAGCCACTCAAATAAGCATGTGAGAGCATGAATGGATAGCCAACAATATATACTACAAGGAATCATCAAGAGTCACTCCAAAACTATCATGGATTGGCCTAGAACAACAAGCAAACATGGCATCTGGAAATTATAGATTCCAGACTTAGTGAAATTTCACTAAGTGTTAAAACAGCAGTTTCATCATGGCATCTTTGAGAGCAAGTTTAAGTCACCTCAAAACTAAACATGGCAAGTGGTAAACACCACAGGAAAGTACACATGATGGTGAATCCAAAACACCTAAGCATGCATCATGGGGACAATCACAATGATAGCAATGAGCTCCTCAAAATGACATCTCATAACAAGTTTAACAACATAACAGCCACATAGCACTTTGCAACGGAGATAAACATGGCAAGATTAATTCTATTATGCGAGCCCAAGCATTGAACATGTAGAGCATGACAAGACGAACACGTGGACATGTCATTTGCATCATTTGGATAAACATGCTAAAAGTTATCACCTTGTAAAGATGGCATGAATACAACAACTAACAGCAGTTTTTATCAAGATGCACTCTTGCAACAGATTTTTAAGCATCTAGATGATCTCAAATATGCATGGCACAATGGAATGAAATGTAGTACATGACTCCACGAACAATTTGACATATCATTCACTCAAAACGGAGCTATGCACAAAAAGTTATCACCGTTTGAAAATAGCATCAGACAGGTAAAATCATCCGGGGACTTAGAGAGAAAACAACCTCCTCAGATCTGGAAAGTCAACACGGGCTCCTGGGCTTCGGACGGAGCGGATCGGACCCGCGGGGAAACGGATCGAGCCGGGATCCGCGGATCCGGGCGGAATGGGTGGCGGATCGGGCCGACCGGCTGGCTGCGGCTAACGGGCCGGGGAACCGGGGCGGATCCAGCCCGCTCGGGCGCCTGGAGGCAGAGGCGAACGGGGAGCCTCGGTCGAGCGGCGGTGGCTGCTCCCGAGCGCTGGCCCGGGCTGGGCCGGCCTGCGCGGGGTGGAGCGGTGGAGGAGGCCTCGGCCCAGCAGGAGGCGGGGCGCTGGGCCAGGCGGCGTTGACTCGGCCCAGGAGGGGGGGTCGATCGGATCGGCTGGGGGAGATCGATCGGGATCCCTCCCCGAACGCGAGCGGCGGCGGCGATGCTGGCTTGAGCCGGGGCGGCGGGTCTCGGCGTGGAGGCGGCCCGGCGGTGCGGCGCGCCGGCCGGAGGGCGGCGGTGGTGGCCGGTCACCGGCGAGGCGAGGTGGCGGCGGTGAGAAGAAGGCATGGCCGGCGGCGGGGAGAGGCGGCCGGAGGTGGTGGGGGTGCGAATTCCGGCGAGCTCCGGCGAGCTCCGCCGGAGTGGAGGAAGAAGCTGGAGGAAGGGGATGGGGGCTAGGGTTTCCTAATTTTGGGGCAAAAATTGGGGATGGTGGACAAATATATAGGCACAAGGAGCTAGGGTTGTCCAAATGAGGTGTGGTTTTCGTCCACGCGATCAGAATTGGATGGCCTAGATGAAGGGAGGGGTTTGGGATGTTTTGGTGGGCTGTTGGAGGGGTGTCTTAGGCCTCAAAGTGGAGGCACTTTGAGCCCACGAGAATAACTGTTGGGGCACCAAACGAACTCCAAACGCGACGAGATTTGACAGGCGGGTTACACACACCAAAACAACAACACACGACAAGTCTCGCGCCAAACCGGTAACGTTACACGGCCAAACACCAAAGTAGGCCTCGGGGATGCCACGGACACGTGAAGGAGCTTCGGAACGCGAAACGGACAATGGGAAGGAACGCGTGGAACCAGATGCAAAAGACAACACAAATGCAATGCGATGCACATGACTACATGATATGAATGAATGCCACACACGCACACGACAAAAGAATGAAAACCCGAAAGACAAAGAACCCGGAATGGAATTGATGAAGCCAGAGATATTATATATTTCCCAAAAGGGAAAGTATTACATCCGGGGTATTACAAACTCTCCTCCACTACAAAAAGATCTCGTCCCGAGATCTAGGACTGGAAAAAGGAAGGGTACTCGGAACGAAGATGATCTTCTCGTTCCCACGTAGCTTCTCAGTCGGTATGGTGTGACCACTTGACTTTCAAGAATTTGATGGACTTGTTGCGGGTCTTGCGCTCAGTTTCTTCGAGAATAGCAACGGGATACTCTCGGTAAGACAAGTCTTGTTGAAGATCAATCTCTTCAAACGGAATCACGCGTTCAGGAGTCTTGAAGCACTTGCGGAGTTGAGACACATGAAACACATCATGAACATTGGCGAAGTTGGAAGAGAGCTCAAGTTGATAGGCTAGATCGCCTCTTTTGCCAAGGATCTTGAAAGGCCCGACGTATCTAGGAGCAAGCTTTCCTTTGATACCGAATCTTTGGGTGCCTTTCATAGGAGAAACACGGAGATAGACATGATCCCCAATGTTGAAAGCCAAATCACGATGCTTGCCGTCATAGTAGCTCTTCTGACGCGACTGAGCGGCCTTGAGATTCTCACGTATGACTTTGCACATTTCTTCAGCTTCTGAGATCAAGTCATTGCCAAGAAGTTGATGTTCACCAGTCTCGGACCAGTTGAGAGGGGTACGACACTTTCTGCCATAGAGGATTTCAAACGGAGCTTTGCCTGCGCTTGCTTGGAAGCTGTTGTTGTAAGAGAACTCGGCAAATGGAAGGCAATCTTACCATTTCATGCCAAAAGAGATGACACAGGCTCTGAGCATGTTTTCTAGAATCTGATTCACTCTCTCGACTTGACCACTAGTCTGAGGGTGAAAAGCAGTGCTGAACCTGATCTTAGTGCCCATGGCGGACTGAAAGGAGTCCCAGAACTTTGAAGTGAACAAACTTCCACGGTCTGAGGAGATAACTTGAGGGATGCCATGTAAAGACACAATTCTGGAAGTGTACAACTCTGCCAATTGAGCTGCATTGATTGATTCTTTGATTGGAAGGAAGTGAGCGACTTTGGTAAGCTTGTCAATCACCACGAAGATAGAATCATTCCCTCTCTTGGACTTAGGAAAGCCAGTGACGAAATCCATTTCAATGTGGTCGAATTTCCACTCGGGAATAGGAAGAGGTTGGAGAAGACCGGCTGGACGTTGATGCTCTGCCTTCACTCTTCTGCAGACATCACATTCATTCACGAATTGGGCAATCTCCCTTTTCATGCGTGTCCACCAGTAAGATTGCTTGAGGTCTTGGTACATCTTGGAACTGCCAGGATGAATGGAAAGGAGGGAATCATGTGCTTCTTCCATTATGAGCTTCCTGAGATCACCTTTTCGAACCACAAGTATGTCCTCAAAGAACAAGGTATCTCTCTCATCAACGCGATAGCACTTGTATTTAGGAGTACCCTTTGCAATACCATGTTTCACTTTCTGCACCATAAAATCACTGAGTTGGGCCTCACGGACCTGATCTTCCAAGGTAGGAGCAATTTGAAGATTTGCAAGAAAACCTTGCGGAACAACTTGGAGGTTGAGCTTCCTGAATGCTTCACAAAGCTCAGGCTGGAACGGCTTGATAAGAAGGCTGTTGCAATATGCCTTTCTGCTCAAAGCATCTGCAATCACATTCGCCTTGCCAGGAGTGTATTCGATGCTGGGATCATACTCTTGGATCATTTCAACCCAACGAGTCTGGCGGAGGTTCAGATTCGGCTGTGTGAAGATGTACTTCAAGCTCTTGTGATCGGTAAAGATTTCGACTTTCCTGCCCAGCAGCAGGTGTCTCCACGTAATCAAAGCATGTACCACAGCTGCTAGTTCAAGATCATGTGTGGGGTAGTTCTTCTCACTTGGCTTCAGCTGATGAGAAGTGTATATAATTCTGTTGTCTTGCATAAGCACACCACCAAGTCCTTGAAGAGAAGCATCACAGAATACTTCGTAGGGCTTGGACTCATCTGGAGGAGTTAGAACTGGAGCAGAGACGAGCTTTTCTTTGAGAGTTTTGAATGCCATTTCACAATCTGGAGACCAGTAGTACTTGACATTCTTCTGCAGCAAATTGGAAAGAGGCTTGGCAATCTTGGAGAAGTTCTCAACGAACCTTCTGCAATAGCTGGCAAGACCAAGAAAGCTTCGGAGTTGCTTGACGTTCTCAGGAGCTTCCCAGTTGACAATTGCTTCAACTTTCTCGGGGTTTACCGCAATACCGTTAGCGGAGATGATATGGCCCAGATATAAGACCTTATCGAGCCAAAATTCGCACTTGGAGAACTTGGCATAGAACTTATGTTCACGAAGTCTGTCGAGAACGAGACGGAGGTGCTTTTCGTGATCTTCTTCATTCTTGGAAAATACCAAAATGTCATCCAGATACACAAGCACAAACTCGCCGGTGTAGGGGTTGAAGATGTAGTGCATCATTCTCGAGAAGGTAGGTGGAGCATTGGCGAGACCAAAGGACATGACGGTATACTCATAGGAGCCGTAGCTCGTTCTGAAGGCAGTCTTGTGGATATCTTCCTCGCGAATGCGAATTTGGTGATAGCCCATTCGGAGATCGAGCTTAGAGAACACTTTAGCTCGTTTGAGCTGCTCGAACAGTTCATTGATGCTGGGGAGCGGATACTTGTTCTTTATTGTCTTCTTGTTCAATGGCCGGTAATCTACGTAAAGGCGCTCCGTGCCGTCTTTCTTCTTGACAAATAAGATACCACAGCCCCAAGGAGACGTACTAGGCCTAATGAGACCCATACACTCCTGTTCATCAAGTTGCTTCTTCAATTCCTTCAATTCTTTAGGAGAGAGCTTGTACGGACGCCGACATGCTGGCTCAGTACCCGGCTCGAGTTCAATGACGAATTCCACTTGACGGTGTGGAGGCATGCCTGGAAGTTCTTCAGGAAAGACGTCTTGGTATTCGTTAACCACCGGAATTTGAGATATGGCATTAATCTCACCCTTGTCATTGAGAGAGAAAAGCCTGATAGTGTTATCCCTGGAGGCGAAGATAATCACTTCTTCATCAGGATGAGTAATCTTGACTTCCTTCTGTGCACAGTCAATTTGAGCATCATGCTGAGAAAGCCAATCCATCCCGAGGATGAGGTCAATGTCAGAATTGCCGAGAACCACCGGAGAGGCCAGAAATCGATAATCACCCATGCGAATAGAAACATCCGGAGCATAAACACTGGAGTGCATTCGTCTCCCCGAAGAAATAACTGACAACTCCCTTGGCAGATTTTTTGTGACAATATCGTGCTTGGATGCAAATGGATATGACATGAAAGAACAAGAAGCACCCGAATCAAACAACACTTTAGCAGGAAAAGAGTTCACTCGAAGGTTACCCAAAATCACATCAGAAGAATTCTCCGCTTGTGCTGCATTCATCAGATTCACCCTTGCTGCCTTTGGATCATGCTTGATAATAGCCGAACTGACAGGTGGAGGAGGTGGAAGGCGCTTCGGGTTGGGGCACTTGTTAGCATAGTGACCTTTCTGAGTGCACTTATTGCAAGTCACTTCCGAGAGAGGAAGGAAATGAGAACCACTTGACTTGGAACCTTGAGACTGAAACTGATTCTTCGACTGGTTGCTCGGGTTGGGTGGGTGGGAGAAACCACGTCCACTAGAGTTCTTGTTGCTGTTGGAGTTGTTGTAAGGAGCTCGAATCACTGGAGGAGGAGGAAGCCAAAATTTATGTTGCTTCGCGACGACTTGAGAAGATGAGGAGGAGTGAACGGCATCTCGAATCCTCTTTTTGGAAGCCTCCATCTTGAGCTGGGCTGCCTCTTGCTTGAGCGCCATGTTATAGAATTTGTCGAACTCATCGGGCTCGAACAAGGTGAGAGCAAGTTGAAGTTCATCCTTGAGACCTCCGCGGAACTGATAGATCTTGCTCTTGGCATCTGGTATGTCTTGCTTAGCATAGCGGGCAAGATTTTGGAACTTGACATTATACTAGTAGACAGTCATAGAGCCTTGCTTCAGGTTGCGGAATTGCTCACGCATACCCTCGATGACACTTGTTGGAATGTGATGAGAGCGAAAATCCTTGCAGAAATCATCCCAAGAGATCACACGCCCTAGCCTGGAGTCTTTGTACTGCTACCACCAGTCAGCTACTTGGTCTTTGAGTTGGAAGGCTGCAAACTTCACATAGTCCTCTTCCCTTACGTACTGCACTCAAAATGCTTCTTGATATCGGTTAACCAATCTTCAGCATCAAGATGGTCGACACAGTAACTGAAAGCTTTTGGTTGATTGGCCAAGAACTGGTTGAGAGTAGCATGGTGCTGTTGGTTGAAGAAATTGCCTTGGTTCCCTGGAGCACCCTGATTAGCTTGATTAGCTTGCATCTGCTGCATCATCTGCATCAACATCTGGGTGTTCTGATTTGTAGTCTGCATAATCGCTCTCCAAGCCTCAGACGGAGGAGGAGGGGAAGGAGGACGCTCTGGAACCTCTTCACCCTCTGGGTTAGCGTTGGGAACTCGTTTCGGAGCCATCCTGAAAGAGATGACCACGAATCAGCAATTTGATTGAAAGAAGGTATAAGCTGAAACAACGGATTGAAATGCAACATAGCCTTCACAAGAATCATTCGAACAAGAGGAACAAATGAAATTCTCAGTTTAAATTCTTTGTGCTGAAAGCTTATGAACGCGTTACGAAAGGGTTTTGGAATCCCCGGATCAGCATAGCCAAGGACCCTGTAAGATGCAACTCCCGATCGGAACATCGGTCATAAAACCACTTCACTCAATGTAGAACCCCGAACTCGCTAACCTTCATTCGTTGGAAGAATGCCTACGATCTACTGGATAAACCCACCTATTAATTTCCGAAAGTTTCCAGTTATGCAATCAGGTGTTGGGGATACAGGGGAAGCACCGCGCAATCAACTCTAAACCTACATCCAGCTGTATCCATCCTTCAACACATAACCAGTCTTTCTCGGAAACCGTCTACCTCGGACCTTCGAAAAGCATCCACTATACCAAGCTATGGCAATACTCCCGAACTACCTCCCCAGTACTGGGTGATGTCGGGGTTATCTTGCCACTAACCGTATAGGAGAGATTTTCGATGTCGGCCGTCTTAAGTATTTAGTACTGTCGCGATATGCTTGTGACGACAATACCCCGAAGCTCAACTCCCCGGGACACTGCCACAACCCTTAATGTCAGGAGGCATCGAGAACAATATTCTCGTCACAAGGACATCGAAACAATCCAACAATACCCGCGAGATTCCTAAAAAAAATTTGGTGCAATTTTTGAAAGTAGAAGAGGCAAGAGTAGTCGTCAGGAGTCCTCACCAGAGAGAAAGGGAATGAGAAGCAAAGAAATCCTACTCTCCGATATAAATATAGGACTCAAAACATATTTTCAGTGTGTACCTAGACTCGACCGTCAACGATTCGATCAATCAGTGGGGGTTCTAGATAGGAGAAGGCTCTGATACCAACTTGTAATGCCCAGGATGGGACTATATCTCCTACGTGTCGAGGCATGACTTAAAGATATAAGCCCATTCTGGAATGATCGCAAGTTTGGTATCTTTGCACAACTCATGTAAAAATGGGGATGGAAAACTGAAAAGATAGTTGGCTTACACTCGCCACGTCACACAAATTCATTACATGTTCAAACATCATACAAAAGAACATCACAACCCATCTAAGGGTAAAATCCAAATGTCGAGATACCAAACATAACAATAAACCACAGGTCTAGATCGAATCCTAGTAGAAGCTCTACTGATCAGTCGGATAGTTCACGTAGTAACGGCTACGCTCCTCGTCGTACTCCCAGTCTAGCTCAGTGCCATCACCAGTGTAGCTCACCATCGTACCTGCATCTGGTGTGTTGAAGTAATTGTGAGCCACAGAGGACTCAGCAATCCCGTTCCCGGGTAACACGACTATTTAAGCCTTGGGTGTGGAACAAGGCTGAAGAAAGAATAATAATAAGTGGTTGCAGCAGCACTAGCCTAGCTTACGTAAAAGAGAGCGAGAAGAGAAGGTGCCTCGGTCGAGAGATGATCACTAAGTGACCCTAAACTAATCAAGTCAAACATAACCCCACCGTGTTCATCTCCCGAATCCCTTTCGGAAAATGACAGTCACGGTACTCACGCTGGTAGTGTATTGGAACATGGTGTCAAGTTTTCTACAACCGGATATTAACAAGCTCCCATCTGCCACATAACCGCGGGCACGGCTTTCGAAAGTTCATAACCCTGCAGGGGTGTTCCAACTTGTCCCATGACAAGCCCACAATCCGCAGAGTCGCAACTCCAAGGTGGGAAGGCCCGAGTATTCTCGGAATCCCATGCTCAAGATACTCCGAACTAAGGTAAGGCTACTCCAGCAAATCCTCCCGGCGTGCCGACACCCTGATAGTAGCCGTGCGTATCTCGTCTCAGGCCATGACCGGATGGGCGATGCTACAGGTTTTTACCAGAACTTGAGTTTCCTCGAGGTGGGCCTGCAGGACCCCCAATTCGGACCAACACTCATGTGGAGCACTGGCCCGGGGTTGTTGATTAAGAAAGAGGGTTAATTACTCCCTATGCAAGTTTTATTAGTGATTAGGCGAATAGTACCAATGTTGGGACTTGCTGGAAAAGACTTGGCACTTAGCGGTTTATCGAGGGGGTCTCATAACCCCAACCGTGTGAGGAACGCATAATCAAGGAACATAACACCGGTTTATATGGTTCCTAGCGGCATGAGTGGAACAAAACACCAAGCAAAAGGCTTAGCCTTCCACCCATTGCCAATATATAGATGATTTCATTTAAGCATTTATATAGTGTGATATAACCCAACAAAACTTCAACATGAAGCAGGCATCTTCAACTTCACCTGCAACTAGCAATGCTATAAGAGGGGCTGAGCGAACCGTACTTATAGCCAATCAATGGTTTGTATAGGTAGGGTGGTTAGACATGATCATGGTTACAAGTAGGAGGCTGACCTGAAAGACATGGGCATCGAGGCAAAACTATAGACCGAGACCCTAGCAATAGGCAAAGATAGTAATGTTATCGGGGTTCGGTCATCTTGCCTGAAGAGTTGTTGATGGGATCGTAAGAGGGGTCCTCGTGCTCAACCTCGGTAGTAACCTCGTTCTCGTACTCGTACTCATCTTCCGGCTCTACTCAACACAAACACACAAGGCACGAAATCAACAAGATGCAATGCGCACACAAAATATGTTGGGTTAGCGTTGGGAACTCGTTTCGGAGCCATCCTGAAAGAGATGACCACGAATCAGCAATTTGATTGAAAGAAGGTATAAGCTGAAACAACGGATTGAAATGCAACATAGCCTTCACAAGAATCATTCGAACAAGAGGAACAAATGAAATTCTCAGTCGAACAAGAGGCGGCCGGAGGTGGTGGGGGTGCAAATTCCAGCGAGCTCCGGCGAGCTCCTCCGGCGAGCTCCGCCGGAGTGGAGGAAGAAGCTGGAGGAAGGGGATGGGGGCTAGGGTTTCCTAATTTTGGGGCAAAAATTGGGGAAGGTGGACAAATATATAGGCACAAGGAGCTAGGGTTGTCCAAATGAGGTGTGGTTTTCGGCCACGCGATCAGAATTGGATGGCCTAGATGAAGGGAGGGGTTTGGGCTGGTTTGGTGGGCTGTTGGAGGGGTGTCTTGGGCCTCAAAGTGGAGGCACTTTGAGCCCACGAGAATAACTGTTGGTGCACCAAACGAACTCCAAACGCGATGAGATTTGACAGGCGGGTTACACACACCAAAACAACAACACACGACAAGTCTCGCGCCAAACCGGTAACGTTACACGGCCAAACACCAAAGTAGGCCTCGGGGATGCCACGGACACGTGAAGGAGCTCCGGAACGCGAAACGAACAACGGGAAGGAACGCGTGGAACCGGATGCAAAAGACAACACAAATGCAATGCGGTGCACATGACTACATGATATGAATGAATGCCACACACGCACACGACAAAAGAACGAAAACCTGAAAGACAAAGAAACCGGAAAAGAATTGATGAAGCCAGAGATATTATATATTGCCCAAAAGGGAAAGTATTACATCCGGGGCATTACATTGATTCTTTTTGCAGAAGATTAATATACAAATTTCCCATGTGGACCTATTTTTTAAAGTTTTTTAGAGTTGCAGAAGTATTCTAAACTTCCAGATTACTATAGACTGTTCTGTTTTTGACACATTCTGTTTTTATTGTGTTATGTGCTTGTTTTGATGATTCTATGGTTTTATTTGATGAGTTTTTGCCATAGAAAAGTTGGAATACAGTAGATATAATACAAATACAAAATATGAATTGGTTTGCTATAGAACTTATCGTAGTGCTTTGTTTTCTTATACTAACGGATCTCATGAAAGTTTTGTTGAGTTTTGTGTGATTGAAGTTTTAAAGTTTTGGGTTATCTTACAATGGATGAAGGAATAGGGAGTAAGAAGAGCCTAAGCTTGGGGATGCCCCGGCATCCCAAGCTATTATCCAAAGAGAAGCTAGCAGCTAAGCTTGGGGATGCCCCCGTGTAGCATCCCCTCTTTCTTCTAACGACCATCGATATTTCACTCGAAACTATATTTTTATTCGTCACATGATATGTGTTTTGCTTGGAGCGTCTTGTATGATATGAGTCTTGGTTTATTTCATTTTTATTTTTAAGTTATCAATCCTTGCTGTACACACGTATTAGAGAGAGCCAAAATTATGCAATGACTTGTTAGAATAGCTCTCTTTACTTCACTTCAATTTTTATGAGCTATGGATTTGCTCTAGTGCTTCACTTATATCTTTTTGAGCATGGTGTGCTTTAGTATTTTTTACGAAATTCTCTCTTACTTCACTTAGATTTATTTGAGAGTTAGTAAAATTTTAGAAATTCTCTCTTGCGACACTTAAATTATTTTGAGAGAAAGAAAAAAATTTATGCTCATGATCTTCACTTACATTTGTTTGAGCTTATCAAAAGCAATACATGAAAATTAGTCCAAAAGTGATAGATATCCAAGAAGGATATAATAAAAAAAATCATGAAGATCATTGGACAAAATAAACTTGATTCCTTGTAATAGTTTTGAGACATGACGATGTGGTATGTGAATCATGTTAATGAGTAATCATGCTTTAGTAAGAATATTAGTGTTAAGGTTTGTGACTCCCTATGCAAGCACGAAAGTCAATAATCATGCAATGAAATTACATCCTACTTGTGGTGCATTATTTGGTGTTATTTATGCTCAATGTTCGCTTATGAGATTATCCGTTTCATGGTTCGTCGCTTCCTAGTCTTTTGCTAGCCTTCATTTTGCACTAAGTATGATCACTACTTGTGCATCCAAAATCCTTTATCCCGGTTTTGCCACATGAGTTCACCATACCTACATATATGAGGTATTTCCTCGCCGTTCTAAGCAAATTTGTATGTGCCATCTCTAATTTTCAAAATAAATTTCCCTTTTGTGTGCCTGTACCGGTCGTGGGGCGGTGAAAGGTGGCCGATATTTTCATGCTAGATGTGTTATTCTCACGATGAATGTTTATTCACTTGTCATTGCACGAGAGTAAGTTAAATTTATTAGGTATGCCTAGTCCCAAAATGAAAAACAAATTTACTTTATGTTGTCAAATAATAAATTCCTTGGAAAGTGTTGGTATGGAAGGAAATCGTGGATTCGGTTAGCCATGGCTTGTGAAAGTTGGTGGAAAAGGAATCAACTTTACTTTGTGTTTGGGAACCACCTATGATATATCTAGCATGCAAAGTGTTGGGAACCTCAAGTTGTTCTCGTTGGTGGGAAAAGTATACCGCCCAAAATGTTGTTTATCTCTCAATTTAAGCTTTGATCTCTGGCACCTATAGAAATCCCTACTTCTTTCTGCGAAGGGCCTTTCTTTTAGTTATGCAATTTTTATTTTTGAATTTGAGTCTCCATCTTCTCTTATAAAGGCCAACTAGGAAACACTATGATCGTACTTGAGCATTGGGTGTAAATAATATACGAATGTGTTTCGTGAATGGATCAATGGTTGAGCATGATGGGCTAGGGATAACTTATTTTAGCATTGATATTTTGAAAGACATGGTTGCTTGTAGATATGCTTGAGTATTTAGGTCCCATGTCAAAACTAGACTATTGCTTTGAACCATATAAAAGTCCAAATGTCCATGCTATAAAGAAAAGAATATGATATGACATGATAGGCAGCATTCCACATTAAAAATTCTGTTTTTATCATTTACCTACTCGAGGACGAGCTGGAATTAAGCTTGTAGATGCTGATACGTCTCCAACGTATCTATAATTTTTGATTGTTCCATGCTGTTATATTACCATTCTTGGATGTCTTACAATAATCATATAGTCATTTTATATCATTTTTGGTACTAACCTATTGACATAGTGCCAAGTGCCAGATGTTGTTTTCTGCATGTTTTTTACATCACAGGAAATCAATATCAAACGGAGCCCAAACACCGCGAAACTTTTTGGAGAATTTTTATGGGCCAGAAGACATCCAATGGGCTGAAGCTGCACCTGGGGGGTGCCCCGAGGGGGGCACAACCCACCAGGGCGCGCCAGGCCCCCCTGGCACGCCCAGGTGGGTTGTGCCCACCTCGGTGGCCTCCCGCACTGCCACTTCGCTCTATAAATACTTAGATATTCCAGAAACCCTAGAGGAGTCGATGAAATTCTATTCCAACCACCGCAAAGTCCAAAACCACCAGATCCAATCTAGATACCATCACGGAGGGGTTCACCACCTCCATTGGTGCCTCTTCGATGATGTGTGCGTAGTTCCTTGTAGACCTACGGGTCCGTAGTCAGTAGCTAGATGGCTTCCTCTCTCTCGTTTGATTATCAATACAACGGTCTCTTGGAGATCCATATGATGTAACTCTTTTGTGGTGTGTTTTGGGATCCATGGAACTTTGAGTTTATGATCAGATCTATCTTTTTATATCCATGAAAGTTATTTGAGACTTATTTGATCCCTTATATGCATGATCTCTTATATCCTCGCATTTCTTCTCCGATATTGGGTGTTGTTTGGCCAACTTGATCTATTTATCTTGCAATGGGAAGAGGTGCTTTGTAGTTGGTTCGATCTTACGGTGCTTGATCCCAGTGACAGAAAGGGAGCCGACACGTATGTATCGTTGCTACTAAGGATAAAACGATGGATCTATTTCTACATAAATAGATCTTGTCTACATCATGTCATCGTTCTTATTGCATACTCCGTTTCTCCATGAACTTAATGCACTAGGTGCATGCTGGATAGTGGTCGATGTGTGGAGTAATAGTAATAGATGCAGGCAGGAGTCGGTCTACTAATCTTGGACATGATGCCTATGTAATGATCATTGCCTGGATATCGTCATGATTATTTGAAGTTCTATCAATTGCCCAATGGTAATTGTTTTCCCACCGTTTGCTATTTTCTTGAGAGAAGCCACTAATGCAATCTACGTCCCCCGGGTCTCTTTCTCATATTATTTGCCTTTGCGATCTATTTTCCTTTTATTTTATTTTCAGATGTACTAAACAAAAACACAAAAATACATTGCTGAAATTTATATTATTTATCATTCAATCTATCAATATTTACAACTCTATCACGTCCGTTACCCGAAAGGGATTGACAATCCCTTTTACACGTCGAGTTGCGAGTATTTGTTATTTGTGTGTAGGTGTTGTTTACGTTGTGTTGCTTGGTTCTCCTACTGGTTCGATAACCTTGGTCTCAGCACTGAGGGAAATACCTACCACTGCTATACTGCATCATCCCTTCCTCTTTGGGGAAATACCGACGGTAGTTTTAGCAAACCTCAACGGCCCACCAGTCCGGCCCATAACGAGTAATCCGGCCACCCGAGGGCCCCTTAATCCAGGACTCCCTCACAAACAGAACCGATAGTTCGAAGAGAATTACTAAGATATTAAATCATGCATATAAGAATTCAGAAGAAACTCAAATATTATTCATAGATAATCTGATCATAAACCCATAATTCATCGGATCTTGACAAACACACCGCAAAAGAAGATTACAACGGATAGATCTCCAAGAACAAGGAGGAGAACATGGTATTGTGGATCAAAGAGAGAGAATAAGCCATCTAGATACTAGCTATGGACCCATACGTCTGTGGTAAACTACTCACACTTCATTAGAAGGGCCATAGGGTTGATGTAGATGCCATACTTGGTTGATTCCTCCTCCGGCAGAGTACCGGAAAATGCCTCCAGTTGGGATCTCGCGAGAACAGCAGGTTACGGCGGCAGAAAAGTGTTTTCAATGGATGTTCTGGGGTTTCTGGAATATATGTGAATTTATAGGCGGAAGAGGTAGGTCACGGGAGGCACGAGGGGCCCACAAGATAGGGGGGCGCGACCTACCCCCCAGGGCGCGCCCTACCCCCCAGGGCGCGCCCTCCACCCTTGTTTCCACCTCATAGATCCCCTTGTGTGTACTCCAAGTCCATCTGGTGTCTTCTGGTCCAAGAAAAATCCACGTAAAGTTTCGTTCTGTTTGGCCTCCGTTTGATATTCCTTTTCTGTGAAACTCAAAAACAAGGAAAAAACAGAAACTGGCACTGGGCTCTGGGTTATTAGGTTAGTCCCAAAAATCATATAAAATAGCATATAAATGCATATAATCATCCTAGATAGATAATATATTAGCATGGAACAATAAAAAATTATAGATACGTTGGAGACGTATCAAGCATCCCCAAGCTTATTTCCAACTCGTCCTCGAGTAGGTATATGGTAAAAACAGAATTTTTGATGTGGAATTCTACCCAACATATTTATCAATGTAATATTCATTATTGTGGCATGAATGTTCAGATCCATAAGACTCAAAATAAAAATTTATCAATATCAAAACAATAATACTTCAAGCATACTAAAAAGTAATCTACGAAGCTTCAAAAATAACATGGCTAAAGAAAATTAACCCTAAAAAAAATCATATAGTCATTTATGCTCCCTCTTCTTAACATAGAGTATAAATCATGCCCATCCCGGTGTCAATCAAGCAATTGCTTTCATACTCTACTTTTTAAAACCTTTTCAACTCTTCACGCAATACATGAGCATGAGCCATGGACATAGCATTGTGGGTGGAATAGAATGTGGTAATAGAAAAAATAAGGGAGAAAGTCTCACATTGACTAGGCAAATCAATGGACTATGGAGATGTCCATCAATTGGTATCAATGTGAGTGAGTAGGGATTTCCATGTAATGGATGCACTAGAGATATAAGTGTATGAAAGCTAAAAAATACATCTAGTGAGTGTGCAACAACTTGCTTGCTCATGAAGTCCTAGGACATTTGAGGAAGCCCATCGTTGGAATATACAAGCCAAGTTCAATAACGAAAAATTCCCACTAGTGATATACGAAAGTGACAACATAGGAGACTCTCTATCATGATGAACTTGGTGCTACTTTGAAGCAAAAGTGTGGAAAAAGATAGTAACATTGTCCCTTCTCTCTTTTTCTCTCATTTTTTTCTTTTTTTGTTGGGCTTCTTTGGCCGCTTTTGTTTTATTTGGGCATCATTGGCCTCTTTTATTTTTGATAACCTCACATGGGACAATGTTCTAATAATGATGATCATCAATCTTTTATTACTTACAACTCGATGCTAGAACAAAGATATGACTCTATATGAATGCCTCCGACGGTGTACCGGGATGTGCAATGACCAAGAGTGACATGTATGAAAAATATGAACGGTGGCTTTGGTACAAATACTATGTCAACTACATGATCATGCAGAGCAATATAACAATGATGAACCGCGTCGTAATAAATGGAACGGTGGAGTTACATGGCAATATATCTCGGGATGGCTATGGAAATGCCATAATAGGTAGGTTTGGTGGCTGTTTTGAGGAAGGTATGAGGAGGGTTTTGTGCACCGGCGAAAGTTGCGCGACACTAGAGTGGCTAGCAAGGTGGAAGGGTGAGAGTGTGTATAATCCATGAACTCAGCATTAGTCATAAAGAACTCACATACTTATTGCAAAAAATCTATTAGCTCTCGAAGCAAAATACTACGACGCATGCCCCTAGAGGGGAAGTTGGTAGGAGTTAACCATCGCGCACCCCGACCTTCAGGCAAAGACAAACACTTCAAAATACAAGGTGCTCCAATTCGCTTACATAATTAGGAGACCATACGTGCATGCTTCGGGAATCACAAACCATAACACAATTATTTCTTTAACCTCAGAAACTACCACTAGCATGACTCTAATATTACCATCTTAACATCTCAAAACAATTACAAGGAGTCAAATTTCACATAATATCATACAAGACGCTCCAAGCAAAACACATATCATGCAGTGAATAAAAATATAGCCTCAAGTAATGTTACCGATAGATGAAGACGAAAGAGGGGATGCCTTTCCTGGGCATCCCCAAGCAAAGGCTTTTGGCTTTCCTTGAATTTTACCTTGGGGTGCCTTGGGCATCCCCAAGCTTAGGCTTTTGCCACTCTTTATTCCATAGTCCATCAAATCCTTACCCAAAACTTGAAAACTTCACAACACAAAACTCAACAAAAAATCTCGTGAGCTCCATTAGTAAAACAAAGAAAATAACCACTCAAGTTACTGTTGTGATCTTATTCTAATTTTATATTGGTGTAATATCTACTATATTCCAACTTCTCCATGGTTCATACCCCCCGATACTAGCCATAGATGCATCAAAATAAGCAAACAACACATAGAAAACAGAATCTGTCAAAAACAGAACAGTCTGTAGAAATCTTGAAACTTCGCATACTTCTGTAAATCAAAAAAATCTGAACAATTAGGAAGACGTGGGAATTTGTATATAAATTTTGTGTAAAAATTTCAGAACGTTTCGACGTTCCAGTGAATTATTGAATTTTCTGCAGTGGGCGCAAAAGTTTATGTTTTTCAGCAATTTCAAATCGACGACCACTGTAAGCCATCCCGGAGGTCTTTCTTGGCTCAAACACTAATTATAACACCAAAATACAATCACTACAGAAGTAATAAGGTGTAAATTTATAAAAACAGAACCAAAAAGTAAAAGCAAAAATAAAATTGGGTTGCCTCCCAGTAAACGCTATTGTTAACGCCCTTAGCTAGGCATGAAATGCAAATAGATCTAGGTATTATCATCTTTGGTTTGCAATCCATAGGTGGCTCTCATAATAGATCGTAAGGCAATTTAATTTTATTTCTTGGAATGTGTTCCATGCCCTTCCTTAACGGAAATTGAAATCTAATGTTTCCTTCTTTCATATCAATAATTGCACCAATAGTTCCAAGGAAAGGTCTACCAAGAATAATAGGGCATGTAGGATTGCAATCTATATCAAGAACAATGAAATCTACGGGCACATAATTCCTATTTGCAAAAATAATAACGCCATTAATCCTTCCCATAGGTTTCTTAATAGTGGAATCCGCAAGATGCAAATTTAAAGAACACTCATCAATTTCATGGAAACCTAGCACATCACATAAAGTTTTTGGAATCGTAGAAATGCTAGCACCCAAATCACACAAAGCATGGCACTCATAATCTTTAATCTTAATCTTAATAGTAGGTTCCCACTCATCATAAAATTTTCTAGGGATAGAAACTTCTAATTCAAGCTTTTCTTCAAAAGATTGCATCATAGCATCAACGATATGTTTGGTAAAAGCTTTATTTTGATTATAAGAATGAGGAGAATTCAACATGGATTGCAACAAGGAAATACAATATATTAAAGAACAATTATCATTATTAAATTCCTTGAGATCCAATCTAGTGGGTTCATTGCTACTTAAAGTTTTGACTTCATCAATCCCGCTTTTATCAATTTTTGCATCAAGATCTAAAAACTCTGAATTATTAGAACACCTCTTACCTAAAATAGACTCATCTCCAGTCCCATCTTTATCAAGATTTATTTTGGAAAACAAAGTTTCAATAGGATTTACATCAACCACTTTAAGATCTTCATCATTATTTTCACGGAAACTAGAAGAACATGTTTTTATAAACCAATCTTTTTTTTGTACGCATCTTAGCGGTTCTTTCTTTCCACTCATCAATGGAAATTCTCATAGCTTTGAGAGACTCATTGATATCATGCTTGGGAGGAATAGATCTAAGTTTCAAATAATCAACATCAAGAGAAATTCTATCCAGGCTCCTCGCCAAATCATCAATCTTAAGCAATTTTTCTTCAATCATAGCATTAAAATTCTTTTGAGAACTCATAGATTCTTTAACACTATTCTCAAAATCATAGGCATCTTATTATAATTTACATAAGAATTGTTGTAGGAAATACCATAATTATTAGAGGAATTACAAGGAAAAGGACTAGGATTAAAATTTCCTCTATAAGCATTGTTACCAAAATTGTTCCTACCAACAAAATTCACATCCATAGATTCATTATTATTCTCAATCAAGGTGGACAAGGGCATATTATTAGGATCAATATTAGTACCCTTGTTAGCAAATAATTTCATAAGTTCATCCATCTTTCCACTCAAAACATTAATCTCTTCAATTGCATGCACTTTTTTACTAGTGGAAGATCTTTAGTTATGCCATTGAGAATAGTAAACCATTATATTATATAGGAGTTTAGTAACTTCTCCTAAAGTGATTTCCATAAAAGTACCTCCCGCGGCCGAATCTAAAAGATTTCTAGAAGCAAAGTTCAACCTGGCATAAAAAAATTGTATAATCATCCATAAATTCAAACCATGTGTAGGACAATTTCTTGTCATAAGTTTCATAATCTCCCAGGATTGTGCAACATGCTCATGATCAAGTTGTTTAAAATTCATAATATTGTTCCTAAGGGATATGATCTTAGCGGGAGGAAAATACTTGGCAATAAAAGAATCTTTGCACTTATTCCATGAATCAATACTATTGTTAGGCAAAGATGAAAACAAAGTTTTAGCCCGATCTCGTAGTGAGAACGGGAATAGCTTTAATTTAACAAGATCATTATCCACATCTCTTTTCTTTTGCATATCACACTAATCCAAGTTATTCAGATGGTGTTGATTTCACAAGATTCCGCATTAGTAGCGGGAGCAATCGGGGTACTAATAAAATCATTATTATTGGTGCTGGAAAAGTCACATAATTTGGTATTTTCTTGAGCCATCGTGACAAAGCAAGCAATCCAACACACAAGCACACAAAAAGCCAGCGAACAAGACGAACGAAATAAGGGCGAAGAAAAGGCAAATCTTTTCGAAGATCGTTTTAGAAGTGGGGGAGAGGAAAATGAGAGGCGGATGGCAAATAATGTAAATGCAAGAGATGATAGTTTAATGAAGGATACTTGGTAGGTGTTTACTTGTGTAGATCTCAACGGCACCAGGGATTGGCGAGTTGAAAGAAGACAAATCTTGACTTGACTTGGCGTAGATCTCCCCGGCAACGGCGCCAAAAATTATTCCTACTACCTCTTGAGCTTGCGTTGGTTTTTCCCTTGAAGAGGAAAGCGTGATGCAGCAAAGTAGAGTAAGTATTTCCCTCAGTTTGAGAACCAAGGTATCAATCCAGTAGGAGATTACACGCAAATTGCCAAATACCAGCACAAGCAAACAAACAACTTGCACCCAACGCTATAAAGGGGTTGTCAATCCCTTCACGGTTATTTGGAAAAGTGAGATTTGATAGAGATAGATGAACTAGCAAAGTAAATGTTTTTGGGTTTTTGGTTTATAGATTAAAAAGTAAAAGATTGCAAAATAGTATATCTGAAACTTATGGGAGACTCTCTTCTTCAGTTTGCACAAAGTTAAATATTTCCTATAAGGCAGCTTGTTTCTTATGAGTAGGAAAATATTTTTCAAAGAAGTAATAAATCATATCATGGGGACTACGCACACAACCAGGAGTAAGAGTAGTGTACCAAGTCTTAGCATCACACTTTAACGAGAACAGAAATAACTTGAGAATATAATAGTAGCAAATTTTCTCATCCTGAGCAAATAGGGTGGCTACATCATTTAATTTAGTAAGATGTGCCACAACTGTTTCAGTTTCATAACCATGAAAAGGATCAGATTCAACCAAAGTAATTAACTCTGGATCAACAAAAGATTCATAGTCCTTATCAGTAACAAAGATAGGTGAAGTAGAAAGCTTGGGATCATATTTCATTCTAGCATTGTAAGATTTTTCTTTGAACTTGCACAATAATTTCTTAAGAAAATCTCTATCCTTACAAGCAAGAAAGTCCTCAGCTACATCTCCCTCCATAACATAACCCTCGGGTATACTAGGAAATTCATATCTAGGAGAGCTAGATCTAATATGTGTTTCATAGTTTCCAGTTTCCAGGACTTCATTAGTTTCAGCAGTCTCATCAATTTCAGGATTCTCGGTATTTTTAATTCTAGCAAGTTGTTCATCAAGAAGTTCACCCTATGGCACAGTCTTATCAAGCAAGGTACTATCATCATCATAAGCATCATTCATAGAAGAAGTAGCGTCATCTATAACTTGTGACATATCATAATTAATAACATGTGGTGGTGCGTTGCAAGTTAACTTATAACTGAAGGAGAATCGAGTACAGAGCTAGATGGCAATTCCTTACCTCCCCTCGTCTTAGAGGGAAGGATCTTGGTTTTAGTATCCTTCAGATTCTTCATAGTGATAATTAGATATAAATCCCAAGTGACTCAACAAATATAGCTATGTTCCCCGGCAACGGCACCCGAAAAAGTCATAACAACATCAATCTCAGAACATTGTGGATACTAGGGATCAAGCGCTAATAAAACTAACTCAGTTACATGATGAATCTCATCGAACCTCTCATCGACCAGTAAACCTATGAAGGAATTACTCACTCTCGGCGATGAGCATCATGGAATTGGTGATGGAGGATGGTTGATAATGACGAAGATGGAAGATCCCCCTCTTTGGAGCCCCGAACGTACTCCAGATCTGGCCTCCCGATGAAGAACATGAGGCGGCGGCAGCTCTGTATCCGAAAACACGATGAAAGTTTCTCCCTTATTTTTTCTCCGGAAAAAGGAATTTATAGTGGCGGAGTTAGGGTCAGCGGAACCCCGTGGGCCCCACTAGACACCTAGGCACGCCTAGGGGGCTAGCGCTGTGCCTCGTGGGCAGCCGGGGAACCCCCTCCAGGTGGTTCTGGTTCCAATATTTCTTTTTCATTCCATAAAAAATCTCCAAAAAGTTTCGTCCGGTTCTAAGAACTTTTTTTATGCACAAAAAATAACACCAAGGTAATTCTGCTGAAAACAGCATCAGTCTGTGTTAGTTTCATTCAAATCATGCAAATTAGAGTCTAAAACAACATCAAAAGCATTAGGAAAAGTAGATACGACGAATGCGTATCACACCGCATATTGCCATGTCATGCATCGTGATGCATTTGATTGCTTTATATGTATTGTTCCTTCCCCCTCTTCTCTCCGGTAGACCCCGAGACCGACGCTGCTCCCGAGTTCAAATAAACTCTGACAATCAGGCCCTTTTGGCCGAGCTTCTAAGCAAGCATAAACCCCTTGATCATTCCTATATCTCCCATTCCTTCTCTCTCATGCTTGCATTAGATTTTTTCTACTGTTGTTCAATAGCTCCTATTCTGATGCATAACCTACTTTTGTAACCTGCTATTGTACTTTATATGTTATCCTATATGCTTAGTATAGGTTGGTTAGTGATCCATCAGTGACCCCTCACATTGTCCCTGTCTCCCCCGCCTTATTACCGGATTACTATATCAACGTGATCGCGGTACAGAGACCGACACATCACCCCCCTTAGTTTTACGACTCTATAGAGCTACTATCACGTGCCGAGGGCGATACCTCATAACGGATGTATTTTGCCTAATCGGTCGTGGATTATGGAGGGTAATTTCTCCTTCACCACTCCCGATAATGACTCTGTCGTACAACACCTCAAGTGTGAACCCTCGAGGGTGATTCCTCCAAGGTCACCTTGACGGTTACATCAAGTGGGAATCCATCGAGGATGATTCCTCAGATTACCCCTTGATGTTATAGTCACACAGTTACCTTGACTTTACCTCAAAACCTTGATGAGGTCGGGTCGGTCCCGAGTGGTACCCGCAAGAGTTACTGCAGTCGGGTTGACCATGAGGGTACACACGAGATAATTACGCGGCACGGCCGGGCATTCCTAACCCTTGTCGTAATTCCGCGAGACAAGACGACGGGACCATAGATCATGGATCATTGATCGTCTTCTCACACTCCCAAGAGACTAACGGGTTTGGATATGTGATCTTAGTAGGCCCCTGGACATTTTGCACTGACCACCACGCGATATAAGTATGGGCACTCAGTGTCGTACGATTCTCTGAAAGCTCTTCGGACGTCAGCGATTGAGCGGCGCGCACCCGGTTGGACGGTAACCACCTATACTTGTATTAGGGAGTGGGTCTACTCCAGGCTGCATCTGCAAAGGGTGATGGGCCCAAGACCCCTGAGCGCTTAGGATTTAGACCGGTGTGTTGGCTTCTCTGTTGATCTTAGGTAGGACTATGGTGTGTCGATCAGCTCAGGCCGGGCATGACCTGAAAAGCGTGTTCGGCCGGCCGGAGTTAATCGAGCGTGTTGGGTAAGTTGGTGCACCCCCTCCAGGGAATTGTATCTATTCGAATAGCCGTGTCTACGGTAACGGACACTTGGAGTTGTATCCTAGTCTATTACAACTAGAACTTGATACTAGAGACACTAAATGGATATGATGGCTCCGGGATCACTTTCTCGTAGGGAGCCACGGAAGGATTTCTAGGTGTTACTTAAATATACTTGCTACTATATGTTATGTTACTATACTCTCCTCTATTGTTGCAAGATGCTAATCTTCTATAGGCTAGGCTTTCCCCTTTGTTCTAGCAATTATGCAGTATAGTACAAAGATACAACCCTTTCCCATTGATACTGATGCATAGTTAGCACGGATCTGATGTAAGTCTTGCGAGTACTACGCAGGAGTACTCATGGTTGCTTTGCTACCTCCCCCCTTACTCGATTGATGAGATCAGATGACGGAGCCGACGTGCCAGCTGCTCCCGCTAACAATACAACTACCCCAACGGCGCCTACTACTACGTGGAGACCGCCGATGACCACGAGTAGTTAGCAGGCTCCCAGGTAGGAGGCTAGCGCCTTTTCGATTTAGATGTCGTTGTTTTACTCGGCCTTATTAAATCAAACTTGTTTACTTATCTACTCACATATTGTTGCTTCCACTGACTCTTGTGTATTCGAGCCCTCGAGGCCCCTAGCTTGAAATATAAAGCTTGTATTATTTTATTTGTGTCTAGTGTTGTGTTGTGATATCTTCCCATGAGTCTCTGAACTTGATTGTGCGCATTTGCGTGTATGATTAGTTCACGATTAAGTCGGGGGCGTCATATTTATATCTTTTTTGGGGACTAACGTATTAACCTAGTGCTAAGTGCCAGTTGTTGTTTTCTGTTTGTTTTTGTTTTTCCAGGAAATCAGTACCAAACGGAGTCCAAACGCTATGAAACTTTTTGACGATTATTTTTGGACAAGAGATACCCTAGAAACTTTGGGAGGAGAAGCGAGGAGACAGCAAGGAAACATGGTGCGCCTGGGGGGGTAGGCACGACCTGATGCCGTGTGGGCCCCACGTGGCTTCGTCTGACCTAATTCCATCTCTATAAATTATCTAAAATCAGGAAACTAACAGAGAGCCACCACAAACACTTTTTCCGCCGCCGCAAGTTTTTGTTCTTTCGTGATCCCATCTAGATGCCTTTTTTGGTACTTTGTCAGAGGGGGAATCGATCGCGGACGGCTTCTTCATCATCCTTGTTTCCTTTCGATGATGCGTGAGTAGTTTACCATAGACCTACGGGTCCATAGCTAGTAGCTAGATGTCCTCTTATATCACTTTGATCTTCAATACAATGTTCTCCTCGATCTTCTTGGAGTTCTATTCGATGTAATCTTTTTTTGTGGCGTGTTTGTTGGGATCTAATGAACTATGGGCTTATGATCAGATTATCTATGAATATTGTTTGATTCTTCTCTAGACACTTTTATGCATGATTATTGTAGCTTTGTATTTCTCTCTGGTCTATGTGTTTAGTTTGGCTAACTAGATTGATTTATCTTGCAATGGGAGAGGTGCTCTATAATGGGTTCAATCTTGCGGTGTTCTATATCCCATCGATAGAAAGGGACAAGACACGTATTTGTATTGTTGCCATTAAGGGTAAAACAATGGTGTTTATTCATTATTAATTTGGTTTAATTTGTCTACATCATGGCATCTTGCTTAAGGCATTGCTTTGTTTGTCATGAACTTAATACCCTAGATGCATGCTGGATAGCGGTTGATGAGTAGAGTAATAATAATAGATGCAGGCAGGAGTCGGTCTACTTGTCTCGGACGTGATGCCTATATACATGATCATTCCCTTCGATATTTTCATAACTATGCGCTTTTCTATCAATTGCCCAACAGTAATTTGGTCACCCATCGTATGTTATTTCCTCGAGAGAGAAGCCTTTAGTGAAAACTATGTCCTCGGGGTCTACTTTTAACATATATAAAAGCAAAAAATACTTTGCTGCAATTTTATTTCATTTATATTGTTTGCAATTTATATTGTTACCTACCACTACAAAATTCCGTCCTTGCAAATAA
The DNA here is from genome assembly GCA_902687465.1 of Secale cereale. NCBI lineage: Eukaryota > Viridiplantae > Streptophyta > Magnoliopsida > Poales > Poaceae > Secale > Secale cereale. Next base: position 640,710,709 of record LR738715.1, read on the forward strand.
CCGCCTAGGGGATTGACAACCCCCTTGTTCGCGTTGGGTGCAAGTATTTTCTTTTGTCCGTGCAGGTGCTGCTAACAGGGTTCTGTGTGGTTCTCCTACTGGATTGATAACATTGGTTCTTAACTGAGAGAAATACTTATCTCTAGTGTACTGCTTCATCATCTCCTCTTCAAGGAAATCCCAACATAGCTCAGAAGTAGAAGCGACATAATGCCATAAGAGCATCTACAACCCGACCAGGCAAATCTGGGCCCTCAATAGCCCGCAGACGCGCCCGGGCACCTCCACGGGCACTGACCGGTCACTCTTTAAATCACGCTGTCCACATATGTGTATCTAATATCCGATCCCCTATATCCATACTAAATCATGCAACAACGATCAAACTATGTAGATCAGCAAAGGACATAGAAACGGACAATGGGAAGCACAATACGTTCACAAAAAGATCATGAACAGATGTTCAAAGGACCGACAAAGTTCATATAAACGACGAACAACTTCAAACTACATCTAAAACTTGAAATTAAATTGAAGACAACGGATCTTCACCACTTCCGGGCTGGCCCTTTCCCCTTCTAGTCGATGGCGCAGCTGTAGCCATCGGCGGTTGGTGGAGGATCGTTTGATTCGTCGGATGAGGAGCCATCGTCGTCACCGGAGGAGGATACAATGATGAGGCCGTTGAGGTGCCAAACGGCCAGGTCCTACTGGCTCTTGAGCTTCACCAGCCGAGCTGCCTCGTCGCCCTCTCCTTGGCCTCGCGCTCGGGCTGCTCGATGGCCGGCCGGAGAGCTTCGCGTTCTTCCGACGGTAGACCCACACGAGGAGCCGTTCGTCCTCGTTGGGCTCCCCTGGTAACCCGCATCGGCGGCGGATAGAGCTCTCCATCGCATCCCTCTCCCTCGTCCAATGCCTGTAGCGGCGGGTAACACGCGCCTCCGACTCTAGGGTGCGCGTCCGGGCTAGCGGGGCAGACACAAGCACCGACCACTGCCCGTGTGAGGGAGTAGCAGCCGGCGGGGGTAGGGGATGGCATGGGGGAGGCGCGGACTGCACAGCCCACCCGAAGCAAAGTGCGGGCCGGGAGGAGCCAACACCGGTGTCTTCGCTGCACCAGCGGGGGAGAGGCGAGGGAGCCGATCCGGAACTGCCACCGGTATCCACCTTGGACCTCTCGACGGGAATGTAGAGTGTCAGCTCCTCGTCAAGGTCAGAGTCGGAGCGGCTGCTGGAGCTTGACATGCTCGTCGGAGTCGTCGGACTGGATCAAATCGGAGAAATGAGAGGAGGAGAAGAAGAGGTGGAGCGAGAGCGGAGTGAGGTAGGGTTTCTGGATCGGGGATATTTGTGGGGATGGAGTGGGGTCGGGGTGAGCCGGGTTGACATGTCGGACCCGTACGGGCATCCCCATATCTGCCCTATATTTGGACTAGATATAAGGGATGTCAGATAGTCCGAGCGTTTGAAGCGCTCGGCTGAGTCAAATTTTCATGCCCGGTCGGTGACCAGATGAGCTGACCAGACGTTTGAGGACAGTTTAGGGCGCCCGGTTATAGGTACATGCATGTGTTTTAATTAAATGGCCTCTGCTAGGTACGGCCAATTTCCTCGAAAACAAAATTGTACGCCCAAGCCTAGTTAGATTTATTTTAGGGAAACCAAGCTCAGCTAGATGGAACACATACACTGGTGTCCAACGCAGCGTAGTTGCAAAAATAGCTTTGTACAACCCAGATCGCTTCAGTTAAGAAACATTAGCGATGGAAAACCATGCGGGTGGAGGATTAGTGCTTATGTGGCCGCACGGGAATGGACGATGAGTAGACAGTTTGCATGTTAAGAGAATTGATAGTAGCGGGGTTCAATTTCTTAGGCTAGTCATAGTGGGTAGTAACGTCATGTATGTGATATTCGTCTATGTTACTATCTTTATAGTGGGGAGTAACATAGATGTTGTATTTATTAGTTTTTAGACTATTTTCTGTTGGGAAGTACAATATTACTCTAAACACCTCTTTTCTCGTTAATTACGTGTCACATAAGCAAACTTGTCTTGAGATGCGTTATGTTACTACCTAAATTACTTCTACTATGACCAGCCTTAAGAATGTAAGATTCTTCTTTTAACACTTCAAAATAATTATTAGATTCACAGTTTTCAAGAAAATCTTCATCAAAATAAAGAAGTGCACTCAACTCTATCGGTGTACAAAAAGAGGGGTGCACTTTTTGTACCCCTATGACTGTGCACGGGCAGTCTGAGCCACGGCGCCATCACACCAAGCGAGGCAAGGGAGGCAAGCCGGGGCAAGACTGAAGCTTGATGAAGACTGGAGCGACACCAAGAACAAGACCACGAAGATCAAGGGGACGAAGCGGTTTTCCCTGGTAAGATCCTTGCCGGGGCCGGCTCTGGCAGCCCCGGCAAGACCTTGCCGCGGCAGCTC
>LR738715.1:640728649-640745288 GCA_902687465.1 Secale cereale
GTTCATCTATCTACTCCATGTATGTGCAAGTTCCATACATGCAATGCGAAAGAGTGTAAATACTAAATGAATCCATGAAGACCAGTTATGCGTATAGTGCAAGGATCGAGATCGACACCAGTGCGCAGGCCGGCACCCAGTGATGGCGGCGGTGCCTCCTTCTCCTCCTCTTGCATGGCCTTCATGGTAATGGTGATGGAGGGAGAGGCCTCCACCTGGATGAGATGTGAGAGGCCTCCCGGTGGGTGCGTGGATTTGTGGTGGAATGAGGATGATGATGATGATCTCTGGCGGCTAGGGTTGAAGGTCCTCTTATAGCATGCCTCCTCGGTTCTCCTCCGTTAATGTAGCCTCCTTCCTTACATCCAAGGGCTCTAGGGAAGTCACATCCATGCCTAGAGGATGCCTTATCTGCCAAGGATCCCGTAGGAATAAACCGGGACAAAATCGGAGCATGGTCGGGAAAGCTCTGGCCAATTTCCAAAGTTGCTTGCATATCATACGAACATCCATATGAGTGGCTATGCTCGAATGGAAGGCCGTCATTCATTGTGGACTTCAGGAGCTGTTTCATATTTTGGTCGCCATTTCTTCATACGAACTCCGTTTTTTATGTTCTTGGGCTCGTTGGATTGCTAGCGAAATGACTCATGCGCCAAAGGCATTGGGTCTTAATTTTGGACACTTTAATAAATTTAAAAACATCAAATAATCCATAGTCCTTCATTTGGTGCCTGAACTTCTCCGATTTGACTCCCCACTTGGTTCTTTTGATGTGCCAAGTGCAAGTTGCTTTGGCTTGGACCTTTTATGGTAGATCTCGGCACATGACCTTGGTAAAAGGAGTAAATACCAAAAACTATGCATTCAAGACATGTATAATGATGGAAATATGCCCTAGAGGCAATATGAAGTTGTTATTATTTTATATTTCCTTATTCATGATCAAGGTTTATTATTCATGCTAGAATTTTATTGATCGGAAACTTAAATACATGTGTGAATACATAAACAAATACCGTGTCCCTAGGAGCCTCTACTAGACTAGCTCGTTGATCAAAGATGGTTAAGGCTTCCTAACCATGGACATGAGTTGTCATTTGATGAACGGGATGACATGATTAGGAGAATGATGTGATGGACAAGACCCATTCGTTAGCTTAGCATTTGATCATATAGTTTATTGCTACTACTTTCTTGTATGTCAAATACATGTTCCTTAGACCATGAGATCATGCAACTCCCGAATACCAGATGAATACCTTGTGTGCTATCAAACGTCACAACGTAACTGGGTGACCATAAAGATGCTCTACAGGTATTTTCGAAGGTGTTTGTTGAGTTGGCATGCATCGAGATTGGGATTTGTCAATCCAAGTATCAGAGAGGTATCTCTAGGCCCTCTCGGTAATACACATCACAAGAAGCCTTGCAAGGAAATGACTAATGTGTTAGTTACGAGATGATGTATTACGGAACGAGTAAAGAGACTTGCCGGTAATGAGATTGAACTAGGTATAGAGATACCGACGGTCGAATCTTGGGCAAGTAACATACTGACAGACAAAGAGAATTGTGTATGTTGTCATAATGGTTTAGCCGATAAAGATCTTTGTAGAATATGTAGGAGCCTATATGGGTATCCAGGTTCTGTTATTGGTTATTGACCGGAGAGGTGTCTCGGTCATGTCTACGTAGTTCTCGAACCCATAGGGTCTGCACGCTTAACGTTCGTTGACGATATAGTGTTATATAAGTTATGTGATTTGGTGACCAAATGTTGTTCGGAGTCCCAGCTTAGATCGCGGTCATGACGAGGAGTATTGAAATGGTCGAGAGGTAAAGATTGATATATAGGACGATGGTATTCGGACACCAGAAGTGTTCGGAGGGTATCGGGTACTTATCAGGTCATCGGAAGGAGTTTCGGGGACCCCCCCCTCCCCCCGGCAAAGCTATGAGCCTTATGGGCCAAGCGAGGGAACACATAGGGCGGCCCTATGTGAAGGAGAAGGAAAGAGGGGAGGGAAATGAAAGTGTGGAGTAGGACTCCCCCTTCCTTCCCTCTCCCCCCTCTTTTTGTCCCCCTTCCATATACAAGGAAAGGGGGCGCACGGCAAGGCAGGGACCCTAGGGGGCGGCGGCCAAGCCCTAGGGTGCCCTGGCGGCCTCCCCTCCCCTCCCACCTATATATATGTGGGTAGGGGCGCAACACACGGACACACAACATTATCTTAGCTGTGTGCGGCGTCCCCATCCATTGTTTACTCCCTCGATCATATTTTCGTAGTGCTTAGACGAAGCCCTACCGAGATCGCATCGCCATCACCATCACCACACCGTCGTCTATCGGAACTCATCCACTACCTCGCCGTCTTGTTGGATCAAGAAGACGGAGGACGTCATCCAGCTGAACGTGTGTTGAACGCGGAGGTGCCGTACGTTCGGTGCTCGGTCGATTGGAACGCAAAGAAGTTTGACTACATCAACCGCGTTGTTTAACACTTCCGCTTACGGTCTACGAGGATACGTAGACACACTCTCCCCCTCATTGCCATGCATCTCCATGGATAGATCATTGTGCGTGCGTAGAATTTTTTTGTTTTCCATGCAACGTTTCCCTACATATGATTGCTAGATGGATATTTTATGAGGGATTTTGGCACTAAAATATACTATGAAAAGTATGCCTGAAACCCACTATCAACTTCCCCAAGCTTAAACCTTGCTCGTCCACAAGCAAGAATGATGATAAACAGAAGTTTGTGTATCCTTATCTGCAAGCTATAAGCAAGATGGATAATATTTGTACAAGGTAGCACATGCACAACTAGGTAAGATATAACATTTTGATAACCAAACCACTAGAGCTTTAGTGAAATTTCTATGCTCCTTATCAAAGTTTAATCTAGCATGAAAACAAATTGGATCCTCTTACTTGATAGCTTATTCATTTCTTTTTGTTGTTTTTCTTATTTAAACAAACTTGAACATAGAGAGTTGAAAAAAGTCAAGATATAGTGAGGGAGTCCTGGATTGAGGGGTCCCCATGTGGCCGGATAACTCGTGGTGGGCCGGACTGGTGGGCCTTGCAGATCATTGCTGAAGATCGTCTCTCGTATCCGGATAGGACTCTTGTATGCGTATAATGGCAAGTTTTAGGTTCGGGTGTAATCTTTCCTTCCTCTGCAAGTTGGTTATGTACAAACCCTAGGCCCCTCCGGTGCATATATAAACCAGAGGGTTAGTTCGTAGGGGCTAAGGTAGAAAAGAAACAACAGACTCATAGGCTAGACTCCTAGGGTTTAGCCATTACGATCTTGAGGTAGATCAACTCTTGTAATCATATTCATCAAGATCAATCTAGCAGGAAGTAGGGTATTACCTCGATCGAGAGGTCCTGAACCTGGGTAAACATCATGTCCCCAGCCTAATGTTACCATCGATCCTCATACGCATAGTTCGGGACCCCCTACCCGAGATCCACCAGTTTTGACACCGACATTGGTGCTTTCATTGAGAGTTCCACTATGTCGTCGACCGAAGGACTGATGGATCGCTTCATCAATAGCGATGGCACCGCCGAGGGAACTTTTTCTCGCGGCCTGCTTTTTGTGTTCGGCGGCTTCATGCTCCGTGCCAATGCAGAAGGCCACCTAGAGCAGATCGAGAGCTACGCCCCTAGCCATCATGTCAGGTTTGGAAGCTTGAACTACGTTGCTTATACCCGCGGAGACTTGATCTTCGACAGATTCGAGCCCACGGCGATCGCTCCCTGCCACCACGATGAACATGACCTAACTCCTGGGAATAGCACATGTAACCGTTCTGGCCTTAGATCCGGAATAGATCGCGTCACCCGAGGATGGGAAGCTCAACCCCATCGCGGAAGCCGCAGACTCAGCGGCGCTGGAGCCGCACACAGACCCAATTATGAGCGGGATCTATGTTACCAGAACTCCGGACTCATCTCCGGCCGCAGGTTCCGAACCATGTGCATATGCGCCCTTCAGGGTTCATCAGGAGTCTATCGCCGAATTCAGCACTACAGATATCTTCCGGCACTCACCTTTTGGTGATGTGCTAAATTCATTAAAATCTCTCTCCTTAGCTGGGGACACACAACCGAATTATATCCAGTTCGAACTGGAGGCTGATGATGGGAAATTGCACTTCCCACCCACCACCCACTTGGTATCCACGGTCGAATATCTAACTGATCTACTTGACTACGCTTCCGAATACTTTGAAGGGATGGACCTCAAAGCCAAAGCGGGTTTAGACCAGAACCCGCCCGTAGCCGGGCGATGGACAACTACTTCTTCATACGACGTGTATATGGTGGATACACCTAAGGAGAAGGAGGGCAACGGCGAAAACGATCCCACAAATGACAAGCCTGTCGAGGAACCTCCCAAGCGTCGGCGTCTGAAGGTCCAAACTAAATCCCGTAAAGGAAAAGATAGCAACACTGTCACTAATGACGGTTACAGCCCGGAGCAAGCCGAAGACCCCACAGATCCAGCGATGGAGCAGGACGAGCGAGAGGACGGCGGACATAGCCTGAAACCACTGTTTGATGACAGCGACGCCGAAGATAGCAATTATGAACCTGTCTCTGAAGAGGATGTCAGCCTGGGCGACGATGAATACATCATCCCAGAAGAACCCTTGGAACAAAAGTGCTTCCATCGGAGGCTTATTGCCACCGCAAGGAGCCTAAAAAAGCAGCAGCGACGCTCGAGCCGCATAGGATACGCTCAGTGATAGATGGAACGAAGTACTGGATGCTGAGCAAAAATATGGCTGTAATCGCCAAACCCAAGGCTATCCTAAGCGTAAACTGCAGCCCGAATTCGACGATGAGGCTACTGCGCCTATACCACCGAATAATAACACCGCCGACAAGCCGGACCGACCACCTCGTGGATGGGACAGAGTGGCCAGCAACGGGGTACACAAGCCCGCACCCCTGTCCCGTAAAGGAAAGGAGGATGCGGCTCAGGGTCGGAAACACGATCTGTGTGAGGACCTGAATAAAAAGGCTGGCAAGACCAGATCCATCTATGAATCCAGGGACTGTGCTCCTGCACGGGACGGCGGCTATCAAGCCAATCATGTTGGGCATATACCAGTTATGGGTCAATACCGAACATCACAACCGTCGGACATATGCCACGACATAGTAAAATACAGGGGGTACCACACACCCTCTGTGCTTCACCGATGAGGTTCTGGATCATGATTTTCCAGAAGGGTTTGAGCCCGTAAATATCGAGGCCTATGATGGAACGACGGATCTTGCTGTCTGGATAGAAGACTTTATTTCACATCCACATGTCTCGTGGAGATGATCTCCATGCCATCAAATACTTACCCCTCAAGATGAAAGGACCAGCTCGGCACTGGCTAAACAGCCTCCGAGAGAACTCCATTGGAAGTTCGGAAGAACTTGAGGATGCTTTTTCGGCCAATTTTCAAGGGACCTATGTCCGCCCCCCGGATGTTGACGGTCTAGGTCACATCATCCAACAACCCGGGGAGTCAGCCCGCAAGCTTTGGAATCGGTTTCTCACTAAGAAGAACCAAATCGTCGATTGTCCGGACGCCGAAGCCTTAGCGGCCTTCAAACACAGTGTCCGGGATGAATGGCTAGCTAGACACCTTGGACAGGAATAGCCGAGGACAATGGCAACCCTAACTACACTCATGACCCGTTTTTGCGCGGGCAAGGACAACTCGCTAGCTCATAGTAGCACCAGCGACCCTGGAACATCTGAAGTCAGGGATGGCAATGGAAAGCCACGACGTAATAAAAACAAACATCGAAATAATGCTGGAAGCCCAGATGATACAACGGTAAACGTCAGATTTAGTGGCTCTAGACCCGGTCAATGGAAGAAGTCATCTAAAGGCAACAAAGACGGTCCATCTAGCCTGGACAAAATATTAGATAGGCCATGCCAGATCCATGCCACCCCAGATAAACCTGCAAACCATACCAACCGTAAATGTTGGGTCTTCAAGCAGGCCGGCAAGCTCAACGCCGAACACAAGGGAAAGGGACCTCAGAGCGAAGACGAGGATCAACCACACCAGCCGAACCCAGGGGGACAGAAGAAATTTCCACCGGAGATCAAAACAGTGAACATGATCTATGCCACTCATATCCCAAGGAGGGAGCGCAAGCACGCACTCCGAGATGTGTATGCTGTCGAGCCTGTTGCCCCCAAATTGAACCCATGGTCGGCCTGTCCGATCACTTTTGATCACAGGGATCATCCGACTAGTATCCGTCATGGGGGGGTCAGCTGCCCTAGTGCTCAACCCAATAATCGATGGATACCATCTCACTCGAGTCCTTATGGACAGCGGGAGCAGTCTCAATCTGATATATCTGGACACTGTCCGCAAGATGGGGATAGAACCGTCAAGAATGAAGCCAAGCTGCATGACCTTTAAGGGAGTGATACCGGGCGTAGAAGCCCGCTGCATGGGCTCTTTAACATTGGAGGTCGCATTCGGCTCTCCCGATAACTTTCTAAGCGAAGAGCTAATCTTCGACATAGCTCCATTCCGAAGTGGTTATCATGCACTACTCGGAAGAACGACACTTTAATGCAGTGCCGCATTATGCTTATTTAAGCTCAAAATGCCTGGACCACTTGGCATTTTCACAGTCAATGGAAATATGGATCGCTCTCTCCGTACGGAGGAGGACACTGCAGCCTTAGCAGACGAAGTCCAAAATGGCCTATTCAAGCTAGACAGCCTATCGGTCATTAAGACCGCGGACGCACCTAAACGTGTCCAACATATGCCTCAGTGCGGCAGCTCAGATGAACCTGAGCTAGATTAGCAGTTACACCCCCATCGACTGCTCCATAAGGTGGTAGCATACGTGCCCCGTGAACATAACTATGCCCTTAAAATTCCTTGGGTGGCGCTGGGGGCACACTGCATACAAATAGTCCATAGTTCGGCTCGACCCTATTCGTACTTTAAATTTATCCTTCAAGGTTCATTAAACGTACCAGTTGTGTTTGCGGCCACACTAGTTTTCTTTTATTTTCCAGGTTTTTTCTTCTTATTTTACAGCTGGCCATCACACTCCCCCCTTCAAGGACACATTACAAGGGAGAAAACGGCGCAGACGTGCAGCAGGGACCCGCACTAAGGTTTGTTTTTAGATTAAGACCTTGTGTAAACCTTTTTTCTCTTCCTTTTTGTATTATACTTTTTTGGCATGTAAAATGTATAAGGAAGTTATCGGCATTATCTGTAAACATATGGCTCGCCGTACCATAACGGGACATTATAGAAACATCTTGGTCCATATTGTGTTTGGAGTTTTATTCTCTCACCACCTGTGTTCTCTCCCCATATCAGATTGCCACATGTGCCATGACAACACGGTCCGTCACCAAGGGCTATATTCAGCCTGGTATATGTTGAAAAGTCCGAACACCTATAAGGAGTGTTCGGCGTCCTGGATATTTGCGTTATATGCATCAGTTTTGAATCATGTCTTGGGTCAATAGTTGGGTTACCCAGATCCTGTGCTTACCCCTACGTTTCGGATTGTTCGGCTAGGGTGTAAAGGGAGAACTACTGCGGTTGTACTTCTGGCTCGTCCGGTCAAGTACCTCGATAGAGAAAGCCGAAAACTGACTGTCATGATATGCGTGAATCTGGTCTGCGATCCGGTGACTTGGTGTTATACTACGATCGATGGAGGTCTACCCCGTGTAATACGAAGGGTTGGTTTTTTGTCCAGCCGCGTACAAATGGATACCTTAAATCGGAAATACCATATACGCACTAGGGGCTAGTACCTAGCCCCGCTTGTCAAACTCCTATGGTTAAGTGAAAGCAATAACGTCGCAAAGACGGATTGCCTGGTTCGCTCCACATACACCTCCTACACGGACCAAGACGTTGGATAAAGAGTGTCTATGCATATGACCAAACACCCTAGTACTATTTACAAGGGGGCAGAAGCCAACGACTAGAAACTTTCAAAGTTAAATAAACGGTCGCACAAGAGGTAAAAGTCGCTCGTATTTTAATAGCGCAAAAGTTATATACATCGGTTCATAAGCTTAAGTCTTTATAACTGGATACAACTACTCAAAGATAATATCTTTCGAGCACTGGGCTTCTACAAGGTAGGTGTCTTCTATGACGTCCTCGAAGTATCTCTTCGGCTTGCGATGCTCCTTGCCTTCAGGCGGGCTACTAGTGGCTATCTCCTGCGCCTTCATCTTCGCCCAGTGCACTTTCACACGGGCAAAGGCCATCCGAGCACCCTCTATGCAGGACGAACGCTTCAACGCGTCAATCCGCGGACTCGCTTCAACGAGCTGCTTCACGAATCCGAAGTAACTACTTGGGTGTCAGGCCCAAGATACGATTCTATCCCGATCACGTGACACTTACGTGATTGGGGCACAACCGCATTTCGGATGCTTAGCAAGATGGATATCATTACATCGTACCATTACATACACACATGGGGCATACAACAATACATACAAGTCACGTGAATACAACATCATCAATACAAGGCATCCGACTACGGACGCAAACATGAAAAGCACAACGACATCCATCTGCTATCCCAGGCTGTCGACCCGGAACCTAACCCAAGACTAAAGAAGAAGAAGAAGAAGAAGAAGAAGAAGAAGAAGAAGAAGAAGAAGAAGAAGAAGAAGAAGAAGAAGAAGAAGAAGAAGAAGAAGAAGAAGAAAGAACTCCAACACAACGATCATCGCTCTCACGTCAAGACATCGGAAACCTGCACCTGCAACTGTTGTTGTAGTATCTGTGAGCCACGAGGACTCAGCAATCCCATAACCATGGGTAACAAGACTAGCAAAGCTTAATGGGCAGGGAGAGGTAAAGTGGTGAGGTTAAAGCGGCGGCTAAGCAATATATGGTGGCTAACTTACGAGTACAAGAATAAGATGAGCATCTACGCAAGCTGTCGCAAACTAGTAGTGATCGCTAAAGATCCTGAACTACCTACGAGTCAAACATAACCCCACCGTGTTCTCTTCTTAAAGTGAAAAGAGACAGTCACGGTTACTCACACAGTTGTGTGTTTTACTTCGAATCCTCTGTCAAGTTTTCTACAACCGGACATTAACAAATTCCAATCTGCCACATAACCGCGTGCACGGCTTTCGAAAGATTATAACCCTGCAGGGGTGTCCCAACTTAGCCCATCACAAGCTCTCAAGATCAGCAGAAGTAATAATAATATTACCCCTTATCTTAGGGACAATCCGATCAGGCTCGGAATCCCGGTGCACAAGACATTTCGACAATGGTAAAACAAGTCCAGCAAGACCTCCCGGCGTGCCGACACCATGATAGTAGCCACGCGTATCTCGTCTCAGGCCACGTCCGGATGAGCTATGGTTACAGCGACCAGATACCCTAAGTTTCCAAGGGGCGGCGCCGCAAGCTGCTCTATTTGGGACCAACACCATCGGCACTGGCCCCCCTGCTATGTAGAAGAATCCTCGAGTAGCGCTAACTCCCTATGCAATTAATTAATTAATTAAGTTTTTATTATGTTGCAAATTAAAACCAATGTTGGGCCTTGCTGGAGGAGTTTTATTCAAAGACAAACTATCAAGGGGTCCCCATATACCCAACCGTGTAAGGAACGCAAAATCAAGGAACATAATGCCGGTTTATCGGCTCCTAAGGTGGCATGAGTGGAACAAAACACCGACCAAAAGGCCAAGCCTTCCACCCATTGCCAAGTATATATTTGTGTTAATAATAATAATAGATATTGTGATATTCCCAAAGCATCAAGTTCCAAAATGGAACAATCTACATCTTCACCTGCAACTAACAATGCTATAAGAGGGGCTGAGCAAGCGGGTAACATAGCCAACCAATGGTTTGCTAGGAAGGTGTCAAAAGTTAGAGGTTTCATGGCAACAAGGAGAGAGGCTGACAATAAGATGGGTAGCGCAACATATAACGATAGCATCGAGACAACTAAGCATGGCAATGATAGTAAAGGTATCCAAGGGTATGATCATCTTGGCTGAGATCCCGCAAGGAAGAAGAACGGATCCATGAAGAAGATGAAGAAGAAGCCTCGAAGACGAACCACATATAGGCGAACGAATCCTCACGATCGCAGCGGAAATGACTAGCGAGAAGAAAGCACACAACACGGTAACCACACCACTGAAGAACATGACAAGATGCTCAAGAAAGTATGATGCAAGACAAAATTTATATGATGCAATACATGGCAAGGGATGAAGCACACAACAACAACACAAACCAACAAGTTTAAGTGAGGCCGGAAACTACATATAACAAATCCGGTAAGTCCTCATATGCACATTTTGAAATGGGTCCAGATCTGAACAAACCTTAAGTTCAAGTTGTTAAACAGCAGGTAAACATGTACCATGATGATCTACACGAAATTCTAGAGCTACGGCCTAGAAGATATGAGCAAAACAAGACAAGCATGGCATCGGTGCAAGATGCACCCAAACATCAAGCAAACACACTCCAAATAGGTAAACAACATGATATTATGATTCTACATGCAAAATCACACAAGTTTCATATAGGGCAGACTCAAAACGGAGCAACGGTTCAACACATACACATGAAACAAGATATAACAACAAGCTGAAGTTAACAACCACATAGCAACTTTGGAGCAAGGTAAATATAAGCTACAGCACCCAAACATGATAACAAGAAGCATGGATGTGAAGTAGACATATTACTTTAGAAGTATGCACTTAGAACACACCCAAAAGCTTTCTCGAACACAATTAACCAAGCATGGCAAGTTGCAATAAATTTATCCAGACTTAGTCAAAATCTGGGAAGGCAAAAACATCATCACGATGATGCCTTCGGAGGCACAAAACAACAAGCATATCAACTCTACTAAGTATTCAAAGATCATGGACATGTAGTAGTCATAGCATACATCAAACAACTCCATTGGAGCAACTCCATAGGAGGCATGCATCAATAACAACAAGCTCCACCAAATTGAACATGCTGATAAAAACCTGACAGGTACAATTTATAGCAACTTGAGAGCAAGAAATAAATAAGCTACAGCAGGCCAAATGTGAAAGTAAGGGCATGAATGGATAGACAATAACATGGACAACAAGACATGATCATTGGCCACTACAAAACAAGCATGGATTTGACTAGGGCAACAAGCAAACATAGCATCAGCTTAACAGATTCCAGACTTGGCAGTTTTTTCACTAAGTATAAAACAACAACAACAACAACATGGCATGTTTACAAGCTTGTTTAAGTCACCTCAAGGCATATCATGAAAAGAGGATTGCACCACATCAAAGACCATAAGATTTTTCTTCTAAAACATATAGACATGTGGCATGAAGACAAACACACCAATAGCAATGAGCAAGTCAAATCAGCATCTCATAACAAGTTTCAGCACTTAAAAGCCAAATGCACTTTTTCAACAGAGATTAACATGGCAATATGGCACCTAACATGAATGCTACAGCAACCAACATGTAGAGCACTTCACAATGAACATTTTGACATATCATATGCATCATTTGGATAAACATGCACAAAGTTACAAGCATCACAAGCATGCAACAAAATTACAGACAACAGCAGTTTTAAACTTATAGCACTCCTGCAACAGATATTAGAGCGTCAAGATGAACTCAAACAAGCATGGCACAATGGAACAAAATGTAGAGCATATCACCACGATCATTTTGACATATTATACACTCAATTTGGATAAGCACACAAAAAGTTACATGCATGCAAAGTATGTAACAAAATTACAAGATGCCAGGGACTTCGTGGAAAAAAAGGCAACCTCGGGGTCGATATGTCCATGTCAGATTGGACATGTCCGTCGGTGGGTGAGCGAGGGCCCACAGGTCGGTGGCACGGGGAGGAGGGGGTCTGGACACGTCCAGTGTCATCGGACACGTCCGGCGACGGGTTCAATCCGGCCCGGATCTCGCCGGATCCGGGCGCGGCGACAGCGATCGCCGGCGAGGACGTCGACGGGCGATGAGGGAAGGTAAGGTGCTGACTTAGAAGGTCGCCGGCGGGGACGGGGTCCGGCGACCCGGCGGTGACCGGAGGAGGAGACGGTGTCGGGTGGCTTCCCGATCCAGATCGGCGGCGGGGATAGATCCAAGCTTACGGCGGCGGAGACAGGGCGCCGGCGGCGGGAATGAAATGACGGCGGCGAGGCCTCCTGATCCGGGCGGATCCTGGCGGCGGCAGCGCTCGGTGAGATGGCGGCGGGGCGAGGAGCAGGCGCGAGGCGGCGCTGGTGTAGCGGCGGGGCGGAGCTCGAGCTCGGGAGGAGCAAAGCGGGAGGCTGTGGGCCGTGGTGGCTCTGGCCCAGTGGGCGACTCGGGCGGGCCTGGCGGGCCTGCGGCGGGTGGAGGATGGCTGGGGCGACGTGGCAAGCTGCCACTGGCCGAAACGGCGGCTGCGGCGACGTCTGGCCCATTGGGCGGCGCCAAGTGGCGAAGGAGGGAGGGGTCGGCGCTGAACTTGAGGAAGGGGCTCAGATTTCGAGGTGGAGGAGGCTCGGAGGTAGAGGAAGGCTAGGGATGCCTAATTTTGGAAGGGAGGGGTCTAGAAATGCCCAAAATGGACAAGGAGTGTTCATATATAGACAAAGGGGCTAGGGTTTGGGGGTTTGAGGCCGTTTCGAAGGCATCGGATCACGATCCAACGGCAACGGAGCGGAGGAGGGAGTAGGCTGGGCCTAGTGGGCTATGTAGAGTAGTTGGGCTGAGATGAGACGAGAGAGAGAGAGGCCCGCGGGGGTTTTCGGAGACCGAAAACGTCCGACGTTTTAACCGACGACTAGTGTTGCTATATATATCCGTTGGGCTATCAAACAAGCTCCGAATGCGATGAAATTTGGCAGGCGGCCTGTCTACACTATAATAAGACCACATGCCAAGTTTCATCCCATTCCGAGAACATTTTCTGGCCACTCATAAAATAAATATTCGGAGGCGCCGCGGGCGCGTGTGAGTGTGTCCGGGCTCAGAATGGGCAACTGAGAGGACGGGCGGACTCGGACGGATGCAAGTTTTGAAAACATGATGATGCAATGCACACGATGAAATGGCAAGATGCAACACGCAAGCAGATGACATGGCAACGATGATGACTAACTGGCTGACACCTGGCGCACCGGTCTCGGGGTGTCACAACACTCCCCTACTAACAAGAGATCTCGTCCCGATATCTTAGGAACAAGACAGAGGAGAAAAAGGAAGAACAAAGTTCTTCGAAGACAAAAGAGCGAAACCGAGGAACCTTGAAAGGTTGAACAAAATGAAAGAAGGATACAACGGAGATGAACGTGATTTGAGAAGCTCCGGTAAAATGAGGAAACAAGGCACACGACGAGAATCAAGAGAGCTTAAATGACAAGAGGGACAAGGAAACCACTCCGGTTAACAGAGATAGAAAAGAAATTCGAACGAAGGATTTTTTAAGCAATACTCCGGCTGAAATTGGAAGGAATAGAACATAACCTCGAGAAGATGGAATAACACTTGACGAGATGAACAGGAAAATGCCTCCGGGAGAATTAAAGGATGGAATGAGAAGAACGGGGAAGAAGATGACAACTTCCATCACGAATGAATTTGAAAGAAGATCATCAAGAGAAAGGCTTGAACGGAGCTGTTGAGAAAATCAACAACCAAAGAATAAGCTTGATGTGGGCTTATGAAAATATCTGAAAACTTAAGGTGCATATGTGCCGCACTGAAAAGATGGATTAGCTGAGAATGAAGAAATGCAAAACTCCTCTTCAAAAGAATACGGAGAATTATTTGCACTCGAGAGGCAAAAGAATAATGCTTGAACTGCTCCAGAAGAATTAGATGAACGTTGAAGAATGAATTAAAACATGATGAACCATCATAACGAACTCCGGTAACAAGAGGATGATGATATATAAATGACGGACGAAAAGAATAAGATTACAACCTTGCGATGATTTAGACGAGGTTCTGACGAGATAACCTAGAAACTACGAACTCCGGAAAGAAAAGATGACAACACATGGAACTAGAATTTATTCATCAAGAATAAACTCTAAAGGAAGAGATTAAATCAACTTGATGAAAAGAATAAGAATTATGTTGTGCTTATCCTCCACCAATTGAATTGACGAGAAGCAATGGATTCACATACTACTTATTCCCGTTGAAAATATTATGAGGGATATATCGCGAACTTGCGAAAATCTTCATGAAACACCGGTAGGATTGGAATAAAAATGAATGAACGGATTGATATGAAAACACCGGAAAAGAATTGTTGAGCGAATCATCGTAAAGAATTAAAGCCGAGTGGAGAAAAGGAATGGACCAGGAGGAAGAATTAAAATTGACAAAGAAAAGAAAAAGAATCGCTAGAAGAATAAAGCAATTGAGGAAATTTGACTGACGAGAACGAAGAGATTGTGAACTGATTAAAGAATGCTTGAACAAAGCACCGGACAAATGTGAGACGAATGAAGAGACAACAATGAAGAATATTTGGAGCACGAAGTTGAAAACTGAGAACAAAGAAATCTTCTGAATGATGGCCTTCGGAGGAACACAGAGAAAAGAATTCATAAAATACTCCGGACGAATGAAATGAGGAAAGGTTGAACCAACGATGAAAAGAATTTGCAAACGAACTTCGGAAGGCACGTGACTGATGGAATCCATTCTTACGTCACACATTGAAAATAATTTGCGAATACTCCGGGAAATTAGAAGAATTAGGTAAGATCCTGGGAAAAGACCTGTGGGTTATGAGCCCACCGAAGAGAAAAACCACCGTTGAAAAAGGATGGAAAAGAGATAATGCGCTGGGACGATTGAAAAACTCGAATGAGGTGACAACCTCGAATTAACTGGAACATAGACAAATCTCCTGAGATGTCTTCGGAACTCCGGAATAATTAAAGGCGAGAGACGAACGAGAGAAGGGGAAAACTCTTGAGCAATGGAAAATAATCAGATCAACACCGAAAACTTGAATTGATTCCACCGGAAAAGAAGAAGTGGTGAAGAATATCGAATAGAGAGGAGAATTCATCGGAGAAGAAAAGAGATGAAGGATGACGAAATAGAAGAGAAATCACCAACTGAAACAATTGATGAAAGAAAGCAAAGACTTAACACGAGTAGGATGGATACTCGATTACGGACTCCGGCTCCAAGAAGAAAAAGGGGTGGGCGGGTGGGAAAAAAAGACAACTTCGGAAGGGAAAACACCGTCGGTTGAAGAGAACTGAGGGTTGAACTTGCAAAGAAGAATAGGGTCGAATCCACTTCACGACAGATGCACCAGATGAAAGAACTGACAACGCAACGAACGAAAACTAATCGCGTGATCCTAAAAAAATTGAAGGGGAAGAGGAGTAATTCAAAACACCTAAGTCAAGATTCCTCACCAGAGCGACGAAGGGGCAGAGGAGTAAAAAGAATTCATACTCTCCGATATAACTAGACTCCGAAAAAAGTTTTCTGCTAGACTCGACAACGGCCAAGATATGATCAATCAAGGGGGCTCCTATGTTCGGTCGAGGCTCTGATACCAACTTGTCAGGCCCAAGATGCAATTCTATCCCGATCACGTGACACTAACGTGATTGGGGCACAACCGCATTTCGGGCGCTTAGCAAGATGGATATCATTACATCGTACCATTACATACATACATGGGGGATACAAGAATACATACAAGTCACGTGAATACAACATCATCAATACAAGGCATCTGACTACGGACGCAACCATGAAAAGCACAACGACATCCATCTGCTATCCCAAGCTGCCGACTCGGAACCTAACCCAAGACTGAAGAAGAAGAAGAAGAAGAAGAAGAAGAAGAAGAAGAAGAAGAAGAAGAAGAAGAAGAAGAAGAAGAAGAAGAAGAAGAAGAAGAAGAAGAAGAAGAAGAAGAACTCCAACACAACGATCATCGCTCTCACGTTAAGACATCGGAAACCTGCACCTGCAACTGTTGTTGTAGTATCTGTGAGCCACGAGGACTCAGCAATCCCATAACCATGGGTAACAAGACTAGCAAAGCTTAATGGGTAGGGAGAGGTAAAGTGGTGAGGTTGCAGTAGCGGCTAAGCAATATATGGTGGCTAACTTACGAGTACAAGAATAAGATGAGCATCTACGCAAGCGATCGCAAACTAGTAGTGATCGCTATAGATCCTGAACTACCTACGAGTCAAACATAACCCCACCGTGTTCTCTTCTCAAAGTGAAAAGAGACAGTCATAGTTACTCACACAGTTGTGTGTTTTACTTCGGATCCTCTGTCAAGTTTTCTACAACCTGACATTAACAAATTCCAATATGCCACATAACCGCGGGCACGGCTTTCGGAAGATTATAACCCTGCAGGGGTGTCCCAACTTAGCCCATCACAAGCTCTCATGATCAGCAGAAGTAATAATAATATTACCCCTTATCTTAGGGACAATCCGATCAGGCTCGGAATCCCGGTGCACAAGACATTTCGACAATGGTAAAACAAGTCCAGCAAGACCTCCCGGCGTGCCGACACCCTGATAGTAGCCGCG
>LR738715.1:640745298-640770463 GCA_902687465.1 Secale cereale
TTTCTGCTAGACTCGACAACGGCCAAGATATGATCAATCAAGGGGGCTCCTATGTTCGGTCGAGGCTCTGATACCAACTTGTCAGGCCCAAGATGCAATTCTATCCCGATCACGTGACACTAACGTGATTGGGGCACAACCGCATTTCGGGCGCTTAGCAAGATGGATATCATTACATCGTACCATTACATGCATACATGGGGGATACAAGAATACATACAAGTCACGTGAATACAACATCATCAATACAAGGCATCTGACTACGGACGCAACCATGAAAAGCACAACGACATCCATCTGCTATCCCAAGCTGCCGACTCGGAACCTAACCCAAGACTGAAGAAGAAGAAGAAGAAGAAGAAGAAGAAGAAGAAGAAGAAGAAGAAGAAGAAGAAGAAGAAGAAGAAGAAGAAGAAGAAGAAAGAACTCCAACACAACGATCATCGCTCTCACGTTAAGACATCGGAAACCTGCACCTGCAACTGTTGTTGTAGTATCTGTGAGCCACGAGGACTCAGCAATCCCATAACCATGGGTAACAAGACTAGCAAAGCTTAATGGGTAGGGAGAGGTAAAGTGGTGAGGTTGCAGTAGCGGCTAAGCAATATATGGTGGCTAACTTACGAGTACAAGAATAAGATGAGCATCTACGCAAGCGATCGCAAACTAGTAGTGATCGCTATAGATCCTGAACTACCTACGAGTCAAACATAACCCCACCGTGTTCTCTTCTCAAAGTGAAAAGAGACAGTCATAGTTACTCACACAGTTGTGTGTTATACTTCGGATCCTCTGTCAAGTTTTCTACAACCTGACATTAACAAATTCCAATATGCCACATAACCGCGGGCACGGCTTTCGGAAGATTATAACCCTGCAGGGGTGTCCCAACTTAGCCCATCACAAGCTCTCACGATCAGCAGAAGTAATAATAATATTACCCCTTATCTTAGGGACAATCCGATCAGGCTCGGAATCCCGGTGCACAAGACATTTCGACAATGGTAAAACAAGTCCAGCAAGACCTCCCGGCGTGCCGACACCCTGATAGTAGCCGCGCGTATCTCGTCTCAGGCCACGTCCGGATGAGCTATGGTTACAGCGACCATATACCCCAAGTTTCCAAGGGGCAGCACCGCAAGCTGCTCTATTTGGGACCAACACCATCGGCACTGGCCCCCCCCCTGCTATGTAGAAGAATCCTCGGGTAGCGCTAACTCCCTATGCAATTAATTTATTAATTAAGTTTTTATTATGTTGCAAATTAAAACCAATGTTGGGCCTTGCTGGAGGAGTTTTATTCAAAGACGAACTGTCAAGGGGTCCCCATATACCCAACCGTGTAAGGAACACGAAATCAAGGAACATAACGCCGGTTTATCGGCTCCTAAGGTGGCATGAGTGGCACAAAACACCGAACAAAAGGCCAAGCCTTCCACCCATTGCCAAGTATATATGTGTGTTAATAATAATAGTAGATATTTTGATATTCCCAAAGCATCAAGTTCCAACATGGAATAATCTTCATCTTCACCTGCAACAAACAACGCTATAAGAGGGGCTGAGCAAGCGGGTAACATAGCCAAACAATGGTTTGCTAGAAAGGTTTCAAAGGTTAGAGGTTTCATGGCAACAAGGAGATGGGCTGACAATAAGATGGCTAGCGCGACATATAACGATCATGGCAATGATAGTAAAGGTATCTAAGGGTATGATGATCTTGCCTGAGATCCCGCAAGGAAGAAGAACGGATCCATGAAGAAGACGTAGTAGAAGCCTCGAAGACGAACCACATGTAGACGAACGAATCCTCACGATCGCAACCGAAAGGACTAGCGAGAAGAAAGCACACAACACGGTAACCACACCACTCAAGAACATGACAAGATGCTCAAGCAAGTATGATGCAAGACAAAATCTATATGATGCAATAAATGGCAAGGTATGAAGCACACAAGAACAACACAAACCAACAAGTTTAAATGAGTCCGGAAAGTACATATAACAAATCCGGTTAGTCCTCATATGCACATTTTTAAATGGGTCCAGATCTGAACAAACCTTAAGTTCAAGTTTTTAAACCGCAGGTTAACATGTACCATGATGATCTACACGAAATTCTAGTCAAGTTACATCTCAAGCTTGTTTAATTCGGAGCTACGGCCTAGAAGATATGAGCAAAACAAGACAAGCATGGCATCGGTGCAAGATGCACCCAAACATCAAGAAAACACACTCCAAATAGGTAAACAACAAGATATTATGATTCTACATGCAAAATGACACAAGTTTCATATAGCGCACACTCAAAACGGAGCAACGGTTCAACACATACACATGAAACAAGATATAACAAGCTGAAGTTAACAGCCACATAGCAACTTTGGAGCAAGGTAAATATAAGCTCCAACACCCAAACATGATAACAAGAAGCATGGATATGAAGTAGACATGTTACTTCACAAGTATGCACTTCGAACACACCCAAAAGCTTGCTGGAACACAATTAACCAAGCATGGCAAGTTGCAATAAATTTATTCAGACTTAGTCAAAATCTGGGAAGGCAAAAACATCATCACGATGCTGCCTTCGCAGGCACAAAACAACAAGCATATCAACTCTAATAAGTATACAAAGATCATGGACATGTAGTAGACATAGCATACATCAAACAACTTCATTGGAGAAACTCCATAGGAGGCATGGATAAATAACAACAAGCTCCACCAAATTTAACATGCTGATAAAAACCTGATAGGTAAAATTTATAGCAACTTGAGAGCAAGAAATAAATAAGCTACAGCAGGCCAAATGTGAAGTAAGGGCATGAATGGATAGACAATAACATGGACAACAAGACATGATCATTGGCCACTCCAAAACAAGCATGGATTTGACTAGGGCATCAAGCAAACATAGCATCAGGTTAACAGATTCCAGACTTGTTTAAGTCACCTCAAGGCATATCATGAAAAGAGGATTGCACCACAGCAAAGACCATAAGATTTTTATTCTAAAACATATAGACATGTGGCATGAAAACAAACACACCAATAGCAATGAGCAAGTCAAATCAGCATCTCATAACAAGTTTCAGCACTTAACAGCCAAATGCACTTTTGCAACAGAGATTAACATGGCAATATGGCACCTAACATGAATGCTACAACAACCAACATGTGGAGCACTTCAAAATGAACATTTTGACATAGCATATGCATCATTTGGATAAACATGCACAAAGTTATAAGCATCACAAGCATGCAACAAAATTACAGATAATAGCAGTTTTAAACTTATAGCACTCTCGCAACAGAGATTAGAGCATCAAGATGAACTCAAACAAGCATGTCACACTGGAACAAAATGAAGAGCATATCACCACGATCATTTTGACATATTATACACTCAATTTGGAGAAGCACACAAAAAGTTACAGGCATGCAAAGTATGCAACAAAATTACAAGATGCCAGGGACTTGGTGGAAAAAAAGGCAACCTCGGGGTGGACATGTCCATGTCAGATCAGACATGTCCATCGGCGGGAGAGTGAGGGCCCACTGGTCAGTGGCACGGGGAGGAGGGGTTCCGGACACGTCCAGTGTCATTGGACACGTCCGGCGACGGGTTCGGTCCGGCCCGGATCTCGCCGGATCCGGGCGCGGCGACAACGATCGCCGGCAAGGACGTCGACGGGAGATGAGGGGAGGTGCGGCGCTGACCTAGAAGGTCGCCGGCGGGGACGGGGTCCGGCGACCCGGCGGTGACCGGAGGAGGAGACGGGGTCGGATGGCTTCCCGATCCAGATCGGCGGCGGGGACGGATCGAGGCTTCCAGCGGCGGAGACAGGGCGCCGGCGGCGGGAATGAAACGAGGGCGGCAAGGCCTCCCGATCTGGGCGGATCCCGGCGGCGGCGGCAGCGGCGCTCGGTGAGACGGAGGCGAGGCGAGTAGCAGGGGCGAGGCGGCGCTGGTGCGGCGGCGGGGCGGAGCTCGAGCTCGGGAGGAGCGAAGCGGGAGGCTGCGGGCTGCGGCGGCTCAAGCCCAGTGGGCGACTCGGGCGGGCCCCCGAGCGGGCCTGGCGGGCCTGTGGTGGGTGGAGGATGGCTGGGGTGACGTAGCAAGCTGCCACTGGTCGAAACGGTGGCTGCAGCGGCGTCTGCCCGTTGGGCGGCGCCAAGTGGCGAAGGAGGGAGGGGCCGGCACTAAAATTGAGGAAGGGGCTCAGATTTCGAGGTGGAGGAGGCTGGGAGGTAGAGGAAGGCTAGGGATGCCTAATTTTGGAAGGGAGGGGTCTAGAAATGCCCAAAATGGACAAGGAGTGTCCATATATAGACATATGGGCTAGGGTTTGCGGGTTTGAGGCCATTTCGGAGCCATCGGATCACGATCCGACGGCAACGGAGCGGAGGGGAGAGTAGGCTGGGCCTAGTGGGCTGTGTAGAATAGTTGGGCTGAGATGAGAGAAGAGAGAGAGAGGACTACAGGGGTTTTCGGAGACCGAAAACGTCCGACGTTTTAACCGGCGACTAGTGCCGCTATATATATATATATCCGTTGGGCTATCAAACGAGCTCCGAATGCGATGAAATTTGGCAGGCGGCCTGTCTACACTATAATAAGACCACGTGCCAAGTTTCATCCCATTCCGGGAACATTTTCTGGCCACTCAAAATAAATATTCGGAGGCGCCGCGGGCGCGCGTGAGTGTGTCCTGGCTCAGAACGGGCAACTGAGAGGACGGGCGGACTCGGACGGATGCAAGTTTTGAAAACATGATGATGCAATGCACACGATGACATGGCAAGATGCAACACGCAAGCAGATGACATGGCAACGACGACGACTAACTGGCTGACACCTGGCGCACCGGTCTCGGGGTGTCACATTGGGACTGGCTCAGCAGGCAATAGCCGGACTATTAAGTCCATGGCCGAGCCCGCCATATTGTGCAGCTCGACCAGCTGCTTCATCTGGTTGTTGAGGGGCACCGGATGTTTTGGCGCTTAGAACTGCGACCAGAACAACTTCTCCGTGTTGTTCCCCTCCTCGGCTCGGAAGTATTGGGCGGCGTCAGCACTGCTCCTCAGAAGATCAGCAAACACGCCTGGAGAACTCCATAATCGTGTCAGCCCAAGATACTTCCGCCCTCCGAAGATCCTTTGTAAGAGAAAAGTATTACCAGATGCTATCTCCCGCGCCTGCTTGATTTCTTCACAGGCGCAGCGCGACTCGCTTCGTGCATCCTGTGCAGTCTTAACTGCCGCATTGAGCTCGGCCGCTTGTTCTGAAGCCTTCAACTCCAACGCCTCGCAGTTCCAAATAGCATCTTTGAGTTCATCCTTGACTTCGGACACCCGAGCCACGTGCTATTGGCACACGGCCTTTTTGGCCTCCAGATCGGCAACCGCTTTGTCAGTGATTGCCTTGCTCGCCTCGGCCTCCTTCTTGGCCTTCGCGAGTTCGCTCTTGAGGGCCTCGAGCTCAGTGGCGCCAACTGTTTAATACGGAATATCATAAAGAGTTTATACTCATACTCAATTAATTAGTCTTCTTGACATCTCGATTTTTCAAATCCGCATACCTTGTGTTTCATCTAAACGCTGGTTGACGCGGTCGAGGTCTGCGTTGGCCAACAAAAGCTTCCGATTTAGCTCGACAACTTCTACATCTCGTGCACTTTCCGCAACTAATGAAGCTTGTTCAAATACAAAAAGCATACAATTCAGCTCTATAATATGTTATACTATGGATACTTCGTCCGATTCTGTTCAGAATCACACAAAGCATCAGGGGCTACTGGCTATATTTGTGCATATAAAATACATAAAGTTCCATAAAGAACATTACATTGCTTACCTCAAAGCCTGTTAGCAGGCTGTTGAAGGCTTCATTCAGTTCGCCTTTGATGGACTGGATCTTCTTCATCACCGTACCCATCACGATGCGGTGCTCCTCAACGACGGAAGCACTCTGTAGTGCTCCCTCCAAAGGGTCCGGCGCCTCCGGATTGACCCCGGGCGCTGTTGTATCCTCCCCCGCCTTGGGGTTCTGGTCTTCGAACCCCGAAGCCGCGTTAGGCTCCAGATCAGTATTCGGCGGGGCCCCGGATTGTTTGGGCCCTACATGGGGATTGTTTCCCCATGGTCAGCGACAGCCAAGGTGTTACCCTCGGTCGCCCTGTTACTTGCCCCGCCGCCATCTCCTTGAACGGAAGACACACGATGGGAAGACACTTCGGTGTCCTCACGGGCCACGGGCGATGGAGCTCGGACCGGCGCGTCACTCTCCGCCTCTCCATACGGGAAAGAGTTCCCCTTCGATAAGGAGGCATCGAGGTGTGCTCGGGGAGGGCTGTAGGTCAACAGGTGAGAAATACTTAGAAAGTGTCAAAATGCTAAATAAACAAGGTGCAGCAAGTAATATATCCGAACAAACTTACGTTTTGGTTGGGGGCTTCTCCCTAGGCTTCACCACAAAGCTATGTTCGGACGATGAGTCCGAACGAACGGGGAGGTTCAGCCTCCTCCGGGGTGCGGCCTTGCTTGCATCAGCAGCGACCGCCCTCTTCTTCCCCCTGCCTCGCACAGGGGACTCTTCTTCTTCGTCATCCTCCTCCTCGTCAGAGGAGAGGACGTTGATCTCTTTGAACTTCGCGTTCGCAGGGTGGGGGCCGATCTCAGCCTCCTTGCTCTTCTTCTTGGACTTCTTGTCTGGCGCCTTGTATGGCGCCGGGACCAGCATCGCTGTCAGTTGAGGTGTCTCTGGGTCTTCTGGCAAAGGCGCCGGACACTTAATCCGGATTGCCTTCTTCGTCCAGCCCTGCATATCATGCAAAAACTCCAATTCCTATTATCGTTAAATAAGAAAGGGATATATGTTCGGCAGAATTTTTGATTACCTCTTGTGCGGTGAATGTTGTACTGTAGCCTGCATCATCGGTTTATTCCGACCACTCCTTCCGGCTCTGGAAGAGATGCTTCCAGATCTCTTTGTGCGTGAAGCCGAAGAGATGTTTCAGGGGCCGGTCTCCAGCCAGATCGAACTCCCAAAGGGAGGAGCCCCGACGTTGACAAGGAAGGACAAGCTGTGCCATCATTACCTGAACCATGGTTGTGAGTTGGTAGCCCTTGG
This sequence comes from Secale cereale, assembly GCA_902687465.1. Classification (NCBI taxonomy): domain Eukaryota; kingdom Viridiplantae; phylum Streptophyta; class Magnoliopsida; order Poales; family Poaceae; genus Secale; species Secale cereale. The sequence continues at coordinate 640,752,434 of LR738715.1, forward strand.
TGATCATGCCAGACACGCGGCCTTGGAGTGCCGTCACCTCAACGTGAGACCCCCAGTTCGGACTCTTATCGGTCCAAGAGGTTAGCCTCTCCGGGGGTCCAGATCTGAAAGCGGGTTCCACCGCCCAGTTGGCGTCGCGGGGCTCAGTCATATAGAACCACTCCTCCTGCCAGACCTTGTTCGTCTCCACGTACGACCCCTTTGCCAAGTTGCATTCGGGAGCTTGCTTATCATAGCACCCCCGCACTCCACATGTTGCCCGGCCACCACCTTCGGCTTCACGTTGAAGGTCTTGAGCCATAGGCCGAAGTGTGGGAGAACGCGGAGGAAAGCTTCACACACCACTATAAAAGCAGAGATGTGGAGGATTGAGTTTGGGGCTAGATCATGGAAGTCTAACCCATAGAAAAATAGAAAACCCCGTACAAAGGGGTGAAGAGGAAATCCTAGCCCCCTAACAAAGTGCGAGAGGAACATGACTCTCTCACCCGCCTATGGGACGGGAACCACCTGGTCCTTGGTGGGGACTCGGTGTGCAATATTGGCAGCAAGATAGCCCGCACTCCGAAGATCCTCTATGGCTTTCTCAGTAACCGTGGAGGCCTCCCACTTGCCCTTGGCGCTAGATCCGGCCATTACTGGGGAAGAAAGTGGAGATTGGGGAACGGAGAACTACGGGCGCAAGAGATGAGGATGCTGGGGCTAGGAAGATTGGAGAACTCGAGCTTGAGGAAAGCGTGGGGATGATGGAAGCGATTGGTATCCTTTTATAATGTTGTGAATACAGAACGTCTCCCTCCTTTAGCCGCAAACCTCGCCGGTTCCAAAAGCGGTCGTGCATAATGCGTGGTTTTGGTGCTCACGTGACGTTGAAAAGGATCCCCTAATAAGCGGGCACGATCTCTGTATTGATAGGACGTGCCAAGGGGGTTATGCCCCGAAATGCGAAACTAAGACCAAATAAAATGGTATGATATGTTAATGAGATCGACGCGATGCTTCACCAAAAAGTTGTCAGTAAAGACACATTATTTATTTTCTTTTCAATGCCTTGCCTTCGAGGCTAAGGGTTGTACTAACCATGCCGAGCCGGACGTGGTACACTTTTTACAGAAGATAATGCCTTGATAGGTTCGGAAGAAGGAACCCACCTTGCAATACCGAAGACAATACGGAAGCCGGACTCATCGTCATCGAAGACAGGTTCATGGGCTACTAAGGGAGTCCTAGATTGAGGGGTCCTCATGTGGCCAGATAACTCGTGGTGGGCCGGACTGGGGTAGCTGACAACTCTGTGTGGGTCCAACGGATAGAAAATCCCCATCCCTCACTTGCACTATAAAGGCACCCTTCTTCCACCTCCAACCCTAATCCTTTTGCCTTGTTGAGCTCCACCATTGCCAAACATTATTTTGCTCAATACAGTTAATCCCTTCATCTAAAAACGTTTGTGTTTCATCCCCATGGATACCTCCATAAAAGCACAAACAAGGTAATTTAAAGTTGTAGGTGTAGGAACATTGGTGTGCATATTTTAGAGTGTACCCACACAAAATCAATCCACAAGGACCCCTAATAGTGTGGTTGTCCTATGACTCAAATCGAACCAAAAGGAAAACCTTCGAGTCCCCGGGAGCCTTTCACCCATTCGAAATGGGGAGGGGGGGGCAATCATCTCAAAATTAAACTTCCAAGGAACCAATAACCTGAGATAAACTTTACCATATGTTATTAGCTACACTAACCATATTGTCATCACACCAAAATATAATTATTTGTCATATATGCACTTTTAATCTCTCCCTTTTTGATGTATTGATGACAATATGGCTAGAGAGCATGGTGGCGTTTTTTGACTTGTGTCAAATTAAACCCTATAAGAGTCGCGGTAAGTGCGACCGCCCGCGCCATCCACCTGTCGTTTTACCTTTTTTTCTGAGTGGAACCAGTCGTTTTACTGTGTGGAGGTGAGAAAAAACACCGGTACAAGGCCCAGCGCTCGTTCACCAACCCTATCTCCCCAATTCTTCTCCCACTCCCACAGCCGCCGCCGCCGCCCGCGCCCTCCACACCGCCGTCGGCACCACCACCACCACCACTTCTCTCCTCTTCTCACGTTCTCCACACCACCGGCGACCTCTTACCCTCTCCCTCGCGACGACGTTGATGCCTGCCAGCGGCGGCAGGTTTGTGTTGGGACCGCACAGCTGGTGTAACCTCTCCCGGCTCCCCGCCCTCGCCCGCAACGAGGAGGATCAGGTCATGATGCGCCTCCACTCCCTGATCAGGTCGCGCCGCGGCTCCACTCCCAGATCATGGCCGCGCTAGACATGCCCCACGACGCCATCTGCATCGATCTGAAGCTCGTGGAGGACGGGGATGAGGTGGGGGTGGAGATGCAGGTCGTCTCCTCCTGCCTGCTGGTAAGCCACCATATCTCCTTCTCTGTCTTTTTCACAAGGGAGTAGCAGGTGTTGGAGATATGCCCTAGAGGCAATAATAAAAGCATTATTATTATATCTCCTTGTTCATGATAATTGTCTGTTATTCATGCTTGAATTGTATTGTACGGAAACAGCGATACATGTGTGAATACATAGACCACAATGAGTCCCTGGTAGGCCTCTAGTTACCAGTTCGTTGATCAACAGATGGTCACGGTTTCCTGACCATGGACATGGGATGTCAGTGATAACGGGATCACATCATTAGGAGAATGATGTGATGGACAAGACACAAACTTGAGCATAACACGAGATCGTATAGTTCGTAATGCATAAGCTTTTCGGTGTCAAGTATTTATTCCTTAGACCATGAGGTTGTACAACTCCCGGATACCGTAGGAGTACTTTGGGTGTGCCAACCGTCACAATGTAAATGGGTGGCTATAAAGGTACACATCGGGTATCTCCGAAAGTGTCTGTTGAGTTGGTACGAACCGAGACTGGGATGTTGTCACTCCGTATGACGGAGAGGTACCTCTGGGCCCACTCGGTAAGACATCATCATAATGAGCTCAATGTGACTAAGTAGTTAGTCACGGGATGATGGAGCACGGATCGAGTAAAGAGACTTGCCATGACGAGATTGAACAAGGTATCGGGAATACCGACGATCGAATCTCGGGCAAGTACCGTACCGATGGACAAAGGGAATAACATACGGGATTAAGTGAATCCTTGACATAGTGGTTCATCCGATGAAGATCATCGAGGAACACGTGGGAACCAACATGGGTATCCAGATCCCGCTGTTGGTTATTGACCGGAGAGTGGTCTCGGTCATGTCTACGTGTCTCCCGAACTCGTAGGGTCTACACACTTAAGGTTCGGTAACGCTAGGGTCGTAGAGATAAATGCACGTGGAAACCCGAAAGTTGTTCGGAGTCCCGGATGAGATCCCGGACGTCACGAGGAGTTCCGGAATGGTCCGGAGGTAAAGATTGATATATAGGAAGTCCAGTTTCGGCCATCGGGTGATCTCCGGGGGTCACCGGGAGCGTCCCGGGACCACCGGAGGGGCCCCGGGGGTCCACCGGGTGGGGCCACCCATCCCGGTGGGGCCCCTAGGCCGCGAGGGGAAGTGTCTAGCCCTAATGGGCTGGCGCACCACTAGGGGCCCACCTCCCCATGCGCCTAGGGTTAAAACCCTAAAGGGGAGGGGGGCCACCACTTGCCTTGGGGGGCAAGGACTCCCCCCTGGCCGCCGCCCCCCCTGCAGATTGGATCTGCAGGGGCCCTGGAGCACCCCCTGGCCCCCTATATATATGTGGGGAGGGAGAGGGCAGCCGCACCCCTTCCCCTGGCGCCTCTCCCTCTCCCGTCACACCTCCAGACTCCAACGCAGGGCGCCCGACGAAGCCCTGCTGCGATCTCCACTGCATCCGTCATCACGCCGTCGTGCTGCCGGATCTCTGACGACTTCTCCTCCCCCCTTGCTGGATCAAGAAGGAGGTGACGTTGCTGCACCGTACGTGTGTTTAACGCGGAGGTGCCGTCCGTTCGGCGCTAGATCATCGGTGACGAAGAACACGAAGAGTACGACTACTTCATCCACGCTTCTTCGAAAGCTTCTGCTCCCGATCTACATAACGGTATGTAGATGCACTCTTACTTGCTCGTTGCTAGATGTCTCCATAGTTGGATCTTGGTGAAAGCGTAGAAATTTTTTGAATTATGCTACGTTACCCAACAGTGGCATCTGAGCTAGGTTTTATGCGTAGCATCTTGCACGAGTAGAACACAAAGCAGTTGTGGGCGTTTGGTTTTGTTCAACTTTCTTACCGTTACTAGTCAATCTTGATTCGGCGGTATTGTGGGATGAAGCGGCCCGGACCGACTTTACACGTACGCTTACGTGAGACTGGTTCCACCGACAGACATGCACTAGATGCATAAGGTGGCTGGCGGGTGTCTGTCTCTCCTACTTTAGTCGGATCGGATTCGATGAAAAGGGTCCTTATGAAGGGTAAATAGAAGTTGACTAATCACATTGTGGTTTTGGCGTAGGTAAGAAACGTTCTTGCTAGAAATCCTATAGAAGCCACGTAAAACTTGCAACAACAATTAGAGGACGTCTAACTTGTTTTTGCAGCATGTGCTATCTGACGTGGTATGGCCAAAACGAAGATGTGATGAATGATATATGTGATGTATGAGATTGATCATGTTTTTGTAATAGGGAATTACGACTTGCATGTCGATGAACTTGACAACCGGCAGGAGCCATAGGAGTTGTCTTAATTATTGTATGACCCGCGTGTCACTGAATAACGCCATGTAATTATTTTACTTCATTGCTAAAGGTTAGCCATAGTAGTAGAAGTAATAGTTGGCGTGACGACTTCTTCAAGACACGATGATGGAGATCATGATGATGAAGATCATGGTGTCGAGCCGGTGACAAGATGATCATGGTGCCCCGAAGATGGAGATCCAAGGAGCAAGATGATATTGGCCATATCATGTCACTTTAATTGATTGCATGTGATGTTTATCATGCTTATGCATCTTGTTTACTTAGAACGATTGTAGTAAATAAGATGATCTCTCACTAAAAAAATGCAAGTATTGTGTTTCCCCTAACTGTGCACCGTTGCTAAAGCTCGTTGCTCCGAAGCACCACGTGATGATCGGGTGTGATAGGTTCTAACGTTCGCATACAACGGGTGTAAGACAGATTTACACACGCGATACACTTAGGGTTCACTTGACGAGCCTAGCATGTACAGACATGGCCTCGGAACACGGAAGACCGAAAGGTCGAACACGAGTCGTATAGAAGATACGATCAACATGAAGATGTTCACCGTTGATGACTAGTCCGTCTCACGTGATGATCGGACACGGACTACTCGATTCGGATCGTGTATCACTTAAAGATGACTAGAGAGATGTCATTCTGAGTGGGAGTTCATTGAAATTTGATTAAGATGAACTAAATTATCATGAACTTAGTCTAAAATTCTTTACAATATCTCTTGTAGATCAAATGGCCCACGCTCAGGTTTCCCTCAACTTCAACGCGTTCCTAGAGAAAACCAAGCTAAAAGACGATGGTAGCAACTATACGGATTGGGTCCGTAACCTGAGGATTATCCTCATAGCTGCCAAGAGAACTTATGTCCTAAAAGCACTGCTAGGTGACGCTCCCGCCCCGGCAAACCAAGACGTTATGAACGCTTGGCAGTCGCGTTGTGATGATTACTCCCTGGTTCAGTGCGGCATGCTTTACAGTTTAGAATCGGGCTCCAAAAACGTTTTGAGCACCACGGAGCATATGAGATGTTCGAAGAGCTAAAAATGGTTTTCCAAGCTCATGCCCGAGTCGAGAGATATGATGTCTCCGACGCATTCTACAGCTGTAAGATGGAGGAGAATAGTTCTGTCAGTGAGCACATCCTCGAGATTTCAGGATTGCACAACCGCTTGTCTCAACTGGGAATGAATCTTCCAGATGAAGCGGTCGTTGACAGAATCCTCCAGTCGCTCCCACCAAGTTTCAAGAGCTTCGTGTTGAACTTCAATATGCAGGGGATGGAGAAGTCCATTCCCGAGGTGTATTCGATGCTGAAATCAGCGGAGCTGGACATCAAGAAAGAACATCAAGTGTTGATGGTCAATAAAACCACCAAGTTCAAGAAAGGCAAGGGTAAGAAGAACTTCAAGAAGGACGGCAAGGGAGTTGCCGCGCCTGGCAAGCCTGTTGCCGGGAAGAAGCCAAAGTATGGACCCAAGCCTGAGACTGAGTGTTTTTATTGCAAGGGAACGGGTCACTGGAAGCGGAACTGCCCCAAATACTTAGCAGACAAGAAGGTCGGCAACGTCAAAGGTATATTTGATATACTTGTTATTGATGTGTACCTTACCAGCGCTCGTAGTAGCTCCTAGGTATTCGATACCGGTGCAGTTGCTCATATTTGTAACTCAAAACAGGAGCTGCGGAATAAACGGAGACTGGCGAAGGATGAGGTGACGATGCGCGTCGGGAATGGTTCCAAGGTCGATGTGATCGCCGTCGGCACGCTACCTCTACATCTACCCTCGGGATTAGTTTTAAACCTCAATAATTGTTATTTAGTACCAGCTTTGAGCATGAACATTGTTTCTGGATCTCGTCTTATGCGAGATGGCTACTCTTTCAAATCGGAGAATAATGGTTGTTCTATTTATTTGAGAGATATGTTTTATGGTCATGCCCCGCTGGTCAATGGTTTATTTTTGATGAATCTCGAACGTAGTGATACACATATTCATACTGTAGATGCCAAAAGATGTAAAGTTGATAATGATAGTCCCACATACTTGTGGCATTGCCGCCTTGGTCATATTGGTGTCAAACGTATGAAGAAGCTCCATTCAGATGGACTTCTAGAGTCTCTTGATTATGAATCATTTGACACGTGCGAACCATGCCTCTTGGGCAAGATGACCAAGACTCCGTTCTCCGGAACAATGGAGCGAGCAACCAACTTGTTGGAAATCATACATACCGATGTGTGCGGTCCGATGAGTGTTGAGGCTCGCGGAGGCTATCGTTATGTTCTCACCCTCACGGATGACTTGAGTAGATACGGGTATATCTATTTGATGAAACACAAGTCTGAGACCTTTGAAAAGTTCAAGGAATTTCAGAATGAGGTTGAGAATCAACGTGACAGAAAAATAAAGTTCTTGCGATCAGATCGTGGGGGTGAATATTTAAGTCATGAATTTGGCACACACCTTAGGAGCTGTGGAATTGTTTCACAATTGACACCGCCCGGAACACCTCAACGTAACGGTGTGTCAGAACGTCGAAATCGTACTCTGTTAGACATGGTGCGATCTATGATGTCCCTCACCGATTTACCGCTATCTTTTTGGGGTTATGCTTTAGAGACTGCCGCATTTACTTTAAATAGGGCTCCATCGAAATCCGTTGAGACGACTCCGTATGAACTTTGGTTTGGCAAGAAACCGAAGCTTTCGTTTCTAAAAGTTTGGGGTTGCGATGCTTATGTCAAGAAACTTCAACCTGAAAAGCTTGAACCCAAATCGGAAAAATGCGTCTTCATAGGATACCCAAAGGAAACAATTGGGTACACCTTCTACCACAAATCCGAAGGCAAAGTCTTTGTTGCCAAGAATGGATGCTTTCTGGAGAAAGAGTTTCTCTCGAAAGAAGTGAGTGGGAGGAAAGTAGAACTTGATGAGGTGACAGTCACCCCTCCTGTACCGGAAAGTAGCGTAGCTCAGGAAACTGTTCCTGAGGTGCCTGCACCGACAAGGGAGGAAGTTGATGATAATGATCATGAAGAAACAGATCAAGTTACTACTGAACTTGGAAGGTCCACAAGGGCACGTTCCGCACCAGAGTGGTACGGCAACCCTGTCCTAGAAATCATGTTGTTAGACAACGGTGAACCTTCGAACTATGAAGAAGCGATGGCGGGACCAGATTCCAATAAATGGCTTGGAGCCATGAAATCCGAGATAGAATCCATGTATGAAAACAAAGTATGGACTTTGGTGGACTTGCGTGATGACAGACACGCCATAGAAAACAAATGGATATTTAAGAAGAAGACAGACGCGGATGGTAATGTGACCATCTATAAGGCTCAGCTTGTCGCTAAGGGTTATCGACAAGTTCAAGGGATTGACTACGACGAGACTTTCTCTCCCGTAGCGATGCTGAAGTCAGTCAGAATCATGTTAGCTATTGCCGCATTCTATGATTATGAGATATGGCAAATGGACGTCAAAACAGCATTCCTTAACGGCTTCCTCAAGGAAGAGTTGTATATGATGCAACCGGAAGGTTTTGTCGATCCAGAGAACGCTAACAAGGTATGCAAGCTCCAGCGCTCGATTTACGGGCTGGTGCAAGCATCTCGGAGTTGGAATATTCGCTTTGATGAGGTTATCAAAGCGTTTGGCTTTATACAGACTTATGGAGAAGCCTGTATTTACAAGAAAGTGAGTGGGAGCTCTGTGGCATTTCTCATATTATATGTGGATGACATATTGCTGATGGGAAATGATATAGAATTCTTGGAAAATATAAAGGCCTACTTGAATAAAAGTTTTTCAATGAAGGACCTTGGAGAAGCTGCTTACATATTAGGCATCAAAATCGATAGAGATAGATCGAGACGCCTCATTGGTCTTTCACAAAGTACATACCTTGACAAAATATTGAAAAAGTTCAATATGGATCAGTCAAAGAAAGGATTCTTGCCTGTTTTGCAAGGTATGAGATTGAGCAAGGCTCAGTCACCGACCACGGCAGAAGATAGAGAAAAGATGAGTGTCATTCCCTATGCCTCGGCCATAGGTTCTATCATGTATGCCATGTTGTGTACCAGACCTGATGTGAACCTTGCCATAAGTTTGGTAGGGAGGTACCAAAGTGATCCCGGTACGGAACACTGGACAGCGGTCAAGAACATCCTGAAGTACTTGAAAAGGACTAAGGATATGTTTCTCGTTTATGGAGGTGACGAAGAGCTCGTCGTAAAGGGTTACGTCGATGCTAGCTTCGACACAGATCTGGATGACTCTAAGTCTCAAACCGGATACGTGTATATTTTGAACGGAGGGGCAGTCAGCTGGTGCAATTGCAAACAGAGCGTGGTGGCAGCGTCTACATGTGAAGAGGAGTACATAGCTGCTTCTGAAGCAGCGCAGGAAGGATTCTGGATGAAGGAGTTCATCACCGACCTAGGAGTCATTCCAAGCGCGTCAAGCCCGATGACTCTCTTCTGTGACAACACTGGTGCTATTGCTATTACCAAGGAGCCCAGGTTTCACAAGAAGACCAAGCACATCACGCGCCGTTTCAACTCCATCCGGAATTATGTTTAGGATGGAGACATAGATATTTGTAAAGTGCATACGGATCTGAATGTCGCAGACCCGTTGACTAAACCTCTTTCACGAGCAAAACATGATCAACACCAGAACTCTATGGGTGTTCGATTCATCACAATGTAACTAGATTATTGACTCTAGTGCAAGTGGGAGACTGTTGGATATATGCCCTAGAGGCAATAATAAAAGCATTATTATTATAACTCCTTGTTCATGATAATTGTCTGTTATTCATGCTTGAATTGTATTGTACGGAAACAGTGATACATGTGTGAATACATAGACCACAATGAGTCCCTGGTAGGCCTCTAGTTACCAGTTCGTTGATCAACAGATGGTCACGGTTTCCTAACCATGGACATGGGATGTCAGTGATAACGGGATCACATCATTAGGAGAATGATGTGATGGACAAGACCCAAACTTGAGCATAACACGAGATCGTATAGTTTGTAATGCATAAGCTTTTCGGTGTCAAGTATTTATTCCTTAGACCATGAGGTTGTACAACTCCCGGATACCGTAGGAGTACTTTGGGTGTGCCAACCGTCACAACGTAAATGGGTGGCTATAAAGGTACACATCGGGTATCTCCGAAAGTGTCTGTTGAGTTGGTACGAACCGAGACTGGGATGTTGTCACTCCGTATGACGGAGAGGTACCTCTGGGCCCACTCGGTAAGACATCATCATAATGAGCTCAGTGTGACTAAGTAGTTAGTCACGGGATGATGGATTACGGATCGAGTAAAGAGACTTGCCATGACGAGATTGAACAAGGTATCGGGAATACCGACGATTGAATCTCGGGCAAGTACCGTACCGACGGACAAAGGGAATAACATACGGGATTAATTGAATCCTTGACACAGTGGTTCATCCGATGAAGATCATCGAGGAACACGTGGGAACCAACATGGGTATCCAGATCCCGCTGTTGGTTATTGACCGGAGAGTGGTCTCGGTCATGTCTACGTGTCCCCCGAACCCGTAGGGTCTACACACTTAAGGTTCGGTAACGCTAGGGTCGTAGAGATAAATGCACGTGGAAACCCGAAAGTTGTTCGGAGTCCTGGATGAGATCCCGGACGTCACGAGGAGTTCCGGAATGGTCCGGAGGTAAAGATTGATATATAGGAAGTCCAGTTTCGGCCATCGGGTGATCTCCGGGGGTCACCGGGAGCGTCCCGGGACCACCGGAGGGGCCCCGGGGGTCCACCGGGTGGGGCCACCCATCCCGGTGGGGCCCCTAGGCCGCGAGGGGAAGTGTCCAGCCCTAATGGGCTGGCCCACCACTAGGGGCCCACCTCCCCATGCGCCTAGGGTTAAAACCCTAAAGGGGAGGGGGGCCACCACTTGCCTTGGGGGGCAAGGACTCCCCCCTGGCCGCCGCCCCCCTGCAGATTGGATCTGTAGGGGCCCTGGAGCACCCCCTGGCCCCCTATATATATGTGGGGAGGGAGAGGGCAGCCGCACCCCTTGCCCTCGCGCCTCTCCCTCTCCCGTCACACCTCCATACTCCAACTCAGGGCGCCCGGCGAAGCCCTGCTACGATCTCCACTGCATCCGTCATCACGCCGTCGTGCTGCCGGATCTCTGACGACTTATCCTCCCCCCTTGCTGGATCAAGAAGGAGGTGACGTTGCTGCACCGTACGTGTGTTGAACGCGGAGGTGCCGTCCGTTCGGCGCTAGATCATCGGTGACGAAGAACACGAAGAGTACGACTACTTCATCCATGCTTCTTCGAAAGCTTCCGCTCCCGATCTACATAACGGTATGTAGATGCACTCTTACTTGCTCGTTGCTAGATGTCTCCATAGTTGGATCTTGGTGAAAGCGTAGAATTTTTTTGAATTATGCTACGTTACCCTACAGCAGGTAGTGTTGATAGGGTTACTTGTTTCTTGCATGTTCAAACCAGGCCTGGCTTCCATTGCACTTCACTCTGTAATGCAAGCACCGTGAACCGGACTTGAACCACACCATATGGAGCTGTCTGTTTTGAGTAATGAAATTGCATTTGTAGCATGAAGACTATATGTAAATTGATTGGTTTTGAGTGTTTACAGGGATGGAAAAAACAGGTATCTTGCATTTATTGGTTTCAGAACCAATGAAGAGGCAGCGGAGGCCCTCAAGTATTTCAACAATAGATACATTGACACTTCTAAGATCACATGGGAGGTAGTTTACTTTGTAAATGGGTTTCACCTTTTTTTCTCCTTTTTATATTTATTGAATGCAGTGTTGTAGCTTGTAAGCAATTGAATGATACTCCTCGTTGCGGGCGATTCACCGTCTGAAAATTCTTCATCTTCTGACAATAATTTTAAGGAGAAAATAACTAATGATTTGCCCTCATAGGATGCTTAAGAGAAGCTACAAACTGAAAGTAAACGAGACAACAATTTGACAGGTATGGACTTCTTCGAGAGTAAAATTAGAAAAAACTGGTCCGATTTGAAATCTGATGACGAAGATTCTGGTCTGATTCCGAGTTTATCTCTGGTGTGATCTTTTCTACGTATAATAATATTTCCAATCACCAACAGATTGTCGGGGCTGAACTCCTTTTTGGATGAAATGGTAATTGATTTGGAACTACATGTTTAGTTCATTTCATTGGGTTTTAATTTTGGTGCTCGGTGTCAAAGCGATTGAAACTTATCCCGTAGTGTATGTTGTTTTGTGTGAGGCGATTCATTGTCGCTATCTATGCCACCTGGCAGCAAGCTTTTTATGATAATTTATCATTCTGACTTGATTCTACTTGCAGCCTGGAGTGACAAAATTGACTTATCTTTCTGACTTACTTGATGCTACTTGCAGCCTGGAGTGAAATAACATGATTAAGGTCTTGGTGTCTTCTGCTTCATGATCGCCTTCTGCACAAGATGGTCATCTGTTATTGTTGCTGGACAAGGCTTCCTAATTATATCTCTTCCAACCATTTTTCTGACATAGTATGGCCTTCCTGTCTCCTTTCCTTATGACATCATGTTACTTCCCTATATGTATGTCATATGCCATACTCATGATTAGCCTTTTAGTACTAGCAAATTGATAATATATTGACTGTGATTTTTCTTTCTTATACTGGGCCTGGATACCTACTATTTACCTAATAAAATGTGTGTCCTTCCCTTAAAATCTGAAACCCTCAGAAAATCTAAAGGAAGATGGACTATTTTGGTCTCAATGGTACAAGTTCAACTCTCTTGTGCTTCACATTTTCTCCGAAGTTGATAGTCTTGGAGAGTCATGTGTCTATGCTAGATCATATATGTAGTTTAGTTCAGACTTGTGCATGTACAAGCTCTGGGATGGATCTACACCCAAAAAATATGGCCATGGTTCAGCTACTGATGCATCTTTTGGATATTACTCATGGTTAATACACATATATCTTCGATTGTTTCTTATTTTGTTTTTCACAATTTATGTATTATATGCCTGGAGCTTGTTTCCTATTGGCTATATTAAACTTACAAAATTGTGTTCACGAGACATTGTTAGCGCTATGAAAGAAATGATATTTCCGGTTTTAGGTGAGGTGCATATGTAGATGTTAGTTTTGTTCGTCGATAGATGTTTTCCCCATAGAGTTGTACTCAATTTTGTTTTTTGGGGCCGACCGTGATGAAATATGTGATTGATCCCTGCACCAGTGCCTTCATCCTTTATTTGGCCGAAATGTAATCTCTGTGCTCCTTCAGGTATTCATGCAAGCATATGGAGATCGATGTCTTTGGTTCTATTGTATAGTATCACATGTGTAATGTTTTTTCGTGTGCACCACCACATCTACCGCTTTGCTGCCCTCATTTGTGTTCACTGATCCTATTAGGTGTACCTGACCCTGATTTCTTATGTGCTTTCTTTTCAATTCATGGCAGACACGATGGAGAACGACCTAGGGAAGAAGGTCCATCGAAGAGACAGTCAACAACGTTGGGTAGTGATGACATAGTAATGTCCATGAACCATCAAAGACACTGATCTTTTCGACGAGCGGTGCGTGGGGCCGTGTTAATGCTCCTGATCTTCGTCGTCTTCTCCCTTATCACCGAGCGTTGCTGCTGCCGCTGTGAACAATCACCGCCTCCCGCACCTGCCACTTCAGGTACCCCTCCACTCCCCTCTTCTAGGGTCGTCCTCTCTCTCAGTGCTTATATCTAGGTCACAGATTTTCTATCATCCGGGAGGAACAGATAATTGAGATGAGTTCAACAACTACATGAGCATGTGCTCCTTTCAGTAGGAGGACGATTCCTCATTTGGTAAGCTCATGCTTCATGTAACCTGCAGCTGGCTGTTAGAGTAGTCTAATTAATTTGCTAATTGAGATGCTTTTTGAGAAATACATAATAGTCTTACCAATTATTCTCTGTTGGCTGCTAGATTAGTCTAATTCATCCTTTCTAATAGCTACCAAATTAATCATGATCTGGGAAAAAAGTGCAACCAGAGCAATCAACAATGTGCGAGTACGTCTGTCTGCTTCATGCTTTACAGGGAGCCGGATGGGTGTCCTAAGTAGAGGGTCGATGTTGTGAACATATAGGAAGGAGGCGCCATGAGGCAGGCCTTTGCATGAGGTGAAGCTGGGAACACCTTCATATCCTGATCATCTGAAAATCTTTCATGCCTGCTGTAGTACTCTATTTCATGAGGCACTATTAAATTTCTTACTTTGATGAATGTTCGGTGGTTGGTTAATTTATCCACCCATTAGGTTTTTCTCACATTTTCTTCTTCTGAATTTTATAAATGGCCGCTGGCCGGTGCATGGAGAATCATATTTTTTTTCACTGTATTAGTATATGAGGATTATGTTTGTTTCTCTCATTTATTTTGAAAGTGAGCATCGGTTTTGATTAGTTATCTTTGACCATTTAATAGTTAGCTGATAGAATAATTTCTCATTTCAAAATTGTCTCTCTTCATCCCCTCTTTGAACAATACCTATTCTTTTTGTGATTCTTTTTTTTTGTTTCAGGTCTTGGAGAGGAGGTTTCTGCACCCCTATTATGCTTCATGTCCTTCTTCGGAAAATTAATGTGATGCCTGGATGATTAGTGTTGAATCAGATCTAGCACAAAATCACATGTTACAATAATAACATTATGATTACAATTATACAATTGTTCAGTAGTTGAATCCGTGGATTGTCGCTTCTGCAATTTTCGTATTAGTTATCCTTCATTAAGGTGTCTTGACTGAATAGAAGGAGATCACGAGCCTTTGTCCTTGGTCCTCTCTAATGCTAGTCCGATGTATGATATTTTTGCCATCTAATCCCTCCGTTCCTAAATACTTGCCTTTCTAGACATTTCAAATGGCTACTACATACGGATGTATGTAGACATATTCTAGAATGTAGATTCACTCATTTTGATTCGTATGTAGTCACTTGTTGAAATCTCTAGAAAGACAAATATTTAGGAACGGATGGAGTAGATTTCTATAGATAATTATGTTCATATTCATAGTAATTTCTTGTGTGTTTTTCTTAGTAATTGCTCTATCCCTTTTGTGATTGCTTAGTAATCGCTTGTGTGTTTTTCTTCTCAATACTTCTCGGTGCCCTTCACAATATGCCTTTGTGTTCCTCGGGTTCCTAGAAATACCAGTTAAAAATGTGCCTATCAAATCTCCAGATCGTGCTACATATGCCTTTGTGTTGAACGGTTTTTTCTGAGGGTCCTAATGCACATGCTAATCAAGGCATTAATCATGAACATGTACGTATTATACTCACTACAAACGCGCACAATACTGCCAAAAGAGCTGGATACCTACCTGACACCGCAAAAGAGGGCCTCAGGAGGCGCGCCAATGGCGCGCCCCAGCCCCTAGTGTGCATTATGAGGCCGAAGGAGTAATCAACAAGACAAGTCATGCAACAACTATTGATCACGAGAGCCAAGAAAATAAGAATGTGCTTTGTTTCTCATTTTATGGAAGCTTTCTCAAGATTTTCTTCCCTACGTGACGATATGGCTTGCTAGTGGTGAGATGATGATATTTCTCTATTTTGGGGCGGTAGCCTATGTCATGTTTATATTTATATATTGTGTATTTTTAGTATAATGACAATAATTGTGTGTGTTGACATCACAGGCTTAGGATCACGACACAATTTTTATTTTGTTTTGCGAATTAGGACTGCAAGTGGCAGGTCCGAAAAATCCGAGAGCTGACGAAGCTCGGCTCAGTTGCCACGAGGGGTGGTTATCTGGACTTGTAGGAGTAGTATTCAACTTGCGTTTAGATTAGTCTTTTTCTAAATGGCGTCTAGATTAGCCTTGGCGTCGCTTTGAGTTGTCGATGAATGGTTTTCTTTAGTGCTGGTTGTGGACGCAAGTGACTCACGAGTTGGATCGTTTGGACATGGAGAATACTAGTTTATAGCATGTCATGGTGAGCATAATTTAGATTAGTAACATGCATATGTTTATATAAAACTTTAATTATTATTTCGTAGAATTATTTTATATTAAGAACCGTTATATGATGATAATATAGTATGTTATTTTATTTACATCTCTTTTCATTACTTGTTACATTATATTTTTTGCTTATGAGACATGCATGTTATTGTTTATGTTACGTCCACTCTGACTCTCTGAGCATCTTAGCCTATAGCAGGTTCACAAAACAGTTGCCCGGAAAAAGACTTCGAACACGGTTCTGGAGTGCTCTTAGGTGGATCTCGTCTCCATTTCGTCCAGAACAAAAAAGAAGCATCTTCTGTCCATAGTTTACAATGAACACCATGTACATATCTGGTTCAAATGGAGAACACGCGAAATACACTAACGTACTGATGGACCAAGAAACATTGACAACTTAATTGTCACAATCAACACCCTAAGCTAGCAGTCCGGCAAGCAGGCGATGAAGAATTAACTTCCAGTACATGCATGCGCCATAAACAACCTACACGTAAAGAAAATGAGGAAGAAAAAGACGATTACAACGATGGACCGTAGAAGGTTTCTTACCACGGTCGACTTATATAGACCGTCGTTGGCGAAGAGCAAGCACGTGCATGGTGATCACGATCGGCCGGCGACGAGGAACGTGCCCGGACTCAACATGCGGTACCCGTGGTGCTGTTGTTGTTGGTGGTGGCCCCTGCCGGCGAAGCGAGCGCAGCTGGGCGACGCGACGCCGCCCCCCTGCTCCATCTCCCACATGACCTCCATGAAGTCATCGACGGCGCAGGGCAGCTCGAGCGGGCCGACGCAGCCGGCGAAGCCGTACTCGGTCTCGGCCTCGTCCAGCAGCGCACGGAACAGCGGGTGGTTTGCGCACCTGGCGCGCACCGCGAACCGCTCCTTCTCTGGCCCCACGAGCACGGCGAAGTACCCCGCCGGCACGGCCCACGCCACCCTGCCATCGGCCACGCGTGGCGAGGCCGGGGCACTGGCGCTGCTGCCAGCGCCGCCACCGCCGTAGGCTGCCGGCTGCCTCCGGTGGCCCAGCGACCGGCACTTCTGGAACGTCTTGGCCAGGATGTTCTTCTTCTGACCCCCTTCCTTCATGGCTGATCGATGCGGAAAACTATCTACTGACAACGGGACTGGATCGAAACGGTATACTACTACGGGGGATAGTAGCTACAGAGCTAGCCACGGTCGTAGCCTTGGTGCAGGCGGGACATGTCCTTGGTGGCTTTTGGCGCGAGGAGGGAGAGACTGCTCCCGGTGTAGTTCATGGTTCTTTGTGGACGGGCGCAAGAGGCGGCGAAGGAGGCATCGGTGGAGTATGAGGTGATGGTTAGTTTCTCCCGAGAGTGAACCAAAGTCACGAAAGCAACGAAGAGTATGAGGTGCTGGTTTGGAGAATGGGACGGAGGAATTGGAAAGGCCCGAATTTGAAAGAGAAAGGGAGCGCCTCAGCTGCTTTCTCGCGGTGGTAGCAAGAAGAAGAGGTTCAGATTAAGAGCAAGCTAAGAATGGCACATATGCATGCGTACGGCGAGGGCTGCTTTGAAAGCTTCTTCTTCTTCTTGCCCCCTTGAGACGCGGTGAGAAGTTGTTAGGGCGAACCCTAAAATATACTCCCTCCGTCCCAAAATAAGTGACGCAAAAATGAAAGTCGAGTCATTTTTGCGTCACTTATTTTGGGACGGAGGGAGTACTAGGAGTAACACTAGTATGGGATCAACTACGTGCAAGATGACTGATTTTAATTTTTGGGTCGGTCGACTCACACAAACAGGTTTTAGACGATTTGTTCTTTGCACTGCGGCCTACAGAGCATCTCTGGCAGACCCCTTGTATCGCGCCGAATTGTAAAATAATTGCTAGTTTACGATTTTACGCGAAAAAAGTGATCCAAACAAACATCGTATCAGCCTGTAAAAAATATTTAGCGGCACGGCAAATCTTCGCCCTCAACCTTTAGATACACGTGATGGGAGGCCGACCCGAGTTTGACCCCTATCGGCAGCGATATTTGGCGGGAGGGACATTTCTGCGCGGCGGTTCCCGCTTCCCCTTCCCTCCCCCACCAATGATCTCCCTCCGCCCACTCCGGACCACCTTCCCTAGTTTTGTATCACCGCCATGGAAGTCTCCCAGCCGCCGCCCCTCATCGTGGATGTCATCCGCGCGCCAAACCCTCCGGCATATCTCATTGCCGGCCATGTCGCGCTCGTCGCCGTTC
>LR738715.1:640826829-640872413 GCA_902687465.1 Secale cereale
GCGGTGTCCTTTCCTAGTGACAGTAGGGGCAGCAAGGCACGTATTGTATTGTTGCCATCGAGGATAAAAAGATGGGGTTTATATCATATTGCTTGAGTTTATCCCTCTACATCATGTCGTCTTGCTTAAGGCGTTACTCTGTTCGTATGAACTCAATACACTAGATGCATGCTGGATAGCGGTCGATGTGTAGAGTAATAGTAGTAGATGCAGGCAGGAGTTGGTATACTTGTCTCGGACGTGATGCCTATATACAATGATCATGCCTAGATAGTCTCATAATTATTAGCTTTTCTATCAATTGCTCGACAGTAATTTGTTTACCCGTCGTAGAATATCGCTATCATGAGAGAAGCCACTAGAGAACACTATGGCCCCCGAGTCTATTCTCAACATATAAATCTACATCTACTTTACTTTGACCGCTTTTATTTGCTGTTCTTATAAACTAAAAATACCAAAAAATATAAACTATCATCTCTATCAGATCTCACTCTCATAAGTGACCGTAAAGGGATTGACAACCCCTTATCACGTTGGCTGCGAAGTTCTTATTTGTTTGTGCAGGTGCGAGGGACTCACGCGTGGTCTCCTACTGGATTGATACCTTGGTTCTCAAAAACTGAGGGAAATACTTACGCTACTGTGATGCATCTCCCTTTCCTCTTTGAGTGAATACAACGCAAGTTCAAGAGGTAGCAATAAGAATTTCTGGCGTCGTTGCCGGGGAGGCTTACGCAAAAGTTATATACCAAGTACCAATCACAAACCCTTATCCTTCGCATTACATTTTTGCCTCTCGTTTTCCTCTCCCCCACTTCACCCTTGCCATTTTATTCGCCCTTCTTCCGTCGTGTGTTTATCGTTCGCTTGCCCCTTGTTTGCTTGTGTGTGTTGCTTGCTTGCCCTCATGTCTGAGATGGGGGACGATTTTATCGAGAAGGGTAGCAATGCCGAGGGCAACGTTCATGTTGACCCCCCCGGATGAAGCTACCACTTTACATATTAAGAAGTTCCGGGTTGGTAGTGGTAATATTATTGGAAATGGGGTTCTTCAAGACTTCTTTACTTGTGCCAGTGCTTTGCCCGCTATGGGTGGCTCTATTCTTCATAGAACTAGTAGCCTTGCAGATGTTGTATCTATGCTCATAGTAGAAATTGAAAGGCAATTTAACCATATGCATCCCTGTATTCAGAGAATATTTTTGGAGTTCTCCAATATTGAGCATTCTTCCATTAAGCGTGCAGCTACTATCTTTTTGGCTCATGAATTTAGATATATCATGAAAGAGGCCAGAAAAATCTTTGCTCATTACGGAGTAGATGTTGGTCGACCTCCTATAGAGGCTATCTTGTTCAATCAAGAAGACCTTATGCGGTTGTGATCTCCTGATCATGTTGCTTTTAATGAAAACCTTAGAAAAAAGGTTCCTGTTGAGATCTTGATTGATAGAATTTCTGAGATAAACAATGACTTTGTTGTTCAAAATAATGGCTTAGGCTTCTCCCTTGAACGAAGGCTTATGGCCTTTTGCCAAAAGAATGCCTATAATGATGAATTGGTCATCCACTACAAAGGGCCAAAGGAGGAACCAGTTCCTCCCGAGATTGTTGTAGGGGACTTTTGTCCCATTAAATTCAGCCCTTTTGATTACTTTTTCTTGCCAGAAAGGAAGCTTGCTGCTGAACGTAGGGAATATGAGATGAGCTTTCGCGACATATCGTACCACTATGGCCGTCCCTAGATCTATCTTGTATCGTGCCTAGCTAGGGGCGTAAAACGATAGCGCTTGTTGGGAGGGAACCCAATTTTATGTTTTTTTGTTGCTGTTAGGGAATAAATATTGCATCTAGCCTTTGATTAGATGTTGTTTCATGTTTTGTTTAGTGTTTGTGACAAGTAGAACCTTTTGGGAAGACTTGTGTGAAGTTTATATGATCTTGCTGTGAAAAACAGAATCGTTAGCACTCGCTAAAGTAGTCGTGAGATTTTGCTGGAGCGTGCTTTTTAGTTGATTCTTTTTGCAGATGATTGGTAGACAAATTCCACAAATTTACCAATTTAGTTTAAATTTTTGGAGTTCCGGAAGTAGGCGAAACCTGCAGATTACTAAAGACTGTTCTGTCTTTGACATATTCTGTTTTTCGTGTGTTGTTTGCTTATTACGATGCATCTATGAGTAGTATTGGAGGATATGAACCATAGAGAAGTTGGAGTACAGTAGGTTTAACACCAATATAAAGAAAGAATGAATTCATTGCTGTACCTTTGAGTGGTGGTTTGCTTTCTTATACCAACGGAGCTCACGAGAATTTTTGCCTAAGTTTTGTGTTGTGAAGTTTTCAAGTTTTGAGTATTGCTTTGATGGACTATGGAACAAGGAGTAGAAAAAGCCTAAGCTTGGGGATTCCCATGGCACCCCAAGTAAATTCAAGATAATCAAAAGCCTAAGCTTGGGGATGCCCCGGGAAGGCATCCCCTCTTTCGTTTTGATCCATCGGTAACTATACTTGGAGCTATATTTTTATTCGCAACATGTTATGTGTTTTGCTTGGAGCGTCTTGTATAATTTGAGTCCTTGCTTGTTAGTTTGCCACAATCATCCTTGCTGGACACACCTATTTGAGGGAGTTAAATATGGCATAGGAATTGTTAGAACACTCTATGTGCTTCACTTATATCTTTTGAGTTGAATAGTTTTTGCTCTAAGTGCTTCACTTATATCTTTTAGAGCACGGTGGTGGTAATATTTTGTAGAAATTGTTGAACTCTCATGCTTCACTTATATCTATTTGAGAGTCTATTAAAACAGCATGGTAATGTGTTTAGGCTAAAGAAACTTGTCTTCACATGATAGACATCCAATGTCAATGTAGTAAAAAAATTCACACTAAGTGCATTGAATAGAATGAGATGTTGGATGCTCGATACTTGTTTTGATACATGAGGATAGTGATATTAGAGTCATGCTAGTGGAGTTATTATGAAATTGAGAAATACTTTTGTTAAGGTTAGTGATTCCCGTACCATGCACCGTTGTGTGTCTAAGTTAGAGCATGAGGTATTTGTAGAGTGCCAACCTTTGTGTGGAAGTCGGGGGTGCGCGATGGTTAACTCCTAGCAACCTCCCCCCTAGGAGCATGCGTTGATTGCTTTGTTTTGATGACTCGTAGATCTTTGCAATAAGTATATGAGTTCCTATGACTAATGTTGAGTCCATGGATTATAGGCACTCTCACCCTTCCACCAATGCTAGCCTCTCTTGTACCGCGCAACTTTCGCCGGTGCCATAAACCCACTATATATCCTTCCTCAAAACAGCCACCATATTGTTCCTCAAAATAGCCACCATACCTACCTATCATGGCATTTCCATAGCCATTCCGAGATATATAGCCATGCAACTTTCCATCGTTCCGTTCATATGACACGCATCATATTGTCATATTGCCATTGCATGATCTTGTAGTTGACATCGTATTTGTGGCAAAGCCACCATGCATACTTTTCATACATGTCACTCTTGTTTCATTGCACATACCGGTACACCGTCGGAGGCATTCATATAGAGTCATACTTTGTTGTTCTAGTCTCGAGTTGTAATATCTTGTTGTAATGAAAGTGTGATGATCATCATTATAGAGCATTGTCCCATGGGAGGAAAGGCTAAATCTATAAAGGCCCTCCGCAAAAAAAAAGAGAAAGGCCAAAGAAAAAAAAGAAACGCCCAAAAAAGGGACAATTGCTACTATCTTTTTCCACACTCTTGCTTCAAAGTAGCACCATGTTCTTCATTGTAGAGAGTCTCATGCTTAGTCACTTTCATATGCTAGTGGGAATTTTTCGTTATAGACCTTGGCTTGTATATTCCAACGATGGGCTTCCTCAAATGCCCTAGGTCTTCGTGAGCAAGCAAGTAGAATGCACACCCACTAGTTTCTTTTGTTGAACTTTCATTCATATTTAGCTCTAGTGCATCCGTTGCATGGCAATCCCTACTCACTCACATTGATATCTAATGATGGGCATCTCCATAGCCCGTTGATACGCCTAGTCGATGTGAGACTATCTCCCTCCTTTTTATCTTCTCCACAATGACCTCTATTCCACCCATAGTGCTATATCCATGGCTCACGCTCATATATTGCGTGAAAGTTGAAAGGTTTGAAAAGATAGATTATGAAAACAAATGCTTGGCTGAAATCGGGGTTGTGCATGATATGAATATTTTTGTGTGATAACGAGGGAGCATAGCCAACACTATATAATTTTGTAGGGATAACTTTCTTTAGCCATAGTATTTTGAGAAGACATGATTGCTTTGTTAGTATTGCTTGAAGTATTATTATTTATGAAGTTGGATGTCTAATGGGCTTTATCATTCACTTTTATATCATTTTTGGGACTAACCTACTAACCTAAAGGCCCAGTCCAGATTACTGTTTTTTGCCTATTTCAGGGTTTTGCAGAAAAAGAATATCAAACGGAATGAAACCTTCGTGAGAGATATTTTCGGAGAAAATCACGCACGGGAAGCTTGAGAACCACGTCATAGGATCGAGGAGCCGCCCTCGAGGGTGGGGGGCACGCCCCCCTTCCCAGGGCGCGCCCCCTGCCTCGAGGCCTCCTCAAGTGGCCCTCGATGCCCTCCTTCTTCCTATATAAGTCCACGTACCCTAGAAACTCCGTGAACAGAGAGAAAACCATAATTCCACCGCCGTACCTTCTGTTCCCGTGGAGATCCCATCTTGGAGCCTGTTCCGGAGCTCCACCGGAGGGGGATCCATCACGGAGGCCTTCATCATCATCATCATCGCCCTCACCATGAGTTGTGAGTAGTTTACCTCAGACCTTCGGGTCCATAGCTAGTATCTAGATGGCTTCTTCTCTCTCTCTGGATCTCAATACAAAGTTCTCCTCGGTCTTCGAGGAGATCTATTCGATGTAATCTCTTTTTACGGTGTGTTTGTCGAGATCCGATGAATTGTGAGTTTATGATCAAGGTTATCAATGAAAGATAATTGGTTCTTCTCTGAACTTTTCATGTGTGCTCATAATATCCTTGCAAGTCTATTCGAATTATTGGTTTGGTTTGGCCTACTAGATCTATAGTTCTTGCAATGGGAGAAGTGCTTGGCTTTGGGTTCAATCTTGCGGTGTCCTTTCCCAGTGATAGTAGGGGCAGCAAGGCCTGTATTGTATTGCTGCCATCGAGGATAAAAAGATGGGGTTTATATCATATTGCTTGAGTTTATTCCTCTACATCATGTCATCTTACTTAAGGCGTTACTCTGTTCGTATGAACTCAATACACTAGATGCATGCTGGATAGCGGTCGATGTGTGGAGTAATAGTAGTAGATGCAGACAGGAGTCGGTCTACTTGTCTCGGACGTGATGCCTATATACAATGATCATGCCTAGATAGTATAATAATTATTCGCTTTTCTATCAATTGGTCGACAGTAATTTGTTTACCCGCCGTAGAATATCGCTATCATGAGAGAAGCCACTAGAGAACACTATGGCTCCCGGGTCTATTCTAAACATATCAATCTACATCTACTTTACTTTTACCGCTTTTATTTGCTGTTCTTATAAACTAAAAATACCAAAAATATAAACTATCATCTCTATCAGATCTCACTCTCGTAAGTGACCGTAAAGGGATTGACAACCCCTTATCGCGTTGGCTGCGAAGTTCTTATTTGTTTGTGCAGGTGCGAGGGACTCGCGCGTGGTCTCCTACTGGATTGATACCTTGGTTCTCAAAAACTGAGGGAAATACTTATGCTACTGTGCTGCATCTCCCTTTCCACTTCAAGGGAATACAACACAAGCTCAAGAGGTAGCACCACCTCCCGAGGGGGCGGCGTGAGGCCGACTGGACCGGGGATGGGGGCGGAAGGGGATGGAGGGGGCGTGAGGCCGACGACAGCGGGAGGGGAGGAGGGGGGAACTCTAGCCGCGGGAGGAGGAGGGGACCATCAGAATCCTCCGAACACGTTCAGGCTTTCTTCTCCTCCGGGACACTTAAGGTGTCCGAATACCATCGTCCTATATATCAATCTTTACCTCTCGAAATATTGATCGCCCTGTATATCAATCTTTACCTCTCGACCATTTCGAGACTCCTCGTCATGGGCGTGATCTCATCCGAGAATCCAAACAACATTTGGTCACCAAATCACGTAACTTATGTAATAATATCTCGTCAATGAACGTTAAGCATGCGGACCCTACAGGTTCGAGAACTATTTAGACATGAACGAGACACCTCTCTGGAAAATAACCAATAGCGGAACCTGGATGCCCATATTGGCTCCTACATATTCTACGAAGATCTTTATCGGTTGAACCGTTATGACAACATACACAATTCCCTTTGTCCGTCGGTATGTTACTTGCCCGAGATTTGATCGTCGGTATCTCTATACCTAGTTCAATCTCGTTACCGACAAGTCTCTTTACTCGTTCCGTAATACATCATCCCATGACTAACTCATTAGTCATTTGCTTGCATGGCTTATTATGATGTGCAGTACCGAGAGGGCCCAGAGATACCTCTCCGATACTCAGAGTGACAAATCCTAATCTCGATTCACGCCAACCTGACAAAACACCTTCAAATATACCTATAGAGCATCTCTATAATTACCTCGTTACATTGTGATGGTTGATAGCACACAAGGTATTCCTCCAGTATCTGGCAGTTGCATGATCTCATAGTCAAAGGAATATGTATTTGACATACATGAAAGCAATAGCAATAAACTATACGATCAAATGCTAAGCTAACGGATGGGTATTGTCCATCACATCATTCTCATAATGATGTGATCTCGTTATCAAGTGACAACTCATGTCCATGGTTATGAAACCTTAACCATCTTTTATTAACGAGCTAGTCTGGTAGAGGCTTACTAGGGACACGATATTTTTTATGTACTCACACATGTATTTAGGTTTCCAGTCAATACATTTCTAGCATGAATAATAAACCTTTATCATGAATAAGGAAATATAAAATAATAACTAGTTTATTATTGCCTCTAGGGCATATTTCCATCGGTCTCCCACTTGCACTAGAGTCAATAATCTAGATTACATTGTAATGAATCTAACACCCATGGAATCTTGGTGTTGAGCATGTTTTGCCTGTGGAAGAGGCTTAGTTAACGGGTTTGCCACATTCAGCTTTGTATGTACTTTTCAAATTTCTATGTCTCCATCCTTGACCTTTTGACGAATGGAGTTGAAGCGTCTCTTGATGTATTTTGTTATTTTGTGAAACCTGGATTCCTTCGCCCAGGCAATTGCCCCAGTGCTGTCACAAAAGATTGTCATGGGAACCGATGCACTAGGTATCACCCCTAGATTAGATATGAACTCCTTCATCCAGACTCCTTCATGTGTTGCTTCCGAAGCAGCTATGTACTCCGCTTGACACGTAGATCCCTCCGCGACGCTCTGCTTGGAACTGTACCAACTGATAGCTCCACCATTCAATATAAATACTTATCCGGTCTATGACTTAGAGACGTCTGGATCTGTGTCGAAGCTAGTATCAACATAACCCTTTACGACGAGCTCTTCGTCACCTCCATAAACGAGAAACATATCCTTCGTCCTTTTCAAGTATTTCAGGATGTTCTTGATTGATGTCCAGGGATCTACTCCGGGATTACTTTGATACCTCCCTGCCAAACATATGTCAAGACACACATCAGGTCTGGTACACAACATATCATACATGATAGACCCTATGGCTGAGGCATCGCTCTATCTTCTACAGTGGTCGGGCATTGAGTCTCACTCAATTTCACACCTTGTAACACAGGCAAGAACCCTTTCTTTGACTGGTCCATTTTGAAATTCTTCAAAACTTTGTCAATGTATGTTCTTTGTGAAAGTTCTATTAAGCGTCTTGATCTATCTCTATAGATCTTGATGCCCAATATATAAGTAGCTTCACCGAGGTCTTTCATTGAAAAATTCTTATTCAAGTATCCTTTTATGCTATCCAGAAATTCTACATTATTTCCAATCAACAATATGTCATCCACATATAATATCAGAAATGCTATAGAGCTCCCACTCACTTTCTTGTGAATACAGGCTTCACCGTAAGTCTGTATAAAACCATATGCTTTGATCACCTCATCAAAGCGTATATTCCAACTCTTAAATGCTTGCACCAGTCCATAGATGGATCGCTGGAGCTTGCACATTTTGTTAGAACCTTTAGGATCGACAAAACTTTCTGGTTGCATCATATACAACTCTTCTTTTATATATCCATTAAAGAATGCAGTTTTAACATCCATATACCAGATTTCATAATCATAAAATGCGGTAATTGCTAACATGATTCGGACAGACTTAAGCATCTCTACGGGTGAGAAAGTCTCATCGTAGTCAACTCCTTGAACTTGTCGAAAACCTTTTGCGACAAGTCGAGCTTTGTAGATGGTAAGTTTACAATCAGCGCCAGTCTTCTTCTTGAGGATCCATTTATTTATATGGCTTGCCAATCATCGGGAAAGTCCACCAAAGTCCATACTTTGTTCTCATACATGGATTCTATCTCAGATTTCATGACCTCATGCCATTTTTCAGAATATGGGCTCATCATAACTTCTCCATAGTTCAAAGGTTCGCCGTTGTCTAACAACATGACTTCCAGGACAGGGTTACCATACCACTCTGGTGCGGTACGTGTTTTGGACGACCTTCGAGGTTCAGTAGTAACTTGATCCGAAGTTTCATGATCTTTATTATTAGCTTCTTCTCTACTTGGTGTAGGCATCACAGAAACAGTTTTCTTTGATGATCTACTTTCCAATTCGAGTGAAGGTACAATTACCTCATCAAGTTCTACTCTCCTCCCACTCACTTCTTTCGAGAGAAACTCCTTCTCTAGAAAGGACCCACTCTTAGCAACAAAAGTCTTGCCTTCAGATCTGTGGTAGAAGGTGTACCCAACAGTTTCTTTTGGGTATCCTATGAAGACGCATTTCTCCGATTTGGGTTTGAGCTTATCAGGCTGAAGTTTTTTTCACATAAGCATCGCAACCCCAAACTTTAAGAAATGACAGCTTTGTTTCTTGCCAAACCACAGTTCATACGGTGTCGTCTCAATGGATTTAGATGGTGCCCTATTTAACGTGAATGCAGATGTCTCTAATGCATAACCCCAAAACAATAAAAGAAAATCGGTAAGAGACATCATAGAACGCACCATATCCAATATAGTACGGTTACGATGTTCACACACACTATTACGCTGTGGTGTTCCAGGTGGCGTGAGCTGTGAAACTATTCCACATTGTTTCAAATGAGGACCAAACTCTAACTCAAATATTCGCCTCCATGATTGGAACGTAGAAACTTTATTTTCTTGTTATGATGATTCTCTACTTCACTCTGAAATTCTTTGAACTTTTCAAATGTTTCAGACTTGTGTTTCCTCAAGTAGATATACCCATATCTACTCAAATCATCTGTGAAGGTGAGGAAATAATGATACCCGCCATGTGCTTCAACACTTATCGAACCGGACACATCGGTATGTATTATTTCCAATAAGTTATTAGCTCGCTCCATTATTCTGGAGAATGGAATTTATTCATCTTGCTCATGAGGAATGGTTCGCAAGTATCAAATGATTGATAATCAAGTGATTCCAAAAGTCAATCAGCATGGAGTTTTTTCATGCGCTTTGCAGTAATATGACCTAAATGGCAGTGCCAAAAGTATGTTGCACTATCATTATCAACTTTGCATATTTTGGCATGAATATTATGAATATGTGTATTACTACAATCAAGATTCAACAAGAATAGACCATTTCTCAAGGGTGCATGACCATAAAATATATTACTCATATAAATAGAACAACCATTATTCTCTGACTTAAAGGAATAACCACCTCGCATTAAACAAGATCCAGATATAATGTTCATGCTCAATGCAGGCACCAAATAAAAATTATTTAGGTCTAAAACTAATCCCTAAGGTAGATGTAGAGGTAGCGTGCCGATGGGGATCACATCGACCTTGGAACCATTCCCGGCGTGCATCGTCACATCGTCCTTAGCCAATCTTCATTTAATTTG
This sequence comes from Secale cereale, assembly GCA_902687465.1. Lineage (NCBI taxonomy): Eukaryota > Viridiplantae > Streptophyta > Magnoliopsida > Poales > Poaceae > Secale > Secale cereale. The sequence continues at coordinate 640,836,948 of LR738715.1, forward strand.
TAGCTCCTATTATGAGTTACAAATATGAGGAACCGAACCAATATCAAATACCCAGGTGCTGCTACGAGCACTAGTAAGGAACACATCAATAACATGAATATAAAATATAAGTTTGTTTACTTTGCCATCCTTTTTTCTGCCAAATACTTACTTTGCCATCCTTTTTTCTACCAAATACTTGGGTCAGTCCTGTTTCCAGTGACCACTCCCTTTGCAGTAGAAGCACTCAGTTTCAGGCTTAGGACTAGCTTTTGGTTTCTTCATGGGAGCGGCAACCTATTTGTCATTCTTTTTGAAGTTCCCTTTCTTTCCTTTGCCATTTTTCTTGAAACTAGTGGTCTTGTTAACCATCAACACTTGATGCTCCTTCTTGATTTCTACCTCCATCGATTTCAGCATTCCGAAGAGCTCAGGAATTGTCTTATCCATCCCTTGCATATTATAGTTCGTCACGAAGCCTTTGTAGCTTGCTTGCAGTGATTGAAGAACTCTGTCAACAACATTCTCAGGTGGAAGATCAATTCCTAGCTGAGTCAAGTGGTTATGATACCTAGACATATTAAGTATGTGTTCACTGACAAAACTATTCTCCTCCATCTTGCAGCTATAGAACTTGTTGGAGACTTCATATGTCTCAACCCGGACATTAGCTTGAAAAATCATTTTCAGCTCCTGGAACATCTCATATGCTCCATGACGTTCAAAACGTCTTTGAAGTCCCGGTTCTAAGCCGTAAATCATGGCCCACTAAACTATAGAGTAGTCATCAGATCGAGCTTGCCAGACATTTATAACATTTGCTTTAGCTCCTGCAGCACGTGCATCGCCTAGCGGTGCATCAAGGACATAATTCTTCTGTGCAGCAATGAGGAAAATCCTCAAGTTACGGACGCAGTCCGTGTAGTTGCTACCATCATCTTTCAAATTACTTTCTCTAGGAACGCATTAAAATTCAAGGAAACGGTAGCACGGTCCATTGATCTACAACATAGATACGCAGATACTATCAGGACTAAGTTCATGATAAATTAAGTTCAATTAATCAAATTACTAATCAACTCCCACTTAAATTAGCATCCCTCGGGTTAACTAAGTGATACATGATCCAAATCAACTAAATTATGTCCGATCATCACATGAGATGGAGTAGTCGTCAATGGTGAACATCTCTATGTTGATCATATCTACTATATGACTCAAGTTCGACCTTTCGGTCTCCAGTGTTCTGAGGCCATGTCTGCACATGCTAGGCTCGTCAAGTTTAACCCAAGTATTCCGCGTGTGTAAAACTGTCTTACACCGGTTGTATGTGACCGTAGAGTCTATCACACCCGATCATCACATGGTGTCTCGAAATGACGAACTGTAGCAACGGTGCATACTCGGGGATAACACTATTATCTTGAAATTTAGTGAAGGGATCATCTTATAATGCTACCGCCGTACTAAGAAAAATAAGATGCATAAAGGATAAACATCACATGCAATCAAAATATGTGAAATGATATGGCCATCATCATCTTGTGCTTTTGATCTCCATCTGCAAAGCGTCGTCATGATCTCCATCGTTACCAGCTCGACACCTTGATCTCCATCGTAGCGTCGTGGTCGTCTCGCCAACTATTACTTCTAGGGAAAACTTTGTTTTTGCCACTCTAGTTTTTGCCCACTTCACTTATGCCACTCTAGAATTTAACATCTCACTTTTGCCACTCTCAGTTTCTGATAATATATCACAAATGCCATTCTGTTAGGTCAATGGACGTTTGGACCACACAGAGCAGGAAAAAGACCATATTGCCCTCGATTTTTTTTTGTTTTTGCCACTCCTATTTTTGCCAAATATTACTTTTGCCATTAGAGTAACATATAGATTCATTATATGGATGATGTGTTACAAATTTTGGTATGACCTATTTGAAAATATTATTTTGACTAGAAGCACAATAATAACATCACAACCAGTAGCATAGTAAAGTGGTTAAGACATTCTAAATATCAACAAATTACTTTGTACGAGTACAAATCCACCATTCTTATCTAAACAGCAAGGTTTACATGCATATGGACCACCCAAAAGGCAAGCTCCACACAAGTTGAACATAGTTCAGTAAGGTCTAGCCACATGACAAGCTAAACATATTACACAACAAGGCATGGTGCTCCACAAAATAACATGTAGTTGCATCAGCTACGCATCAAGGTTCACATATGCATGATCCTTCCCCCACAAAATAACATGCAGTAGCATCAGCTACACAACTACACAGTAAGGTTCCATATGCAAAGTGCTCCAAAAAATAACATGTAGTTGCACATGAAGGTTCACAACTTCTTTTTGCTTCTTGTGCCCTTCGATGGAGGACATTATTTACTTCTTGTGTTCTTTGCTGGATTATCATGTGTAGCAGAAGTCTTCTTAGATGCTTCAGGATCTGGACTAGGCTTTGCCCTTTTACCACCTCATTTTCTCTTGTTTTTAGAACTGAGAATGAATGAAAGTAAGAGTGTTGAGATGAAAATTGACAATAGGAAAATTGGACCATTATGTATAGTTTGAAGCAAAACAAGAATGTTTACCTGCTAGTGCCCATAGTTTCAGCATCTATGTCATTGACTTCTATGTCCTCTATATCTTGTGGCTCAACATTTTTTCTCTTCCTAGCAGTTTTCAGATACAGAATTAAGTTAGGCTGTGCATTTCTTTGCATTTAGATTAGATGATGGATTATTACAGCAGTTTCACAAGTATATGTACAATTCTAGGTCAGCAAATTTAACTCAGCAAGGTTCACAAGTATATGGACCACCTAAAATCTAAACACTAGGTGTGAACATATACAATGCTTTGCTAGCAATTACCTGTTTCGCTTGCGTTCATGATGATGTAGTGGACATGTCTTGAGCATATGCCCAAATTCTTTGCATTATTTGCACTTGTGTCTTCTCTTGGACATGCTCTCAAAGGCTGACTTTATCCTTTGAGTCGTAGGTCTACCAGCTACCTTTCTCAACACGGGAGGGTGCAATTTGAACCCAGCATCGACCATTGGTCATTCTTTCTTATCAGTCATGGTGGGCACATTTTTTGCATATACATTGTCGAATAATTTCACAGAGTAGTACTCATTCACATAGTCATCTATCTCTCGACCTCCTCTAATACTTGTGATGAATGCAATGGCATGTAGGCAAGGTAGTCTGGTTACTTGCCAACGTCTACAAGAACATTCCCACTTCTCCAAATCTACACAGCGCTTCCAATTATAGCCATGGATCTTTATAGTGACCTCTGCTTTCAAGTCATCACTTCTCGAGATCCCATCTAACACTATCCCCCTTGATCTATTGTCCATCATGTTGGTGATCCTTGGCAGGATTTTTAGAAGTCCACACACAAACCTCCTCGCTATTTTAGCTCTTATTTCAAATCTGACCATTAGCCATTCTCTCAAAGAGTCCAATAATTCAAAAACAGGAACCCCTTCAATTTCTTAATCATGGAATTGAATGACTCAGCTATGTTGTTCATGACGTAATCACATTTGCATGTTGTAGAGAACTTACTTCTGCTCCACAAATTAGAATGCCACTCATCAAGGTATGTGATAGCTTCCGGATTGGCTTCCATAATTTTCTTCATATGGTGATTGTTCTTGGCAGGAGAATATGTGTATGCTGATGTCCATAGATTTTCTTCAAAAACCTTGGCATGGAATTTCTTTCTGAAGTTCATTATCATATGTCTAAAGCACTCCCTATGTTCAGCAGTTGGGAATACTGTATGCACTGCTGTTTCCAACCCCTTGCATGCATATGTGCATATGACTAAGCCTTCAGGTGTGCTAATAGCTAATTTGAGATTCTCCATGAACCAATCCCAGTTCTCTTTAGTCTCTAAGTCAAATACAACATAAGCCACTGGATACAACCAATTGTGTCCATCAACACCACAAGCAACTTCAAGCTGTCCTTTCCATTTCCCATTCAAGGCAGTGGCATCAACACTCAAGTAAGGTCGACATCCTGATAGAAATCCATCAATGCAAGCTCTAAAACAAACAAATGCCCTTGTGAAGAGTTGCTGCCCTTCGCTCTATTTGTGATTTATCACTACAATACTTGTTGGGCACTTCCTAAGCACCTTAGCTTGCCAATCGTGCAAGCACTCAAAACTATCCTCCCACTTGCCAAATATCTGGTCCAAGGCTATGCGCCTACATGCAAGCACTCTCTGATAATCCATATCGACATGGTATTTCTCAAACAACCGTTTCTTCATAGCGATGCTAGTCATACTTGGATCACCCTTCAACCAATGAGTCAGTCTGGGAGCAATCCATTTTTTTCTTAGCAACCTTTACTTTGCCATCTCTTTGTGTGCTCGGACATGTGTGCAACTTGGGTTCATTCTTCATGTAACATCCCAAATTTTCAATTTGGAATATTATACATAGAACATAATTGCATTTGCATGTTTTTGCATTTTTTTCGTGGAGTTCCTCGAAATTCTAAGCAACTCAAGGACCTACGGAGAGAGTTGGGAATTTTACCGTTTTCGTATTGGAGTTCGCTCGAATACCGGTACGAGGATAGTGTGATTCTAATTATTTTTCTCTCCTAAAAATATTTCTAAATAAAATATATGAGCGGAGATAATATGACTTCTCCAAAATAACAGAAATATTGGAGGAAAAATGCTAAAATCACTTTTGGAATTTTTCTGGATTTATTCGTGGATTTATTTGCATAGGAAAAATACGAGTTTTCAAAATTGCATTTAGGTCTGGGAAAAATGTTCACTTTGTCCTAAATATTATTAGAGGACGGTGAAAATTTATTTCGGGAATTTTGGAGTCCGTTTGGTATTTCTTTCGTTAGTTTTTCTGCGCCGGGACTCTTTTAGAAAAAAAAAACAGAAACCGACTAGGACTAGTAAAGGACCAGGACTCTGGGCATTAAATAGCGCCAGAGCCGGCCCGTTTAACCCCAGCCCGCAGCGCCCCCTCGCGCCGAACCCTAGCCTCCGCCGACCTTCGCGCCGCCGCCGCCGCCGCCCGCTCGCCCCGCCGCCCCGTGCCGCCGCCGCCGCACCCCGCCGCCCCGCGTCGCCGCACGCCGCTGCCGCCGGAGCCGCCGCCGCACCGCCGCCCCGCCCGCCGGAGTACCCACCGCCCTCCGCCGGAGTCGCCGGAGTTCGTCGAGGTAGTTTTTTTTAGAAAACCGATCGGTTTAGAAATAAACTAGTAGATTCGTTTTTTTAGATTAGATCGGTTCGGTTTTTTTATTTTTATTTTCCGCCAGTTTAGTTAAATACCGGACATTCGTCCGTACGTTCGTTTTTACGAACGGTTTTCGTTAGTTAACCGCAGACAGCGAACGTTCGTTCGTTAGCCTATTCGTCGTTTTTCCTTTTCGGAGTATTTAACCGCGATTTTTCGGATCGCGATTTCTGCCCTCATCTTGTTTTTCGTTTTTCTTTTCACTCGAGAGTCGGAATTAGGTGATTCAAAATCCCAGATCTTCGTCTCGAAGCCCTCTTTACGTTAGATCAACTTGAACAAAGTTTTGGCTACTTTAAAATTTGACTTTAGGCCAACTAGTAATTCGGAGCTCGTTTCTTTTGCAGTTTGAGTTTCGTTGCTTCTTTCGAGTTGATTCTTTTTGCAAACCGGAGATCTTAAGTTGAACTTTCTGGTTAGATCTCTTATTTGATTTTTACCCGTGCATTAGTTAAGTACTTATTGTATGCTTGTTTGTTTGATTGCGATAGAGTACCCGGAGTGCGCCGCTTGCTACTTTGAGTCTCTAGGTTTTGCGGATCATCGGCAAGGCAAGTAACACTTTGATCATACTTTCCAATTACCCAGTTTTCATTGCATTAGTCCAGCCCTCACACATTGCATGAGTAGGATCAATTAACTTGTGGGATTGGGAAGTAGTTTGAGGTAGTACCTATTACATGCATTACATTCAAACCCCTGGGAGTTACTTCTACGTTTGTTGTTAGGACATGCTATGCTCGTAGACGTGGTTTGGGTTTCAGTGAAATCCATGACAGATGTGAGTTGTTAATTAATGGTTCAACTTAAGGTGGCAACTTTAATACACATCTGGGTGGATTGAGGCATCTGGGTATTCCAGGATTGCCTGTTTTTCTTTTGGACCGCCACCCATGCTCAAAGGGATCATGAGATTTTTCATACTAGAAACTTCCGTGTGCAGCCACATGCCAATATGGGCTCTGGCATAGTTGAGTAAGTTGTGGGAAACCTTCCCATGATGGGCTAGCAGATGTAGTAGGGTTTCGTAGGTGTACCGGCCTATCTATCTGGTTAAGGGGACCTCTTCGGAAAGACTGTGTCTCGGTCATCCGTTTCTCAAACACCATGCAGTGCGAGAAGCCAAACGGAGGCGATCGAGTCTTGTGGGGAAAGTGCACAAACCTCTACAGAGTGTACAAACTGATCATGATTGGCCGTGTCCCCGGTTATGGACATCTTGAGTATCTGGTACTTGGATTATCATGTGCATCTCAACATGTTACTTTAATTTAATTTTGTTGGGTTTAATGATTACTTTTAATTGGGGTTGAGAGGATGTCTATCTTCTCAACAATGTTTCAACTACCATGATAGTTAATTAAAATACATTCCTTTGAAGTAGGGGAAAATTGGCTTTACGCAAAAACTTAACCATAGAGCTTTCCACCAGCCGTATTACATATAGTATAGCTTTACTTTCATTGCATCTCGTGTGTTACCTTGCCAGCATATTCCATGTGCTGACCCATTTTCGGGCTGCAACGTTTCATGTTACAGACTTTTCAGATGACGAGTAAGATGCCCTTTTAGGTCGTGGTTCTATACTCAGTGATGCCGCTGGAGTTGATGGACTCACTTATCTTCCAAGCCTTCCGCTGTTATCATGTTAGATGGCCTTCAGTCATATTATTTGTAATAAATTCATCGTTGGACTATCGATGTAATAAGTGTGTGATTGCTACTCTGTGATAAATCCTTCAAGTACCGTGCGTGTCAGCATTACTGATCCAGGGATGACACTGATGCACGGAGATCAGACTGTTTGAGGGCTGGTCGCTACAAGATGGTATCAGAGCACACGCTGACTGTAGGAAACGACCACTAAGACAAGCCCTAGAACACTATTCACTCTTCTTTCTTCTGACTCCTTATCTTTTCTATTCTTTAGGATGGTGGAAGCAAAGCACAAGTTCATGCAACCGGATGATGATACACCCTTTGGACGACACCTGAAGGAAGTCACCAGATATCTACACATTGGATTACCAAGTTTCACTGGAACCTACAATGCCACTCTACCAGAGGAGGAGCGTTGGTTGATTCAAGCTCAAGTTCCAGGAAGGACATTCGCACCCGGCACCCCACTCATAGCATTTTCCTTTAATGCACCTACATGGAGCCTAGGAAGGAGCATGGCAGCCCACATTGCTATGGGAAGGATTGGAGAAGTCTACCAGCAGGAGCTAAAGGACACCATCTACCAGATTTGTGGACGCCGAGATGAGAACTGGGATATGATCAGCACTCGGAAGGGTGATGGCTTCTCGCCCCTCGTTGGTTACCCCAAGTGGAAGGTTTGAGATGCAGTGTAGCGGTAGTTTTCCCTTGGCAAAGATACCAAGGATCGAATCCCGTGAGACTCCGAGGGTCAACAAGAAGGTGTCAACTGCTAGCGACGCAACTTAGCGATTGACAGGACCTGCACACAGATACAAATAACTTCGCTCCCAACGAGTACAGAGAGGTTGTCAATCCCTCCGGCCTTGTCGTTTACAAAGGATCAAACGCAAGAGATAATAGTGATAGGTATGACTGCAACTAGTAAGTAAGAACAGAAAGTAAATAACGGGTGTGATCAGTGATGGTAATATGGAGCGGGGTCCCATGATGTTCACTAGTGATGTCTCTCTCCCAAAAGACGATAAAACAGCTAAGCGAGGTAAACAAATTACAATTGGGCAATTGACAGGATTATGTGCGCAAACCAATCTAACTATGCTGCAAAGAAAGGTAGAGGCTCAAAAGCATGGGCGGTGTAGATTTTTAGTGAGCATGGTGTGCAAACATGACAAAGTGGTACCTCGCTTGCCCCCTTTAGTGAAGCAAAACATAAATGCAGGGGCACCTCCAAAGTTTAAGTGACTACTAGATACAATGATTTCAGAATAAACGATATCATAATCATGCAGAAGACAATGGTACTTTGGGACAATGCACATTACACTCAGAATGACAATCATGCTCTCAATAGTTGGTGCTTTAAAGAAAGAAGGTGGATACTCTCGAACCGTGGCTTTTGATGGCAAGGTTGAAAACCCGTGGTCGGAAACAAAAACTAAACATGTACCAGAGCTCTTGGTTTTTAAAAACAGAGATAAAAATTATTTTTGGGATATGCATATTTCGTCAACGAATGCTAGTAGATAACTCAATTACTTCTCGAGCTGGACAAGTTTCGAGAAACGGCTCCCGTACGAGGACGATCACATCCCCTTAATCTCCTTTGTTTGTCACTGCCAAAGTTTTCCGATTTCTCATGAACAAAGCGTGAAGGAGGGTTTGTTTGTTGTATATTTTTTAATGAGCCGGGCGCACTCTTTTCCAGTTCCTTCTCGTATTAGGGGTTTGCACATTAGACATGCAATCCCGGGGTGAAGCTTGTCCAACTTAAAAAGATCATGAATTAACTACTACTTCCTCATGAGCTAAAACAGAGGCACAAAAGAGAAATGCTTTTGATTAATTTCGAGATGGTACACGAAAGTCTTCGTTAGGAATGGCAAGTAAATACCATGTATAGGAAGGTATGGTGGACTCATATGGCATAACTGGTTTAAAGGATTTTGGATGCACAAGCAGTCAGTCCGCTTAGTACAGGCGAAGGTTAGCAAAATACTGGGAGCGACCAACTAAGAGAGCAATGACAGCCATAATCATGCAGAGCGACAAAGCAACATTGAATCGGGCATGGAAGTTATATCGCTACTCAGAAATTAAAGATCATCAAGGCTTGATAGACTTTCTTTACAGTCTTAAATATGCGTGAGCATATGCCAAGTCAATCAAAATAAATTCTTGGAGGAAGATATCACTAAACCATACCACATCATAGGCAAACAAATCATGTTGGTACTTCAATAACACATTAAGAACCGCCCAGCTATTTGAGACTAACCATAAGAAAGCATGAACTACTAAGCACCATTATGCACATAGCATTTTTTATCATAGACATATCAACCAGTGCAACAGAAGCCAACTCTCTTAACAAGATAAGCATGATAACTCAAGAGAGTTCCAGCGACCAACTAAACAAAAGCTCTTTAAAAAGTAAAGCATGAAAACTAAGAGCTGAACATGACAGTAGCTATTGAAAGACAAAGAACATACACAGCAAAGATAAACATGAAAATCCCATGTTATGTTCTAGGTTGAAGTGGAGCGTGTTTCTCTCCCACACAAAGAAAGATGGGTTCCAACTTGTTATGAACAGCAAGCAAAGCTAAAGCAAACTAAAAAGGAAACTAAAAGCAAGACGCTCCAAGCATAGCACATAACACATGAAGTGATTAAAATATAGTGGAACGAAAGACGAACTGATAATTGTTGATGGAGAAGGGGATGCACGGGGGCATCCCCAAGCTTAGACGCTTGAGTCTTCTTGAATATTTATTGGGGGTGCACGGGGGCATCCCCAAGCTTGAGCGTTTGACACTCCTGAATCTTTTTATCATCTTCCCTCGCACACTTGAAAACTCCATTCATACATAACTCATCATAATCTGATTAGCGAGGTTAGTACCCATAATAAAATAATTTTTCCTTGCTGGAAATAAGGATAATCTTGAAGGTCTACTGTTTCTCAAGATTGCCAAAAGGTTTTTGCAAAGAAAAAGCAAGCTCAAGGTTTGCAAAACGAAGGAAAGGCAAAACAGGACATAATCTGTGAAAAACAAACCAGCAGGTAGTAAATAATTTTTTCGGGGCACTTCTGCAACTCAAATCAAAAAACTCAGAACAGACGCCCGAAAGCCAATTGTATAGAGCACGCTGTCGAAAAAATACAGACCAAAAAGATGATCTGGTGATTTTATACGAATTTTTCTGTCCAAGGACAGAATCTGTTTCCTGGACAGCACGTCACAACTTTTGAACTTTCTTACAATCAGAGGCTAAACTTGGCACAAAGCTGAAAAGTAAAGATACAATGATGATGCTACTGTAGTAACAAGCATCAAGACACAACAAAAGCAAAAATAAAATTTTATTCATTGTGGGCTGCCTCCCAAAAGCGCTTTCTTTTATGCCTTTAAGCTAGGCATAATGCAAAGAGATCAAGTTTTATCAAGAGTAAAAGAATAGCTAGCCCGTATGACGGACTCAAAAGGTAACTTAATCTTCTTTCTAGGGAAGTGTTCCATCCCTTTCTTGAGAGGAAATCGGAATTTTATATTCCCCTCTTTCATGTCAATGATGGCACCAACGGTGCGAAGAAAAGGACGTCCCAAAATAATTGGACAAGAAGGTTCACATTCAATATCCATAATAGTAAAATCAACGGGAACATAATTGTCATTGACAATGATAAGAACATCGTCGATCCTCCCCAAAGTTTTCTTTATGGAAGAATCAACAAGACGAACACCAAAAGAACAAGAATCAAAAGGTTTCAATTTAAGCATATCATATATTCTTTTGGGCATAACGGAGGTACTAGCTCCAACATCACATAAAGCATAGCAAGAGAAGTTATTCAACTTAATTTTAATCATAGGATCCCAATTATCTTCTAGCTTTCTAGGTATGGAGGCTTCTACCCTAAGTTTCTCCTCCCTAGCTTTGGTGAGAGCATTAGTAATATGCTCTGTGAAGGCAAGATTGAGTGTGCTAGTGCGGGGATCTCTAGACATCTTGTGAAGGAAATTAATAACTTCAGAAAGGGTGCAATTATCAAAATCAAGGTCACTACTATCAAGTAAAGTGGTAGTGGTGTCCTTTAGGCTCACTTGTTTGGTAGTTTCTATGGTCATAGCATCACCATTAATAGGTCCAATGGGACCAGGAGTGCATTGGGTGCTAAGAGTTTGGATATCCTCAACAACTTGGATAGTAGCAACAGTGTGGTGGGTAGGAAGGTTCTTAATTCTATCTTCTTCCTCCTTTTCTCTAGCCCATCTCTCTTTAAGTTTAGCCAACATCCTAATGTTTTCATTAATTTGCACTTGAATAGCATTCATATGAGTGGTCTTCCTCTCCTCAAGAGGGGAAGTTCTAATTTTAAGCAACTCTACCTCATGGGCTAAATTGTCTACCTTCGAAGAGAGATCATCTAGTTTGGCTAGTTTTTCTTCTACACTCTTATTGAAGGATTTTTGGGTAGTGATGAAATCTTTAAGCACAATCTCTAGTTCAGAAGTGGAGTTCTTGGTGCTAGGATAAGCATTGTTGTTCCCATAGGAATTAGAGGGGAACGGTCTAGGATTGCTACCAGAATTACTCCTATAAGCATTGTTATTGAAATTGTTTCTAGAGATAAAGTTCACATCTACTTGATCTTGAGCAATCAAAGAATTTAAAGGAACATCACGAGGATCAATAGAAGATTGCTTGGAAAGTAGAGACATGATCAAGTCAACTTTTTCATTTAGGGAGGAAATCTCCTCGACAGAGTTTACCTTCCTACCTGTTGGAGCACGTTCGGTGTGCCATTGGGAATAATTGGTCGTCATCTCATCGAGAAGTTTCATGGCAGCACCAAGTGTAGTTGACATAAAGGTTCCTCCCGCGGCCGAATCTAACAGGTTCTGCGAGGTAAAGTTCAAGCCTGCATAAAAAGTTTGGATAACCATCCAAGTAGTCAAACCATGAGTAGGGCAGTTCTTGACAAGAGATTTCATGCGTTCCCAAGCTTGGGCAACGTGTTCATTATCCAATTATTTAAAATTCATTATGTTACTTTTTAGTTGGATAATTTTAGCAGGTGGATAGTACTTCCCAATAAAGGCATCCTTGCACTTGTCCCAAGAATCTATGCTATTTCTAGGAAAAGATTGAAACCAAATTTTAGCTCCTCCTCTCAAGGAGAAAGGAAAAAGCTTAAGCTTAACAATATTACCATCTATTTCTTGGTACTTTTGCATATCACAGAGTTCAACAAAATTGTTTAAGTGCAAAGCAGCATCATCTCCAGCACCGGAGAATTGATCTTTCATAACTAGGTTCAGTAAAGCAGGTTTAATTTCATAAGAAGGTGCTGAAGTGGCAGGTGTAGTAATAGGCGTGCAGAAAAGTCATCGTTGTTATCACTAGTGAAGTCACACAACTTGGTGTTCTCGGTGGAACCCATAGCAGCAAGCAAGCAAAATAACTATTTTTGTGATTTTTGATAAAGGGAACTAAAGCAAAAACTGAAAGGTAAACTAACAAGACTAAAAAGCAAAGGTAAAAGATAGGGTGAAACTCCCCTATCTTGAAGAGTGGAGTCCCCGGCAATGGCGCCAGAAAACTTTGCTTGATGGCTTCTCGCCCCTCGTTGGTTACCCCAAGTGGAAGGTTTGAGATGCAGTGTAGAGGTAGTTTTCCCTTGGCAAAGATACCAAGGATCGAATCCCGTGAGACTCCGAGGGTCAACAAGAAGGTGTCAACTGCTAGCGGCGCAACTTAGCGATTGACAGGACCTGCACACAGATACAAATAACTTCGCTCCCAACGAGTACAGAGAGGTTGTCAATCCCTCCGGCCTTGTCGTTTACAAAGGATCAAACACAAGAGATAATAGTGATAGGTATGACTGCAACTAGTAAGTAAGAACAGAAAGTAAATAACGGGTGTGATCAGTGATGGTAATATGGACCGGGGTCCCATGATGTTCACTAGTGATGTCTCTCTCCCAAAAGACGATAAAACAGCTAAGCGAGGTAAACGAATTACAGCTGGGCAATTGACAGGATTATGTGCGCAAACCAATGCTAACTATGCTGCAAAGAAAGGTAGAGGCTCAAAAGCATGGGCGGTACGCCAAGGCAAGTAGACCGAAATCCATCTGCATCTACTACTAATCATCCACCTTGAGATATCTATCCAGAACATCTCGCTGGTATTAAGTTGCGAGTCCCACCCATAGTGTAAACTCAAAGCAACAGACAAGTGCATTAAAAGAACTTTGCGTAAAGTAAATAATCCTTGCATCCGCAAGTACAAGCACCGTTGTTTTTTCCCCTTGTGGCAACAGCACATCCCCTAGACTCATGTTTCTGTCACTCAAGCTAGTCATCGAGGGGCATGAACCCACAATCAAGCATAATGTTCCCTCTTGGAGTTACTACCTACTACTTGGCCAAAGCAATAAACAGCAACGGAGAACATGCAAGAATTACTCAAGAACATAAATATAAAAGAGGTGAATCAAATATATTACTCACACACAATCTGAACATAATCTCATAATCCATCGGATCCCAGCAAACTCATCATAGCAACACCATAAGGATTACATTTGTGCCTCGATCATGTAGGGCAGCTCACGAGGTCTAATCGGTGAAGAACAAAGAGGGGAGGAGAACATCACATAGCTACTGGTCATGGACCCATGGTCCAAGGGAGACTACTCACAACTCATCCGGAAAGCGTCCATGGTGGTGGAGAAGCTCCCGGTGGTGATCCTCCCCTCCGGCAGGGTGCCGGGAAGAGTTCTCCTGGTGGTCCCGATCTTGGTAGCGCGGCGGCGGCGGAACAGAGATGAGATCACGAAAAAGGGTTTCGTCCTCGAGGGTTTCGGGACGCGGTGTAAATATATGCCAAAGGGGGGCGTCAGAAGAGGCAAGGGGGGCCCAGGCGCCCTGGCGGCGCGGCCAGGAGGGGGGTTGCCCCCTCTGGTCGCCTGGAGCCCCTGTGGGCCCCCTCTGGCCCTACTTTGGCCGCATGGAAGCTTCTGGAACGCTGATTTTTTATATATTTTTCCCGGGATTTTTCTGGCAATTTACGTAATGGGAAAACCTGAAATACAAAAACAGCAGAAAACAGAAACTGGCACTGGGGTGCACTGAGTTAATAGGTTAGTCCAAATATGATCAAAAGTGTATGGAAGTGCATAAATATCATAGCAATATCACACAAAAGAGGCATGGAGCAAGCAGAAATTATAGATACGTTTGGGACGTATCAAAGGGTATATCCATTGCAGCATTCATCCAGGAGTTGAACCACCACATTCGTCGCCAGGAGCACCAGATGTGTGCTGGGATGATAGATTTGAAGAAGCCCCTAAATAGGAATTTGGAGCTAGAAGAAGAACTCAAGTCTACACGCGACGGTTATGAGGAGGAGATGAAGATACTCGTGGAGAAGAATGATGATTTGACTCGGAAGTTAGGGATACTCATGGGAGAAGAAGACGAGGAAGAAGAACCCAAGGAAATACCACCGGAAGATTATATCATCATAGATGACACAGATTCGGAAGCTGAGGATAGCAAGGATGAAGACTATGAAGATGAAGCTGGGGAAAATATTATGGAATCCTCTGCCGATCAATATTTTTAGATGACCACCCTATGACTAGTAGTATACCTCCATATATTAGATTTAGAGCACCTTTGTAACGATCGTTAGATTTGTAATACCTTGTTTGAAATTGATTGGTGTGTTTGTTTCATGTGCATATGGGTAGTGATTTTCCCTTAGACCTCTTTTCTACTCTAATCTCTTCCCTCTACACCCATCAGATGCCTCCAAGACGTGAATTCGAGTTTCCCCCTGATCTCACCCAGCTGATCCAGTAGCAGAACACCCTGATGCAACTTCTTGTCCAGAACACTCAGAAAAACCACAACAACCCTCCACCACCACCACCCCTGGACAACCTGACACGTTTCTTAAGGTTGCAACCACCCGTGTTTGCTAGCAGCATCGAACCAATTGTGGCTGATGACTGGCTACGCAAGATTGGAAGGGATTTTACCACCGCCAATTGCTCGGATGCTGAGAAGGTGCGATTTGTCGCATACCAGTTGTCTGGACCAGCCGCAGCATGGTGGGAGAATTACACAGCCACTTACCCCGTAGCCAATGTGACTTGGGATCAGTTTCAGCAAGCTTTTCGTACTGCCCATGTCTCGACTAGAGCCATGAATATGAAGAAGCAGGAGTTTCGCAATTTGCGCCAACGGAATCGTACTATGGCCCAGTACGTGGATGAGTTTAGTACCCTATCTCGTTATGCCCCAGATGATGTGGCCACAGATGCCAAGAAGCAGGATAGATTCATGGAAGGGCTGAATGATGAGATGAGTGTACAGTTGATGGTGGCAACTTTCAATAATTACCAGGAGTTGGTTGACCGCACCCTAATGATTGAAAGGAAGCATCAGCAGATTGAGAGTCGCAAGAGGAAGTATGGGCAAGGAAAGTATAACTCTTGAGCTCAGCAGAAGCCTCGCTTTACCCCTAAAGCAGTAGGACAGTTTTAGCATACCCATGGAGGAAGTAGCTCACACAACCACAATGGCACCAAGAATGGCAATGGTAATGGGAATGGGAATGGAGCCAATGGAAACCAGAACCGCCCTGCACCGTCCACACCCACCAAGAGGGATTTTAGCCATGTCACTTGTTACAAGTGTGGGAAGACTGGACATTATGCGAATGAATGCCCATAAGTTAAGAATGGGAACGACAATGGAAGGGCCGGGAAGAAGCCCATCCCGTTCAACAAAGGACAAGTGAACCACGTGACCGTGGAGGAGGTAGAAGAGCAACCAGATGCTGTTGTCGGTAAGTTTTTGGTTACGACATTTACCACAATAGTTCTTTTCGATACTGGTGCATCGCATTCATACATTTCAAGGGGATTCGTGAATAGACATAGGATGTCCACCCGAGTTCTTAAGACCCCCATATTAGTAAGTTCACCTGGAGCAGATTATATGGCACACCAAGGATGTTTTCAGACGCCATTGATCATAGGACGCTATACTTTCCCCTCTGACCTAATAGTTCTGGAGTCACAAGGATTGGATGTGATATTAGGCATGGATTGGCTATCGAAGTATGGAGGTAACATTGACTGTGCCAGTAAGTCTATTTTGCTCACCACCCCGGAGGGAAAAAGGATTAAGTACGTATCTAGGCATTCGCCCACAAGGACTCAAGTATATTCTCTCACGGGAGTTGTTCAGGAGGAAGTGCCAGTAGTGAAGGATTATCCGGATGTGTTTCCAGAGGAGTTACCTGGCATGCCACCGGATAGAGATATAGAGTTTTTGATTGAACTTTTGCCAGGCACCGGGCCAATTTCTAAGAGACCATATAGGATGCCCGCAAAAGATTTGGAGGAGATAAAGAAGCAGATTAAGGAGTTACTGGATAAAGGATTCATACGCCCAAGTTCTTCGCCTTGGGGTTCGCCAGTACTTCTAGTGGAGAAGAAGGATGGATCGTTATGGATGGTTGTTGATTATCGAGGATTGAATGAAGTAATGATCAAGAACAAGTACCCATTATCGATGATCAATGATCTGTTCGATAGATTGCAAGGAGCTAAGGTATTTTCCAAGATCGATCTGCGATCAGGGTACCATCAGTTGAAGATTCGAGAGCAAGATATCCCTAAGACGGCCTTTACCACTAGGTATGGGTTGTATGAGTATACCGTTATGTCGTTTGGTCTGACAAATGCACCGGCATACTTTATGAACCTGATGAACAAAGTGTTTATGGAGTATTTGGATAAGTTCGTCGTGGTGTTCATAGATGATATATTGATCTTCTTGAAGGATGAAGAGGAGCATGAAGATCATTTGCGTTTGGTATTGGAGAAGCTCAGAGAACATCAGTTGTATGCCAAGTTTAGCAAATGTGAGTTTTGGTTGAAGGAAGTCGGATTCCTCGGACATGTTATATCCGGAGAAGGAATAGCAGTAGATCCCGCCAAGGTGGAGACTGTGACCAAATGGGAAACACCGACGACCGTTGGAGAAATCCGAAGTTTTCTTGGACTGGCACGATACTACCGGAGATTTATCGAGAATTTCTCGAAGATGGCAAAGCCAATGACGGAGTTGTTGAAGAAGGACACCAAGTTCAGTTGGACCGAATAATGTGAGACTAGTTTCCAGGAGTTGAAGAAAAGGTTGGTATCATCCCCTGTGTTGATCTTGCCAGATCAACATAAGGATTATGAGGTGTACTGTGACGCTTCACGTCGAGGACTTGGAGCTATTCTTATGCAGGAAGGAAGTGTTATTTCGTATGCTTCACGACAACTAAAACCTCATGAGAGGAACTATGCCACCCATGATTTGGAGTTGGCACCCGTAGTGCATGCATTGAAGACGTGGAGACATTTTCTTATTGGAAACCATTGCGAAGTATATACAGATCATAAGAGTTTGAAGTGTATATTCACTCAGAAGGAGTTGAATCTTAGGCAAAGGAGATGGCTGGAACTCATTAAGGATTATGACATGAGACTGCATTACCATCCCGGAAAGGTTAACGTAGTAGCTGATGCGCTGAGCCGTAAGAGCCATGTCAATACCCTGATGATGGAGGAGTTTCCAAAGGAGTTAGCCGAGGGACTACGAGAACTACGGTTGGAAATAGTTCCGAGAGGCTATGTAGCCACACTAGAAATCCAGTCTACCTTGATGGATAAAATCAGAGAAGCTCAGAAAGCTAACAAGGAGGTTGTCGCTATAAAGGAGAGAATGAGCGAAGGAAAAGCAAAAGGTTTTCGTGAGGATGAACACGACACCCTATGGTTTGAGGATCGAATCTATGTGCCCAATGACCCGGAGATTAGGAAGTTGATTTTACAGGAGGCCCATGATTCGCCATACTCGATTCACCAGGAAATACTAAGATGTATTTGGATTTGAAGGATATTTTCTGGTGGACCGGTATGAAGAAGGATATTGTGGAGTATGTAGCAGTTTGTGATGTATGCCAGAGAGTAAAGGCAGAACATCAGAAGCCAGCAGGATTGTTACAACCTATGCCAATACCCGAATGGAAGTGGAAGAAGCTTGGTATGGATTTTATCACCGGATTGCCCAGGACCAAAGCAGGATATGATTCAATCTGGGTAGTAGTAGACCGATTGACGAAGGTAGCCCATTTTATCCCGGTGAAGACCACTTATACCAGTGCAAAGTTGGCTAAGATATACATGACCAGAGTTGTGTGTCTTCATGGAGTTCCGAGGAGCATCGTATCAGATAGAGGAACCCAGTTTACCTCAAAGTTCTGGAATCAGTTACATGAAACTTTGGGAACCAGACTAGAGTTTAGCACAGCGTTTCACCCGCAGACTGATGGACAGACGGAGAGAGTCAATCAGATTCTGGAAGATATGCTAAGAGCCTGTGCATTAGATTACGGATCTAGTTGGGATGACAACTTGCCTTACGCGGAGTTCTCATACAACAACAGCTACCAAGCCAGTTTGAAGATGGCACCGTTCGAGGCATTGTATGGAAGGAGATGCCGAACCACGTTGTCGTGGGATGAAGTTGGAGACCGACAGTTGTTTGGACCAGACTTAATCAAAGAGTCTGAGGAGAAAGTGAAGTTAATCCGAGATAGACTGAAGGTAGCTCAGTCCAGGCAGAAGAGTTATGCAGACTCGAAGCGCAAGGAGATAACCTATGAGATCGGAGACAGAGTGTACTTGAGGGTATCGCCTCTGCGAGGAGTTAAATGTTTCGGAGTTAAAGGGAAGTTAGCCCCGAGATTTGTGGGACCTTACCGTGTTTTGGAACGCATGTGAGAGGTTGCCTATAAGTTGGATTTGCCCGAAGGATTGTCAGGAGTGCATGACGTGTTTCACATTTCGCAGCTGAAGAAGTGCCATGCGGAGATGGCCGATATACCGCTTAGTGACACAGTACCCCTGGAAGCAATTCAGTTGGATAGTGATCTGACCTACAAGGAGAAGCCCGTTAAGATTCTCGAGTTTTCAAGCAGAGTTACTCGCAGCAAGGTGATCAAGTTTTGCAAAGTTCAGTGGAGTCACCACACCGAGGAAGAAGCCACCTGGGAACGAGAAGATGATCTACGCACGGACCACCCACACCTGTTCACTAGCCAAGTCGAATCTCGAGGGCGAGATTCATTCTAAGGGGGGTAGGTTTGTAACATCCCAAATTTTCAATTTGGAATGTTATACATAGAACATAATTGCATTTGCATGTTTTTGCATTTTGTTCGTGGAGTTCCTCGAAATTCTAAGCAACTCAAGACCTACGGAGAGAGTTGGGAATTTTACCGTTTTCGTATTTGAGTTCGCTCGAATACCGGTACGAGGACAGTGTGATTCTAATTATTTTTGTCTCCTAAAAATATTTATAAATAAAATATATGAGCGGAGATAATATGACTTCTCCAAAATAACTTAAATATTGGAGGAAAAATGCTAAAATCACTTTTGGAATTTTTCTGGATTTATTCGCGGATTTATTTGCATAGGAAAAATACGCGTTTTTCCAAATTGCATTTAGGTCCGGGAAAATGTTCACTTTGTCCTAAATATTATTAGAGGACGGTGAAAATTTATTTCGGGAATTTTGGAGTCCGTTTGGTATTTCTTTCGTTAGTTTTTCTGCGCCGGGCCTCTTTTAGAAAAAAAAAACAGAAACCGACTAGGACTAGTAAAGGACCAGGACTCTGGGCTTTAAATAGCGCCAGACCCGGCCCGTTTACGCCCAGCCCGCAGCGCCCCCTCACGCCGAACCTTAGCCGCCGCCGCCCTTCGCGCCGCCGCCACCGCCAGCCCGCGCCGCCGCCGACGCGCACCTGATGGCTTTTCGCCCCTCGTTGGTTACCCCAAGTGGAAGGTTTGAGATGTAGCGTAGCGGCAAATTTCCCTTGGCAAAGATACCAAGGATCGAATCCCGTGAGACTCCGAGGGTCGACAAGAAGGTGTAAATAGCGCCAGAAACTTTTGCTTGACAGGACCTGCAAACAGATACAAATAACTTTGCTCCCAACGAGTACAGAGAGGTTGTCAATCCCTCCGGCCTTGTCATTTACAAAGGATCAAACGCAAGAGATAATAGTGATAGGTATGACTGGAACTAGGAAATAGAACAGGAAGTAAATAGCGGGTGTGATCAGTGATGGTAATATGGACCGGGGTCCCATGATGTTCACTAGTGATGTCTCTCTCCAAAAGACGATAAAACAGCTAAGCGAGGTAAACAAATTACAGCTGGGCAATTGACAGGATTATGTGCGCAAACCAATGCTAACTATGCTGTAAAGAAATGTAGAGGCTCAAAAGCATGGGCGGTACGCCAAGGCAAGTAGACCGAAATCCATCTGCATCTACTACTAATCATCCACCTTGAGATATCTATCCAGAACATCTCGCTGGTATTAAGTTGCGAGTCCCACCCAAAGTGTAAACTCAAAGCAACAGACAACTGCATTAAAAGAACTTTGCGTAAAGTAAACAATCCTTGCACCCGCAAGTACAAGCACCGTTGTTTTCCCCCTTGTGGCAACAGCACATCCCCTAGACTCATGTTTCTGTCACTCAAGCTAGTCATCGAGGGGCATGAACCCACAATCAAGCATAACGTTCCCTCTTGGAGTTACTACCTACTACTCGGCCAAAGCAATAAATAGCAACGGAGAACATGCAAGAATTACTCAAGAACAGAAATATAAAAGAGGTGAATCAAATATATTACTCACACACAGTCTGAACATAATCTCATAATCCATCGGATCCCAGCAAACTCAGCAGAGCAACATCATAAATATTACATATGTGCCTCGATCATGTAGGGCAGCTCACGAGGTCTAATCCATGAAGAACAAAGAGGGGAGGAGAACATCACATAGCTACTGGTCCTGGACCCATGGTCCAAGGGAGACTACTCACAACTCATCCGGGAAGCGTCCATGGTGGTGGAGAAGCTGTCGGTGGTGGTTCTCCTGGTGCTCCCGATCTTGGAAGCGCGGCGGCGGCGGAACAGAGATGAGATCACGAAAAAGGGTTCCGTCCTCGAGGGTTTCGGGACGCGAGCAATATATATGCCAAAGGGGGTCACCAGAGGTTGAGGTGGGGCCCCAGGCGCCCCCCTGGCGCGGCCAGGGGTGGGGCCTCGCCGGGTGGCCGCCTGGGCCACCCCAGGCTCCCCTCTGGCCCTGCCTTAGTTTTTCCGGAAGCTCCCGATACGCTGATTTTTCCTGTATTTTTCCCGGAATTTTTAGGGCACTTTTAATATGGGGCAAACCTGAAATAGAAAAACAGCAGAAAACAAGAACTGGCACTGGGGTGCACTGAGTTAATAGGTTAGTCCAAATATGAACAAAAGTGTATGGAAGTGCATAAATATCATAGCAATATCACACAAAAGAGGCATGGAGCAAGCAGAAATTATAGATACGTTTTGGACGTATCAACATCCCCAAGCTTAATTCATGCTCGTCCTCGAGTAGGTAAATGATAACAAGCATAATTTCTGTGGTGACATGCTATCAACCATATAAGAACTTTTAAGTAAAGTAATCAAGGCATGTAATCCAATTCAAGTCATAACAAGCAAGAGTCTATATTAGCATTGTAACAAGCAACATAAGAACATAAAGGTGCAAGAGCTCTCGCTGTCCGTGACTCGAATGTCTCCAAATGGTGTTTGCGTGCAAGAAAGGGGATAGGGATATATGAGAGAGTAAAACATAGTTTTTGTATTGTTGAGAACTTAATCTACTAAATTTTCACACTTGGTCTTCTTTGGAATCTTATCTTGACTCATCCCCAGACCGTCAGCCAGGTACAAGTCAAAATGATCCACTCCCTTTCGATATTTTGAGCACTCATGCAATGGATGAGCGTAAGCAAGAAAGTCGACACTTAGGATGGCAAAGAGAGAAAAATGATAGAGGGGGAAGACAAAAAAGGTGTGAAAGGCTCACATCAATGAGGACAATCATCGGCGAGAGAAAGCCAAATGATAGATATGATGTGAGGAGTAGGGATTGCCATGCAACGGATGCACATACGAGCTAAGGTAAGCTCTCCAATGGAACTAGTGGGGGTGCATCCAACTTGCTTGCTCAAGAAGACCTAGAGCTCTTTTGAGGAGGCTCATCATTGGAATATACAAGCCAAGTTCTATAGTGTAAAGGTCCCCACATAGCTATATGCATGAATGATAATCTCTATGGAGTACAAGGTATAAGAACGAGTACGAGTGTGGATCTCTCAAAAGGAAATAGTAGTGTGCCCCCTTCTCTCTTTTTATTTCTTTTTCTCTTTTTTTCTATTTTTTTTATTTTTTGTGGCCTCAATGGCTCTTTCTATTTATCTCTCATTTGTCCTCTTTGGGATCTTTTGATTTTGTCCTCTTTGGGATCTTTTGATTTGTCCTCTTTGGGATCTTTTCCTCACTTTAGGGGCAACACTCTATGTATTACAAGAGGTATAGAAGATCTTTCACACTTTACAAAAGTACTCAACATAAAGAAAATGAAACTATCATGATGTATGCAAATGTATGCCTCTGCTAGTGTAGCAGGATATGCAATGATACTAGCGCGTCATGTAGCAATGATTAGGGCAAGGCCCAACTAGCATGCGGCTCATCGATCAAGCAAAAAGCATGTATGACATGAAGATCAAGTCATGAGAAGATGGATGTTGCATGGCAATGTATCTCGGAAAGGCTATGGAAATGCCTTGATAGGTAGGTATGGTGGCTGTTTTGAGGAAGGATATAATGAGGCTTATGATGACAGAGCGTATCGTGCCAAAGATTTGGATGCACCGGCGAAGTATGCGCCAACTCTCGAGGTGAGAAAGGGCAATTCATAGTACCGAAGAGGCTAGAAAAATATGGTTAGGTGGAAGTGTCAACTTTCGAATACTCACATTAGTCCGAAGAACTCATGCACTTATTATCGGTAACTCTCAATCTAATTAGGAGGTTCTCAAAGAGACAAGTACCCCGAGGAGGTGTGTATGGGGGTTTGGTTACCCTTGCGCATCCTCGACCCATGGTACGTGAGTGTACTCTAATATTTGATCCTTCCAAAGATTAGTGATCCATTTAGTAGCTAAAGTTCTCAACTATTTTGTAGGTTTTCGAAAATAAACACGGATTGCCCAAAATACGACATCTGTCACTAATAGGCTAAAGCTCTTGACACCAAAAGTTCAGACATTACTCATGGCAATACCTCAAAACTATTGCAAGTTACTACTAAAATTAAATAGCAACCTCAATTACCTACTTTACGTTAAGACACACAACTCAGTGCAACAGACAAACTCTCTTAACAAGATAAACGTGAAAACTCAAGAGAGTTCAGCAACCAACTAAACAAAAGCTCTTTAAAAAGAAAAGCATGAAAACTAAGAGCTAAACATGACAGTAGCTATGGAAAGACAAAGAACACACACAGCAAAGATAAGCATGAAAATCCTATGTTGTGTTCTAGGTTGAAGTGGAGCGTGTCTCTCTCCCACACAAAGAAAGCTGGGTTCTAACTCGGTATGAACATCAAGCAAGGCTAAAGAAAACTAAAAAAGGAAACTAAAAGCAAGACGCTGCAAGTATAGCACATAACGCATGAAGTGATTAAAATATAGTGGAACGAAAGACGAACTGATAATTGTTGATGGAGAAGGGGATGCACGGGGGCATCCCCAAGCTTAGACGCTTGAGTCTTCTTGAATATTTATTGGGGGTGCACGTGGGCATCCCCAAGCTTGAGCGTTTGACCCTCCTGAATCTTTTTATCATCTTCCCTCGCACACTTGAAAACTCCCTTCATACATAACTCATCATAATTTGATTAGCGAGGTTAGTACCCATAATAAAACAATTTTTCCTTGATGGAAATAAGGATAATATTGAAGAGCTACTGTTTCTCAAGATTGCCAAAAGGTTTTTGCAAAGAAAAAGCAAGCTCACGGTTTGCAAAACGAAGAAAAGGCAAAACAGGACAGAATCTTTGAAAAACAGACGAGCAGGTAGTAAATAATTTTTTCGGGGCACTTCTGCAACTCAAATCAAAAAACTCAGAACAGACACCCGGAAGCCAATTGTATAGAGCACGCTGTCAAAAAAACTCAGATCAAAAAGATGATCTGGTGATTTTATACGAATTTTTCTGTCCAAGGACAGAATCTGTTTTCTGAACTGCACGTCACAACTTTTGAACTTTCTTGCAATCAGAGGCTAAACTTGGCACAAAGCTGAAAAGAAAAGATACAATGATGATGCTACTATAGTAACAAACATCAAGACACAACAAAAGCAA
This sequence comes from Secale cereale, assembly GCA_902687465.1. Lineage (NCBI taxonomy): Eukaryota > Viridiplantae > Streptophyta > Magnoliopsida > Poales > Poaceae > Secale > Secale cereale. Next base: position 640,861,262 of record LR738715.1, read on the forward strand.
AATAAAACTTTATTCGTTGTGGGCTGCCTCCCAAAAGCGCTTTCTTTTATGCCTTTAAGCTAGGCATGATGCAAAGAGATCAAGTTGTATCAATTGAACCATCATCAAGATCATCAAAAAGCTCTTCAATAGTACAACTAGTCTTAAGAGGACTTTCAAATAAAGGCCTAATAGAGATACTTCTAGGGAGAAGACCAAAAGGTAAAAAGTCAATGGAAGATTCATTTATAAATTTATCAAAGAGAGGTGTTTCTTCCAAAGTCTTCACAGTTTCAACCCCTTTGGCAATAGATGGATTACTTTTGGAACGAGGAGCCTTTGGAACGTAAACGAACTTAGGCTCCTTCTTTGCTGGAGTTTCTACCTTTTTGGTTTTGATTGAGGAGAAAGTAGTTCCTAAAGTGTCAAAGATTTCCTCAATCTTGTCTATCCTAGAAGAATCCAAGTCATGGGATTTGATGGTCTCCAAAATTTTGAGAATTTTATGCATGGAGCTATCAAGCCTATTCAAATTCCCTTGGATCTTACGGTCCAACTCATTTATCTTATTAATGCTTGGCATCTCTAGCTCTATCTTTTCAAGTTTTTTCATAATGTGAGCTAGGGTGATGTCCTCTTGAATGCTAACAACAGGGGGATTTCCAACAAGATTTTCCATAATACTAAGAGATTCCCAAACTGGGGCTTCTAGGAAATTTCCATTGATAGCATAATCTAGAATAAACCTATTCCAAGAATTAATTCCAACATAAAAATTTCTAAGCAGGATAGTAGTAGATTGCTTCTTGGTGGCTCTTTTATGAGAATCATTAATTCTATACCAAGCATCTTTTAGAATTTCACCACCTCTTTGTTTAAAGGTGAGCACTTCTGCCTCACCAAAGGCAAAAGGACCAGACATAATGCCAAATAAAAGCAAGATAACTATTTTTGTGTTTTTTTGGTAAGGGACACTAAAGCAAAAACTGAAAGGTAAACTAACAAGACTAAAAAGCAAAGATAAAAGATAGCGTGCAACTCCCCTATCTTCAAGAGTGGAGTCCCCGTCAACAGCGCCAGAAACTTGCTTGATGGCTTCTCGCCCCTCCTTGGTTACCCCAAGTGGAAGGTTTGAGATGTAGCGTAGCGACAAATTTCCCTTGGCAAAGATACCAAGGATCGAATCCCGTGAGACTCCGAGGGTCGACAAGAAGGTGTCAATAGCGCCAGAAACTTTTGCTTGACAGGACCTGCACACAGATACAAATAACTTTGCTCCCAACGAGTACAGAGAGGTTGTCAATCCCTCCGGCCTTGTCGTTTACAAAGGATCAAACGCAAGAGATAATAGTGATAGGTATGACTGCAACTAGGAAATAGAACAGGAAGTAAATAGTGGGTGTGATCAGTGATGGTGATATGGACCGGGGTCCCATGATGTTCACTAGTGATGTCTCTCTCCCAAAAGACGATAAAACAGCTAAGCGAGGTAAACAAATTACAGTTGGGCAATTGACAGGATTATGTGCGCAAACCAATGCTAACTATGCTGTAAAGAGAGGTAGAGGCTCAAAAGCATGGGCGGTACGCCAAGGCAAGTAGACCGAAATCCATCTGCATCTACTACTAATCATCCACCTTGAGATATCTATCCAAAACATCTGGCTGGTATTAAGTTGCGAGTCCCACCCAAAGTGTAAACTCAAAGCAACAGACAACTGCATTAAAAGAACTTTGCGTAAAGTAAACAATCCTTGCACCCGCAAGTACAAGCACCGTTGTTTTCCCCCTTGTGGAAACAGCACATCCCCTAGACTCATGTTTCTGTCACTCAAGCTAGTCATCGAGGGGCATGAACCCACAATCAAGCATAACGTTCCCTCTTGGAGTTACTACCTACTACTCGGCCAAAGCAATAAACAGCAACGGAGAACATGCAAGAATTACTCAAGAACATAAATATAAAAGAGGTGAATCAAATATATTACTCACACACAATCTGAACATAATCTCATAATCCATCGGATCCCAGCAAACTCAGCAGATCAACGGCATAAAGATTACATATGTGCCTCGATCATGTAGGGCAGCTCACGAGGTCTAATCCATGAAGAACAAAGAGGGGAGGAGAACATCACATAGCTACTGGTCATGGACCCATGGTCCAAGGGAGACTACTCACAACTCATCCGGGAAGCGTCCATGGTGGTGGAGAAGCTCCCGGTGGTGGTTCTCCCCTCCGGCAGGGTGCCGGGAAGAGTTCTCCTGGTGCTCCCGATCTTGGAAGCGCGGCGGCGGCGGAACAGAGATGAGATCGCGAAAAAGGGTTCCGTCCTCGAGGGTTTCGGGATGCGAGCAATATATATGCCAAAGGGGGTCACCAGAGGCGGAGGTGGGGCCCCAGGCGCCCCCCTGGCGCGGCCAGGGGTGGGGCCGCGCCGGGTGGCCGCCTGGGCCAACCCAAGCTCCCCTCTGGCCCTGCCTTGGTTTTTCCGGAAGCTCCTGATACGCTGATTTTTCCTGTATTTTTCCCAGAATTTTTAGGGCACTTTTAATATGGGGGAAACCTGAAATAGAAAAACAGCAGAAAACAGGAACTGGCACTGGGGTGCAGTGAGTTAATAGGTTAGTCCAAATATGATCAAAACTGTATGGAAGTGCATAAATATCGTAGCAATATCACACAAAAGAGGCATAGAGCAAGCAGAAATTATAGATACGTTTTGGACGTATCAGCAGCGCCGCCGCCGCCGCCCGCTCGCCCCGCCGCCCCGCGCCGCATCGCCGCCGCCGCCGCACCGCGCCGCTGCACCGACGCCCCGCCCGTCGGAGTACCCGCCGCCCGCTGCCGGAGTCGCCGGAGTTCGTCGAGGTAGTTTTTTTTTAGAAAACCGATCGGTTTAGAAATAAACCAGTAGATTCGTTTTTTTAGATTAGATCGGTTCTTTTTTTTCCGCCGGTTTAGTTAAATAGCGGACGTTCGTCCGTACATTCGTTTTAACGAACGGTTTTCGTTAGTTAACCGCAGACAGCGAACGTTCATTCATTAGCCTGTTCGTCGTTTTTCCTTTTCGGGGTATTTAACCGCGATTTTTTCGATCGCGATTTCTGCCCTGATCTTGTTTTTCATTTTTCTTTTCGCTCGAGAGTCGGAATCAGGTGATTCAAAATCCCAGATCTTCGTCTCGAAGCCCTCTTTACCTTAGATCAACTTGAACAATGTTTTGGCTACTGTAAAATTTGACTTTAGGCCAACTAGTAATTCGGAGCTCGTTTCTTGTGTAGTTTGAGTTTCGTTGCTTCTTTCGAGTTGATTCTTTTTGCAAACCGGAGTTCTTAAGTTGAACTTTCTGGTTAGATCTCTTATTTGAGTTTTACCCGTGCATTAGTTAAGTACTTATTGTATGCTTGTTTGTTTGATTGCGATAGAGTACCCGGAGTGCGCCGCTTGTTACTTTGAGTCTCAAGGTTTTGCGGATCATCGGCAAGGCAAGTAACACTTTCATCATACTTTCCAATTACCCAGTTTTCATTGCATTAGTCCAACCCTCACACATTGCATGAGTAGGATCAATTAACTTGTGGGATTGGGAAGTAGTTTGAGGTAGTACCTATTACCTGCATTACATTCAAACCCCTGGGAGTTACTTCTACGTTTACTGTTAGGACATGCTATGCTCGTAGACGTGGTTTGGGTTTGAGTGAAATCCATGACAGATGTGAGTTGTTAATTAATGGTTCAACTTAAGGTGGCAACTTTAATACACATCTGGGTGGATTGAGGCATCTGCGTATTCCAGGATTGCCTGTTTTTCTTTTGGACCGCCACCCAGGCTCAAACGGATCATGAGATTTTTCATACTAGAAACTTCCGTGTGCAGCCACATGCCAATATGGGCTCTGGCATAGTTGAGTAAGTTGTGGGAAACCTTTCCATGATGGGCTAGCAGATGTAGTTGGGTTTCGTAGGTGTACCGGCCAATCTATCTGGTTAAGGGGACCTCTTCGGAAAGACTGTGTCTCGGTCATCCGTTTCTCAAACACCATGCAGTGCGAGAAGCCAAACGGAGGCGATCGAGTCTTGTGGGGAAAGTGCACAAACCTCTGCAGAGTGTACAAACTGATCATGATTAGCCGTGTCCCCGGTTACGGACATCTTGAGTATCTGGTACTTGGATTATCATGTGCATCTCAACATGTTACTTTAAATTAATTTTGTTGGGTTTAATGATTACTTTTAATTGGGGTTGAGAGGATGTCTATCTTCTCAACGATATTTCAACTACCATGATAGTTAATTAAAATACATTCCTTTGAAGTAGGGAAAAATTGGCTTTACACAAAAACTTAACCATAGAGCTTTCCACCAGCCATATTGCATATAGTATAGCTTTACTTTCATTGCATCTCGTGTGTTACCTTGCCAGCATATTCCATGTGCTGACCCGTTTTCGGGCTGCAACGTTTCATGTTGCAGACTTTTCAGACGACGAGTAAGATGCCCTTTTAGGTCGTGGTTCTATACTCAGTGATGCCGCTGGAGTTGATGGACTCACTTATCTTCCAAGCCTTCCGCTGTTATCGTGTTAGATGGCCTTCAGCCATATTATTTGTAATAAATTCATTGTTGGACTATCGATGTAATAAGTGTGTGATTGCTACTCTGTTATAAATCCTTCAAGTACCGTGCGTGTCAGCATTACTGATCCAGGGATGACACTAATGCACGGAGATCAGACTGTTTGAGGTCTGGTCGCTACACTTCACCATTACTGTTTTGTCATCATATAAGGTAGAACCGTTCACCCTCCACTTGCATGGTGTTTTCCCTTCTGGTGGCTCATAAGAACAAGAAACTCTCAACCTCCTTTGATCACTTTTATCAATTTTGTAACTAAACTCATTGACGATGGCATGTGTAGCAAGTGCAACTCTGAACTCTTCACTGGAGGGAAATAATGTCCCTTTTGTCATGGGTGGATCATCCTTATCATAACTAATTGCTGGAATATCATGCACTATGCCCCCATCACTAACAGCCCCTTCATCACTATCGTCTTCATGATCATCACTATCCTCTTCCTGCTCATCACTATACTCCTCAACATCTTGGGAAACAACTTCGGTTGCCTTAGGGTCAGCATCTTTGGCTTGCTCGCCTCCATTTTCCAGCTCGCCACCATCAAGGTACTGGTCCTCCTCATCTATTCCAACATGACCCTCTCCTTCATTGCCCTCTTTGGATTTTTCTTGCCTTTCCAAGTTCTCCTCATGTATCTCATACTCATATTGAGATTTCTGAGTTAAATCTTCCACTATGAACTTGGGCACTCCCTTTACTGGAGAAGGTGGGATTGGTTGAAGCAAACTCTGAGAAAACTTCTCCTCCTCACCATTCTTGCAGAACTGAACAAGTATCTTAATAACCTTGTCTTCCTCATTCTCATCATACATGCTCACTGCATCTTCATCATTGTGAACTAGCACAAAATATTGGTTGCTACTATTCCACGTTGATAACACAACACCCTCATCGTTTGCCCATGGATATTTACTCTGCATGAGCCCCATAAGTTGATCATAACTGGTCTGCCTCTCTACACGAATTTTCCAGCTCCAAGAAGACACCTTGCACTAGTCGCCCTTGTAATCCTTGTAAGAACGCGCCCCATATGTCACAATCAGCTTATAAGGTGGCAACTCGGACCTACATTGACACAAATTGGACATCAGAAAAGTTTGGAATTAGGCTAGCTAGCTAAGCCATCAACATATATGTCATGGAAAATAATTATCAAAATAATATATTTTTCTGCACTTTTCCATTATCTTGTTTCTATATTACCAAGGATTCCACATTACTACTGATCTAGTGCTACACTATGCAATCAACATATATGTATATGTACCAATGCCATGATTTTTTACAATAAAAACAAATGAGATAACAGATTACTGCATTGATGTAACTAGTACTGAATGAACTGGTATAGTAGTGTGAAGCCATAACATCCCATGTTTACTACTATCGTAAGCAGCCTGGGTAATGGTCAGACTTCTGAAGTACACTTTCTCGAGAGATATCAAGCAAAACCTTTTCTCCTTGTTATTACATAGCATACTTCTGAAGTACTACTTCTGAACTCTGCTTGCAATGTCCCCTACTGGCATCCATCAAAAATCAAATGAACCAACTTCTTGCATCTCACATAAATTATTAAACTAGTTGCTTCACTATCAGATCTCACGAATTCCTAATTGTTCTTGTTATGCACCACGATTCTGAGCATGCGTACAACTAGACAAAACAACGTCCCGTTGAACAGGTCAAACTCGATCCAACCAACTAGTAGGAGCATAAGAAGAAATTTACTCTAACAGATAAAATGATACAGATCCAACCAACTAGATATCTGAGGAATTGAACACTTTCCCATCGGGGAGAGGAACCCGCAGGTTTGAGGTCTTCTGGGCCGCCCGTGCCGCCATGGCCGATGACGCAACTCCCTCCATCCCGTGTGAGCTGCTCAGGGGGGGAGGAAGGGAGGTTGTTGGTGTGGACTGCATCGGGGAGGGAGGCCGATGAAGGGAGCCGCAGAGGGGAGGCTGCAGATGCGTGAAGCTTTGGCGAGTCCACAGCAGGGCGCCGTGGAGGGGAGACCGGAGATGCAGGTTGCATCGGTGAGGCAAGATTAGGGTGCCGTGAAGGGGTTGCTGGAGGGGGTGTGGATGCGGCGGCGGCGCGCCGGGGCATGCGGATGCAGCGACATGGATGGATGTGGCTAGGTCATTCTCTGGATGGGGACTAGTGTGTGGTTGCTCGTATGGATGTGGCTAGATCATGTTGCGGACGCAGTGAGATGTCGAATTCTAGAGTGGCATAAGTGAAGTGGGCAAAAACTAGAGTGGTAAAAACAAAAATTTCCCTTGCTTCTAGGACTATTGCTAACTCATAGCAATAAAGTAAAGCAATTACAGGGCGCTTGCATTTCATACAATAAAGAGACAACGATAAGGCTCATGTCGGTTGCCGATAATTTACAAAACATGATCATCTCAAACAATAACGTATAACTCATCATGTCTTGACCATATCACATCACAACATGCCCTGCAAAAACAAGTTAGACGTCCTCTACTTTGTTGTTGCAAGTTTTACGAGACTGCTATGGGCTTCTAGCAAGAACAGTTCTTACCTACGACACAAAACCACAACGGTGATTTATCAAGTTTGTTGTTTTAACCTTTAACAAGGACCGGCCACAGTGAAATTCGATTCAACTAAACTAGAAGAAACAGACATCCGGCAGCCACCTTTATGCAAAACAAGTTGCATGTCTGTCGGTGGAACCGGTCTCATGTACGTCGACATGTAAGGTTGGTCTGGGACGCTTCATCTTAAAATACCGCTGAATCATAATAAGACGTTGGTGGTAAGCAGTATGACAATCACCGCCCACAACTCTTTGTGTTCTACTCGTTCAAAACATCTACACATAGACCTGGCTCTGATACTATTGTTGGGAATCGTTGCATAGAAAATGAAAAAATTCTACGCACACGCAATGATCTATCCATGGAGATGCATAGCAACGAGGGAAAGAGTGTGTCCACGTACCCTGCCATGTTTATCTGAGAGGGAAGGAAAGAGGGGGTTGAGGGAAGGAAGTGTGAATCCTATTCCACACTTTCCTTTCCCTTCTCCCCTTTCCTTCTCCTCCTTAGACCGGCCCATATGGGGGTGCACCAGCCCCTTGTGGCTGGTGAGTCTCCCCTCTTGGCCCGTAAGGCCCATATCTTTTGTCGGCAGTGCCCGGAATTCCTTCCGGTGACCCAATAAGTATCTAATACCCTCCGGAACACTTCTGGTGTCCGAATACCATCGTCCTATATATCAATCTTTACCTCTCGACCATTTTGAGACTCCTCGTCATGTATGTGATCTCATCCGGTACTCCGAATAACATTCGGTCACCAAATCACATAACCCATACAATATTATATCGTCAACGAACATTTAGTGTGTGGACCCTATGGGTTCGAGAACTATGTAGACATGACCGAGGTACCTCTCTGGTCAATAACCAATAGCGGAATTTGGATGACCATATTGGCTCCTAGATATTCTACGAAGATATTTTTTGGTCGAACCATTATGACAACATACACAATTCCCTTTGTCCGTCGGTATGTTACTTGCCCGAGATTCGATTGTCGGTATCTCTATACCTAGTTCCATATCATTACCGGTAAGTCTATTTACTCGTTCTATATCATCCCGTGACTAACCCATTAGTCATTTGTGTGCAAGGCTTATTATGATGTGCATTACTGAGAGGGCCCAGAGATACCTCTCCGATACTTAGAGTGAATAATCCTAATCTCGATTCACGCCAACCCAACAAATCCTAATATTTATAATCACCCAGTTACGTTGTGATGTTTCATAGCATACAAGGTATTCCTCCGGTATCTGGGAGTTGCATGATCTCGTAGTCAAAGGAATATGTATTTGACATACATGATAGTAGTATCAATAAACTGTACAATCAAATGCTAAGCTAACGGATGGGTCTTGTCCATCACATCATTCTCATAATGATGTGATCACGTTATCAAATGACAACTCATGTCCATGGTTATGAAACCTTAACCTTCTTTGGTTAACGAGCTAGTCTAGTAGAGGCTTACTAGGGACACGGTATTTGTTTATGTATTAACACATGTCTTTAGGTTTCTAGTCAGTACAATTCTAGCATGAATAATAAACCTTTATCATGAATAAGGAAATATAAAATAACAACAACTTTATTATTGCCTCTAGGGCATATTTCCATCTACAATGAGATGGATGGTGGCGTGCACGGTCACGGCGAGGAAGAAGATGGGGTGGAGGAGGTTGACGAGGGGGTGTTCGATGAAGCACAATGCAAATCATGCGCAAGATCGAAGATCTACATGCAATTGGAAGATCAAATCTTGATCAAGGCTTGGGAATTGGTGTTTCTTGATGCGTGCACCAGGACCGACCAAACTGCCAAGTAGTACTGGCAAATGATAGAGGATCAGTTCTTGCGCATGATGGCAAAGTATCCCAACAGGATGCCATGGACCTTTAGGTCACTCTAAAATCGCTGGGATGTGATCAAGCCGATTTTTAGATGTTGGACAACTTGCTTGCAGCAAGTCCGCAATGCACCTCCAAGTGGTACTGTTGAATGTTATTACGTGAGCTTGTTTTCACATCCCAAGTTGTGCAACTCATTTGTAGCCGTCAGAGTGGTTGTATAATTTGACAATTTTTTTTCATTATGTAGGAGAAATTGTGCAAGAAATGTAAAAATTAATGGAAGCTTCCGGTCCCATGTCATTTGAACTAGAGCATTGTTGGAAATTTCTACAAAATAGCGAGAAGTTGTTGATGATGATGATGATGATTGCTACCTCTTGAGCTTGCGTTGTATTCCCTCGAAGAGGAAAGGGAGATGCAGCATAGTAGCGTAAGTATTTCCCTTAGTTTTTGAGAACCAAGGTATCAATCCAGTAGGAGACCACGCGCGAGTCCCTCGCACCTTCACAAACAAATAAGAACTTCGCAGCCAACGTGATAAGGGGTTGTCAATCCCTTTACGGTCACTTATGAGAGTGAGATCTGATAGAGATGATAGTTTATATTTTTGGTATTTTTAGTTTAATAAAGCAGCAAATAAAAGCGGTAAAAGTAAAGTAGATGTAGATTGATATGTTGAGAATAGACCCGGGGGCCATAGTGTTCTCTAGTGGCTTCTCTCATGATAGCGATATTCTACGGCGGGTAAACAAATTACTGTCGAGCAATTGATAGAAAAGCGAATAATTATGAGACTATCTAGGCATGATCATTGTATATAGGCATCACGTCCGAGACAAGTAGACCGACTCCTGCCTGCATCTACTACTATTACTCCACACATCGACCGCTATCCACCATGCATCTAGTGTATTGAGTTCATATGAACAGAGTAACGCCTTAAGCAAGATGACATGATATAGAGGGATAAACTCAAGCAATATGATATAAACCCCATCTTTTAACCTCGATGGCAATAATGAAATATGTGCCTTGCTGCCCCTACTATCACTGGGAAAGGACAGCGCAAGATTGAACCCAAAGCCAAGCGCTTCTACCATTGCAAGAACTATAGATCTAGTAGGCCAAACTAAACCAATAATTCGAAGAGACTTGCAAGGATATTATGAGCACACATAAAAAGTTCAGAGAAGAACCAAATATCTTTCATAGATAGCATTGATCATAAACTCACAATTCATCGGATCTCGACAAATACACCGCAAAAAGAGATTACATCGAATAGATCTCCTCGAAGAACGAGGAGAACTTTGTATTGAGATCCAGAGAGAGAAGAAGCCATCTAGATACTAGCTATGGACCCGAAGGTCTGAGGTAAACTACTCACAACTCATGGTGAGGGCGATGATGATGATGATGAAAGCCTCCGTGATGGATCCCCCTCCCACAGAGCTCCGGAACAGGCTCCAAGATGGGATCTCCACGGTAACAGAAGCTACGGTGGTGGAATTAGGGTTTTCTCTCTGTTCACGGAGTTTCTGGGGTACGTGGACTTATATAGGAAGAAGGAGGGCACCGGTGGCCACTTGATGAGGCCTCGAGGCAGGGGCGCGCCTTGGGAAGGGGGGCGCGCCCATCACCCTCAAGGGCGGCTCCTCGATCCGCTGACGTGGTTCTCAAGCTTCCTGTGCGTGATTTTCTCCAAAAATATCTCTCACGAAGGTTTCATTCCGTTTGGACTCCGTTTGATATTCTTTTTCTGCAAAACCCTGAAATAGGCAAAAAAACAGCAATCTGGACTGGGCCTTTGGGTTAGTAGGTTTGTCCCAAAAATGATATAAAAGTGAATGATAAAGCCCATTAAACATCCAAGACTTCATAAATAATAGCGTGGAACAATAAAAAATTATAAATACGTTGGAGACGTATCAAGCATCCCCAATCTTAATTCCTGCTCGTCCTCGAGTAGGTAAATGATAAAGAAAGAATTTTTGATGTGGAATGCTAACCAATATAGTTTTTCAATGTAATTTGCTTAATTGTGGCATGAATGTCCAGATCTGAAAGATTCAAGATAAAAGTCTATATTGGCATAAGAAATAA
>LR738715.1:640881174-640892362 GCA_902687465.1 Secale cereale
CCCGCGTCGCCAACCTCCGTCGTCCTCGTGGTCCCGTCCGCCGTCGGTGGCCCTCTCCGTCCTCGGGAACGGAATCCCCGGGGACGGATCCGCCAGCCTCCTCCTCGCCTGGTCGTCCTGCGTCGTCTCCTGAGTCCGGCGTCGGCTGCCGCAGCTCCCTCCTCGGCCGAGGACGACGCTCGTCCTCCCCTGCTCGTGGGCCAAGCCCAGCTCCGGCCTGGCTCCCGCGGCCCACAGCGCGCCCGGCCTCCCTCCTCTTCTTCTGGGCCAAGGCCCATGGGTGAGCTCCCGTCTTGTTTTTTTCTGTGCGTTGCTTTTTCCTATTTTACCAGAAACAGCAAATTTACATTTAAGTCCCTGTTATGTATAATATATGTGCATGTTTAACTGCTTGTATCTTTTTGTGTGGTGGTCCAAATGATGCAAATGATATGTCAAAATGATCGTGGTGATATGCTCTACACTTTGTTCCATTGTGCCATGCTTGTTTGACTTTATCTAGATGCTCTAATCTCTGTTGCAAGAGTGCTACTTGTTATAAACTGCTGCTACTTGTTATTTTGTTGCCATGTTTGGGATATGATAACTTGGTGCATGTTTATCCAAATGGTGCATATGATATGTCAAAATGTTCATTATGAAGTGTACTACATGATGGTTGCTGTAGCATGCTTGTTTGAGTTCATATTGCCATGTTAATCTCTATTGCAAAAGTGCATTTGGCTATTAAGTTCTGAAACTTGTTATGAGATGCTGATTTCAAATGCTCTTTGCTATTGATGTGTTTGTCTTCTTGCCACATGTCTAGATGTTTTAGAAGCACAATAATATGGTCTTTGATTTGGTGCAATCATCTTTCCATGATATGCCTTGTGTTGACTTAAACATGCTTGTAAACGTGCCATGTTGTTGTTACTGTTTTATACTTAGTGAAAATTCTGGTAAGTCTGGAATCTGTCATATCTTGATGCTATGTTTGCTTGATGCTCCACTCAAATCCATGCTTGTTTTGGAGTGGACAATGGTCATTCCTTGTTGTCCATGTTATTGTCTATCCATTCATGCCCTTACTTTCTCATATGACCTGTTGTAGCTTATTTATTTCTTGCTCTCAAGTTGCTATAAAATATAACTGTCAGGTTTTTAACATCATGTTCAATTTGGTGTAGCTTGTTGTTATTGATCCATGCCTCCTATGGAGATGCTCCAATGGAGTTGTTTGCTGTAGGATATGTCTACTAAATGTCCATGCTCTTTATTTACTTGTTGGAGTTGATATGCATGTTGTTTTGTGCCTCCGAAGGCAGCATCGTGATGATGTTTTTGCCTTCCCAGATTTTGGCTAAGTCTGGAAAATTTTATTGCAATTTGCCATGCTTATTTAAATGTGTTCCAGCAAGCTTTTGGGTGTGTTATAAGTTCCTACTTGTCAAGTAACATGTCTACTTCATGTCCATGCCTCTTGTGAATATGTTTGGGTGATTTAGCTCAAATTTACATTGCTCTAAAGTTGCTATGTGGTTGTTAACTTCAGCTTGTTGTTATATCTTGTTTCATGTGTATCTTTTAGCCCGTTGCTCCGTTTTAGGTGTGCCTTATATGAAACTTGTGTGATTTTGTATGTAGAATCATAATATCATATTGTTTTCATGTTTGGAGTGAGTTTGCTTGATGTTTGGATGCATCTTGCACCGTTGCCATGTTTGACTTGTTTTGCTCATATCTTCTAGGTCGTAGCTCCGAATTAAACAAACTTTATGTGAAACTTGACTATAATTTCATGTAGATCATCATGGTGCATCTTAACCTGCTGTTTAACAACTTTACCTTAAGGTTTGTTAAGATCTGGACTAATTTCAATTATGCATATGAGGACTTACGGATTTGTTATGTGTTGATTCTGGCCTCATTTAAACTTGTTGACTTGTGTTGTTTTTGAGTGCTTCCTGCCTTGCCATGTTTTGCATCATATATAGAGTTGTCTTGCATCCTACTTGGTTGAGCATATTGTCATGTTCTTGTGTTGTTTTCCTGTGCTTCCTACCTTGCCATGTATTGCTTCCTGTATAGAGTTGTCTTGCATCATACCTTGCCATGTATTGCATCATATATAGACTTGTGTTGTTCTTGTGTGCTTCCTGCGTTGCCATGTATTGCATCATATATAGACTTGTCTTGCATCATATATAGACCTGTCTTGCATCATACTTGCTTGAGCATATTGTCATGTTCTTGTGTTGTGTGTTTACCGTATTGATTGCTTCTTCTCGTTAGTGCTTGTTTCGTTGCGATCGTGAGGATTCGTTCGTCTAGACGTGGTTCGTCTTGAAGGCTTCTTCTTCGTCTTCTTCACGGATCCGTTCTTCTTCCTTGCGGGATCTCAGGCAAGATGACCATACCTTGGATACCTTTTCTATCATTGCCATACTTAGTGTCTCGATGTTATCGTTATATGTCGCGCTACCCATCATTATTGTCAGTCCCTCTCCTTGTTGCCATGAAACCTCTAACCTTTGAACCCTTCGTAGCAAACCATTGTTTGGCTATGTTACCCGCTTGCTCAGCCCCTCTTATACCGTTGTTAGTCGCAGGTGAAGATGAAGATCGTTCCAGGTGGGAACTTGTTGTTGGAATATCACAATATCTATTATTATTATTTAACACACCTATATACTGGGCATGGGTGGAAGGCTTGGCCTTTTGCTCGGTGTTTTGTTCCACTCATGCCACCTTAGGCGCCGATAAACCGGCATTATGTTCCTTGATTTTGCGTTCCTTACACGGTTGGGTATATGGGGACCCCTTGACACTTCGTCTTTGAATAAAACTCCTCCAGCAAGGCCCAACATTGGTTTTAATTTGCTCATAATAAGAACTTAATTAATTAATTAAATTGCATAGGGAGTTAGCGCTATCCGTGGATTCTTCTACATAGCATGGGGGGCAGTGCTGATGGTGTTGGTCCCAAATAGAGCACTGTGCGGGACCGCCCCTTGGCAACTTGGGGTATCTGGTTCCTGTATGATTCGCTCATCCGGACGTGGCCTGAGACGAGATACGCGCGGCTACTATCAGGGTGTCGGCACGCCGAGAGGTCTTGCTGGACTTGTTTTACCATTGTCAAAATGTTTTGTGCACCGGGATGCCGAGCTTGATCGGATTTCCCTAAGGTAAGGGGTAATAATTATTATTACTTCAGCTGACCGTGAGAGCTTGTGATGGGCTAAGTTGGGACACCCCTGCAGGGTTATGATCTTTCGAAAGCCGTGCCCGCGGTTATGTGGCAGATTGGAATTTGTTAATGTCCGGTTGTAGAAAACTTGACTGAGGATCCGAAGTAAAACACACAACTGTGTGAGTAACCCTGACTGTCTCTTTTCACTTTGAGAAGAGAACACGGTGGGGTTATGTTTGACTCGTAGGTAGTTCAGGATATTTAGCGATCACTACTAGTTTGCGACCGTTGCGTAGATGCTCATCTTATTCTTTTACTCGCAAGTTAGCCACCATATATTTTGCTTAGCCGCTGCTCCAACCTCACCACTTTACCTCTTCCTACCAATTTAAGCTTTGCTAGTCTTGTTACCCATGGTTATGGGATTGCTGAGTCCTCATGACTCACAGATACTACAACAACAATTGCAGGTGCAGGTTTCCGATGACTTGACGTGAGAGCGATGTCCGTTGTGTGGATTTCTTTCTTCTTCTTCTTCTTCAGTCTTGGGTTAGGTTCCGGGTCGGCAGCCTGGGATAGCAGATGGATGTCGTTGATCTTTTCATGTTTGCATCTGTAGTCGGATGCCTTGTATTGATGATGTTGTATTCATGTGACTTGTATGAATTGTTGTATCCCCCATGTATGTATGTAATGGTACGATGGAATGATATCCATCTTACTAAGCGCCCGAAATGCGGTTGTGCCCCAATCACGTAAGTGTCACCTGATCGGGATAGAATCGCATCTTGGGCCTGACAAGCGATGACAATGATGAAGATGGTGGTGGCTTTTGCATGAGGTTCTTTTGCGTCATGATAGAAATATATGCTTAATTTTCACGCAAACTATGTTTGGTTGTTCAAATTTGTAGTCAATCATCGCAATTGCGGTCAAATTGTCTAATTTGATTTATTGTTTTCAGTTTGCAGGCTGGCAAGGGCTACGTCCGAACAAACCCCGCAAAGAAGAACTATCAAACAGAATATTCACAATATTATTGTTGGAAATATGCCCTAGAGGCAATAATAAATTGGTCATTATCATATTTCCTTGTTCATAATAATTGTTTATTATCCATGCTGGAATTGTATTGATCGAAAACTCAAATACATGTGTGGATACATAGACGACAAGATGTCCCTAGTCAGCCTCTACCGGACTAGCTCGTTGATCAAGATGGCTATGGTTTTCTAGACATTGACATGAGTTTTCATTTGATAGTGAGGTCACATCATTAGGAGAATGATGTGATTGACGAGAGCCAAACTATAAACTTAGCATATCATCATATCAAGTTTATTGCTATCGTTTTCTGCATGTCAAGTATATATGTTCCTATGACCATGAGATTATGCAACTCACTGACACCGAAGGAATACCCTGTGTGTACCAAACGTCGCAACATAACTGGGTGACTATAAAGGTGTTCTATAGGTATCTCTGAGGGTGTCTGTTGAGTGGACATGGATCAAGATTGGGATTTGTCACTCTGTATGACGGAGAGGTATCTCTGGGCCCTCTCGATAATACAACATGCGAGCATGCAATGTGACGAAGTAGTTAGTTGCGGGATCTTGTATTACAGAACGAGTAAAGAGACTTGCTGGTAATGAGGTTGAACTAGGTATAGAGATACCGACGATCGAATCTCGGGCAAGTAACATACCGACAGACAAAGGGAGCTACATACAGGATTAGCCGAATCCTTGACATCGAGGTTCGACGAATAAAGATTTTCATAGAATATGTAGGAACCAATATGGGCATCCAGGTCCTACTATTGGTTATTGACCGTAGAGGTGTCTCGATCATGTCTACATTATTCTCAAAACCGTAGGGTCCGCACGCTTAATGTCGGGGATATTACCCCGCGGTATGAACCGGCCGAAATTATAACCCGGCCGGACTTCGCATTTTACTTGAGACGGTTTATATTTGTCAAGTTACTGATGACCTAGCAGGCGGATCATGGATGACAAGGCCCAAGGCCCAGAAGGCCGGTTCATATTAATAGTGGGCCGGTTTATGAATAAAGCGCAAGGAATATTCTCCATAAAGGAAGCAAGACTAGGACTCCTTGTAATAGATTAATCCTAGTCCTACTAGGACTAGTCATGTAAACCCGCCCCTTCAACATATATAAGGAGGGGCAGGGCTCCCCAAAGAGGACAGGTTTTAGACAAGTTTTAGAGTTACAAGTTAGAGGAGAAGTTTAGACAAGTTTCTAGGGCTAGACACAAAGAGCCGGTTTACCGGTGACACCACGAGGATCATAATGAGACCTAGCCTCAAACAGCACGTAGGGCTATTACCGGATGATGTTTCCCGGGGCCCGAAGCTGTCTAAATCCGTGTCTTGCATCGCGTCTCTCGATTCCGCTCAACCCCTCTCAAGCTACTACATAGATGCGCGGCCTCACCACTAAGTCCGCTAAACCGGACATCTGACGTGCTAATTCCACGATAGTTGGCGCCCACCGTGGGGCCTGCGCACAGTGGTGTTGAGTTCTTGAAGGGATTTCTTTCAAGGGTCGAGAAGCTCGCGATGGACCGGGAGATGAAGAGCCAACATCGGAAGGAGTTTGCGAACTCATCGTCAAAAAAAGCTTCTGCGGGATGAGTACCTGCCGCGGGGATCAAAGAAATACTATTATCAAACAGCCATGGAAAGACTACTGCAGGAGGATCAGGATTAATTTGTGTGTAAAGCCTTCGGCCGAAGGAGCTAGGACTCGTCAGCCACCACGAGTCAACAAACAAAGAGCGTTTTTTGACCAATTCCAAGATCGATTTAATTCACGGGAGTTGGACAGAATAAGAATACGTCCCGAAAGAGGATACGGCACGACCACAGCCGGACTCGGTCTCGCCTAGACGCCGTCGCCGGGCGCGCTTCAGACGGCCGCGCGGCTGCAGCCCCGCCGTACGGGCTTCAGGATGAATACTTATGTACCTTTCAAGTGACGACTGTGTTACAGAGTCGATGCTACTCCCTGTTTCAAGTTTCGAACCGAGGATATTGGTCTACAGATGTTGTATACTGCCAGTTGAGCTAGCAAGTTACAGAGAAGTTATCAAATATTACTAGTACGAATCGGATCTGAGAAAAGGAAAAAACAAAGGAAGCTATTCTGTCACATCAAATGTCAAGGGCCAATGATTTAAATAATGGTGTACCTTCCACTAGTACGTCACTCAAAGCCAAATTGGTTTTTACGTCTGGTCATGCATGCAAGGAATCTTTCAGGAGATTAATTCAAGAGTTTAAGAAGGAAAGGAAAGTACTACTACCACGTCTACACTCGGACTCCTCCGTGCTGAAATTCCGCCGAGCGAGCGATTCGAGTTGTGGCAGGAGCGTCAACAAAAAGATCAATATGACTCTGGAGTGGATACGGCAATTACTCGGGAACGGATTACTGCTGCCTGGATGGACCACAACTTCTACTGCCGCGGCTCCACCGTCGCACTCTACCACAGCACCCCTCGCCGTGCCTCATCTTGAGCTGCCCGTCTGGGTTGCACCCGAAGTCGCCCCAGTGGCTTGTCACTGCTATGAGCTGTTGCATGGATTCTTGATAAGCACTGCGCCGTTCTACTGCTACTAGTACTCCTCACGTGCAAGGATCGGATCAGAAGGACTTACCTATTTTCAAGCAAGAAGCGATCTACTTAACGCACCAGAATATTAAAAAAAATTCCAGAGCGATGGACAGGCTCGGATTTCCGCTCGTGACCCGTCCCATCTGCACTGGTCTGCCGTCTGCGTCGCTCGCCTTTTCTCCGCTTCAAATTGTCGGAGCCCTGCAGCTGCCGCACTGGAATCGCCGCTTGAGTTTGCTACTGGAATTTTTGATCAAAGCAAACCTCCAGTCGCTGTCACCGCTTTGTGGATTTCCATCTGGATCCCTGCAGAAAAATCAACTCTTCTAGTGCATGAGTTCTAAAGAGAGCAAGCTTTGACTAAAGTCAACTCCAGTGCATCACACGAAGACCCAAGAAGCATTAAGGAGAGGTTCCAGAATAACAATACGCCCGCTCCGATCGGCTTCTGTACTAATTGGAGGAAGCACACATACGTGGGGCCAATTGCGTGCTAATGGCCGCACCCACATGTGTCCGGATTAAACAAATCAGTCGACTCGTTGGTCCGCGGATACACGTGCAAATCGCTACCCCCGTTGCTGCGTTTACATCAATACACGGCCGGCTCATCTGTTCTCCAGGCGAATCAGGTGATATCTATCTTATTTATTTTTAATATATATTAATTCGTCCGAGCAAAAATTCCTCGCCATGCTATATTTTATATGCAGGAAAATTATTCATTATAAAATGGTATTATACCACGAAGATGGAGGCACGCCAGACATTGTTCGACACAAGTGATCGTCGTGATTCCACAGATTCAAACGCCGGTTTACAACGCCCTGGCCGTCTCTCACAACCGCGCCGATTTACAAAGCCGTGACCGTCTTACGCGACAGCACCGGTTTACAACATGGAAGACAGCTTGTTCGTCCCCACACCGGTTTACAACCCCACCGCCGGTTTAATTATTTGAGCCGCCTTTGATACTGCGGTCGTTTACCGTTCACCCTGTGATCCGGCCTATTCAACATACCGATTCAAATTCACTCAGGTGATATCTATCTACAGTATTATTTCTCTTGTTATATATCATTTTTTCATTAAGAAAATAAGATGCTTTGATCAGTCTATTTGGTTGTGCAGAAAATATGCACTCAGAAGCAATAAACTCCCTGAAGAGCGTAAGGTCACATCCGGCTCAAAGAGGACGCTTCACGGAGACCCTCTGAAAAGTTGGACAAGTCCACGTTCAGTGATTGGTTTACATTGACCCATCGGTTCAGGAGGAACCCTGGAGGCCCTCTGGGAGTTGGTATCATCCACTCCCAGTGATCGGATTGGTTTCATAGTTCTTTCGACCCTCTGAAAAGTTGGACAAGTCCACGTTCAGTGATTGGTTTAGATTGACCCACCGGTTCAGGAGGAACCCTGGAGGCCCTCTGGGAGTGTCGGCCAATCCGCGTCCCAGTGATCGGAATAATTTTTATATACGGTTCTTTCGGCCCTCCGAAAAGTTGGATAATTCCACGTTCAGTGATTGGCTAGGCCCTCTGGGAGTGTCGGCCAATCCGCGTCCCAGTGATCGGAACAATTTTTATATACGGTTCTTTCGGCCCTCTGAAAAGTTGGATAATTCCACGTTCAGTGATTGGCTAGGCCCTCTGGGAGTGTCGGCCAATCCGCGTCCCAGTGATTGGCTGAACCTTGCTTTGAGCCTGGCAGCTCTTTGAAAAAGCCTCGACTACATGGTCTTATTTACAAAATTTGCATATTTCTTGTGTTTTGGTGTTTTATAACTCTTTAAACCGGAGTGGAACAGCTACAGAAGCTGACCACATATCTATAAAGTGAAAAGTCTGGGTCATGAATACCAGCATGAGTAAACCGGTGTTCATTATAACCCGGATCATCTATCAGGCAATAAGCCACAAATTTCTGAACAAAGTTTCAGAACGAGATAAACCGGTGTCTATTATCAAGCCCGGGTTTGTTATTGGATCCATGAAGATCTTCATCAAGAAATTATAAGGTTCTACCGATTAAGAATATCAAGCATACTTGATCGCAGGTATGAAGTATCTTGTTTTTAAATACATATTGGTAGTACATGATCAGTTATAAGGACCGGTGTTTATTAAACCGGCCTGGTTTTGACTATAAGTCGCCAGTATGAGATAAAATAATGACCGGTATTTATTAACCCGGCCCGATTGTGATCAAACATCATTGGAACCGGTCTTCAAACCGGATTATATTCTTCAATAGCCGAATATGGCTGGATTCCTATTATGGTCAAATTGTCTAATTTGATTTATTGTTTTCAGTTTGCAGGCTGGCAAGGGCTACGTCCGAACAAACCCCGCAAAGAAGAACTATCAAACAGAATATTCACAATATTATTGTTGGAAATATGCCCTGGAGGCAATTATAAATTGGTCATTATCATATTTCCTTGTTCATAATAATTGTTTATTATCCATGCTAGAATTGTATTGATCGAAAACTCAAATACATGTGTGGATACATAGACGACAAGATGTCCCTAGTCAGCCTCTACCGGACTAGCTCGTTGATCAAGATGGCTATGGTTTTCTAGACATTGACATGAGTTTTCATTTGATAGTGAGGTCACATCATTAGGAGAATGATGTGATTGGCGAGAGCCAAACTATAAACATAGCATATCATCATATCAAGTTTATTGCTATCGTTTTCTGCATGTCAAGTATATAATGGTGAAGTGTCATGTAGTCGATGTTCACATAACACCACTAGAGGAAAGACAACATACATCCCATCAAAATGTCGAACGAGTACCAAATTCACATGATTAATTATAACAAGACTTCTCCCATGTCCTCGAGAACAAAAGTAACTACTAACAAAGCATGTTCATGTTCATGATCAGAGTGTTATTGAATAGCATTAAGGATATGAACATATGATCTTCCACCGAATAAACCAACTACCATCAATTACAAGGAGTAATCAACACTACTAGCAACCCACAGGTACCAATCTGAGGTTTTGAGACAAAGATTAGATACAAGAGATGAACTAGGGTTCAAGAGGAGATGGTGATGGTGAAGATGTTGATGGAGATTGACCCCCTCTCGATGAGAGGATCATTGGTGATGACGATGGCTCTGATTTCCCCCTCCCGGAGGGAAGTATCCCCGGCCGAACAGCCCTGCCGGAGCTCTAGATTGGTTTCGCCCAGGTTCCGCCTCGAGACGGCGGCGCTTCTTCCCGAAAACCTCCTTCTGGTTTTTTTTAGGTCAAAACACCTCATATATCAGAAGATTGATGTTGGGGGCTTGCCAATGGGCCCACAAGGTATTAAACTATGATCTCAGTCATTAAAGCAATTGCAATTTATCATACATCGGAAAGAGTCAAATATATGAGCTTTTCAGCAAGTTCACATACTCAAGTATCATTTAGTCTTTCATAATTGCTGACACTCACACGATACTAATGAGTTCAAAGTTTCAACCGGACACAGAGAAAGATAGGGGCTTATAGTTTCGCCTCCCAACTATTTACATCAAGGGTAATGTCAACAATAATGGTTCATGGCTCTCTACATCTGCATGGGTATATATATCTAGATCTAGCTCCAACATATTGTGCTTGCCAAAGGATAAAAGTAAAAAAGGAAAGGTGATGATCATCATGACTCTTTTATGAGGATAGGAGATAAAAGTAAATGATAGGCCCTTCGCAGAGGGAAGTAGAGGTTGTCATGCGCTTTTATGGTTGGATGCACAAAATCATAATGCCAAAGAACATCACTTTATATTGCCACTTGTGATAATGGACCTTTATTATGCAGTCCATCGCTTTTATTTCTTCCATATCACAAGCTTGAATAAAGCTTATTTTCTTCACACTAATAGATCATACATATTTAGAGAAAAAAAATTATTGCTTGCACCGATGACAACTTACTTGAAGGATCCTACTCAATCCATAGGTAGGTGTGGTGGACCCTCATGGAAAAACTGGTTTAATGGATGTTTGGAAGCACAAGTAGTATCTCTACTTGGTGCAAAGAATTTTGGCTAGCATGAGGGGAAAGGCAAACTCAACATGTTGGAGGATCTATGACAATATAAATTATGTTAAGATGTAAGAAGACATAACCAATTATATTGTCTTCCTTGTCCAACTTCAACTTTTTAGCGTGTCATATTGTAATGAGTGCTCACAATCATAAAAGATGTCCAAGATAGTATATTTATATGTGAAACCTCTCTTTCTTTATTACTTCCTATTAATTGCAACGATGACCAAAACTATGTTTGTCAACACTCGACAACTTTAAATCATCATACTCTTTATATGTTAAGTCATTACTTCACATAAGATCAACATATGA